>JARQOC010000001.1:115864376-116176607 GCA_033576535.1 Allobates femoralis
CCTTCACACGTCGCAACATTGCAAGCAATTTCACTTGCAAGTTACTGGTTGCAGTGAAATCATGGACACATTGTTCCATTTGGTTGCTGTGTACAAATGTAACAATGTGTCCATGATTTCACTGCAACCAGTAAGTTGCAAGTGAAATTGCATGCAATGTTGCGACTTGTAAAGGTACCCTAGGAGGACTAAGCAATGTGATATATACTTATTAGCAAAATACTCAATTTTGCTTTATGGTTATCCCACTGCGAAGAGTACTGACTGTGCATGAGTGTCAATCATTTCATTAACTATGCATGGATATATTTTATCGAGGGTCCCTTTTCTGTATAAACTACAGTAATATTTTTTGTAAAAATTGGAATACATAGTCATCTACATAATATTCTGTATATAAATTTATCAAAGGTCAAGAAACATCCACTAATAGAATAAGATGACTGCAAAGTATTCAGTTTATGGAAGCTGAGAAATAAACTACCGTATATACTCGTGTATAAGCCGACCCGTGTATAAGCCGACCCCCCTACTTTTGCCCCAAAAATCTGGAAAAACCTATTGACTCGTGTATAAGCCGAGGGTGGACCCCAGCACAGGTATACAGCCCCCAGCAGTGTGGTATACAGGCCTCCCCAGTGGTAGTATACAGCAGCCCCAGTGGTAGTATACAGATTCCCCAGCAGCCCCAGTGGTAGTATACAGATTCCCCAGCAGCCCCAGTGGTAGTATACAGATTCCCCAGCAGCCCCAGTCAGGGGCGTAACTACCGGCATAGCAGACGTAGCAGTCGCTTTGGGGCCCGGCGCTTGTGGGGGGGCCCGGACCCAGCGCTGCTACGCTGCTATCCGGTCAGCTACAGGCCCCCAGTGGGTATATACAGGCCCCCCACTCCTCCCTTTCTGCTGCACACGTCACCTGTAAAGGAATACATCATACTTACTTATCCCTGCCGGCTGCCGCTGTCGCCGCTCTGCACCGCGCTCCGTCTTCATCCGGCTCCTTCCTGGTTGTGACGTCATTGCCTGCGCCCGCCGGTCACAACCAGGAAGAAGCTGGATGAAGATGGAGCGCGGTGCAGAGCGGCGACAGCAGCAGCCGGCAGGGATAAGTAAGTATGATGTATTCCTTTACAGGTGACGTGTGCAGCAGAAAGGAAGGAGTGGGGGGCCTGTATATACCCACTGGGCACCTGTATATACACACTGGGGCCCTGTATGTAGCCACTGGGGCCCTGTATATAGCCACTGGGGGCCTGTATATAGTCACTGGGGGCCTGTATATCCACACTGGGGCCCTGTATGTAGCCACTGGGGCCCTGTATATAGCCACTGGGGGCCTGTATATAGCCACTAGGGGCCTGTATATAGCCACTGGGGGCCTGTATATAGCCACTGGGGGTCTGTATATACCCACTGGGGGTCTGTATATACCCACTGGGGCCCTGAATGTATATACCCACTGGGGCCTGTATATACCCACTGGGGCCTGTATATACCCACTGGGGCCTGTATATACCCACTGGGGCCTGTATATACCCACTATGGCCTGTATATACCCACTATGGCCTGTATATACCCACTGGGGCCTGTATATACCCACTGGGGGCCTGTATATAGCCACTGGGGGCCTGTATATACCCACTGGGGCCCTGACTGTATATACCCACTGGGGCCTGTATATACCCACTGGGGCCTGTATATACCCACTGGGGCCTTTATATACCCACTGGGGCCTGTATATACCCACTGGGGCACTGTATATACCCACTGGGGAGGCTGCTGTATACCACTGGGGCTGCTGTATATACTGCTGGGGCCTGTATATACCACTGGGGAGGCTGCTGTATACCACTGGTGCTGCTGTATATACTGCTGGGGCTGCTGTATATACCACTGGGGAGGCTGCTGTATACCACTGGGGCAGCTGTATATACTGCTGGGGCCTGTATATACCACTGGGGAGGCTGCTGTATACCACTGGGGCTGCTGTATATACCACTGGGGAGGCTGCTGTATACCACTGGGGCTGCTGTATATACCACTGGGGAGGCTGCTGTATACCACTGGGGCTGCTGTATATACCACTGGGGAGGCTGCTGTATACCACTGGGGCTGCTGTATATACCACTGGGGAGGCTGCTGTATACCACTGGGGCTGCTGTATATACTGCTGGGGCTGCTGTATATACCACTGGGGAGGCTGCTGTATACCACTGGGGCTGCTGTATATACCACTGGGGAGGCTGCTGTATACCACTGGGGCTGCTGTATATACCACTGGGGAGGCTGCTGTATACCACTGGGGCTGCTGTATATACTGCTGGGGCCTGTATATACCACTGGGGAGGCTGCTGTATACCACTGGGGCTGCTGTATATACTGCTGGGGCTGCTGTATATACCACTGGGGAGGCTGCTGTATACCACTGGGGCAGCTGTATATACTGCTGGGGCCTGTATATACCACTGGGGAGGCTGCTGTATACCACTGGGGCTGCTGTATATACTGATGGGGCCTGTATATATCACTGGGGAGGCTGCTGTATACCACTGGGGAGGCTGCTGTATACTACCACTGGAGAGGCCTGTATACCACACTGCTGGGGGCTGTATACCTATGCTGGGGTCCACCCTCGGCTTATACACGAGTCAATAGGTTTTCCCAGGTTTTGGGGGCAAAAGTAGGGGGGTCGGCTTATACAAGAGTATATACGGTAAACTGGGTGGCGTCAGACTGTTAACACTGATTCGGTAAGGGGGTGTGTCTTGAAGGGGGCATGTCATTGGGGGCGTATCTCGGAGGGGGCCCCGTTCAAAAGTTTGCTATGGGGCCCTGCCAGTTCTAGTTACGCCCCTGGCCCCAGTGGTAGTATACAGATTCCCCAGCAGCCCCAGTGGTAGTATACAGGAGCCCCAGCAGCCCCAGTGGTAGTATACAGGAGCCCCAGCAGCCCCAGTGGTAGTATACAGGAGCCCCAGCAGCCCCAGTGGTAGTATACAGGAGCCCCAGCAGCCCCAGTGGTAGTATACAGGAGCCCCAGCAGCCCCAGTGGTAGTATACAGCAGCCCCAGTGGTATACAGCAGGCCCCCAGGGGTACATATAGCAGCCCCCAGAGGGTACCCAGCAGCCCCCTGGGGGTACCCAGCAGCCCCCTGGGGGTACCAACAGCCCCCAGGGGGTACCCAGCAGCCCCCTGGGGGTACCAGCAGCCCCCTGGGGGTACCAACAGCCCCCTGGGGGTACCCAGCAGCGCCCTGGGGGTACCAACAGCCCCCAAAAGCTGGCACTGTCCCCCCTTGTAAGGTCCCCCCCGCGCTGCTTATACATTACCATCCCGGTGTTCTGATCGGCGCCGCTCCTCGGTGCTTCTTCTTCATCCTCCCGTCCTCGCTGGCTGCATCCGGGATCTCCGGCCGTCGCGCGATGACGTCATATGCCTGCGACGGCCGGAGATCCCGGATGCAGCCAGCGAGGACGGGAGGATGAAGAAGCAGCACCGAGGAGCGGCGCCGATCAGAACACCGGGATGGTAATGTATAAGCAGCGGGGGGGGGGGGCCCTTATAAGGGGGGACAGTGCCAGCTTTTGGGGGGCATATATGAACTGCTTCCCCCTGCCGCTGATTAACAGGGGGAAGCAGTGCATATATAATGAGCGGCCCCACGTGACGGGGCCGCTCATACAGCAGCCTCCCCCCGCCTCCTCCAGCCTCCACAGCCCCCACCACCGTATATGACCCGTGTATAAGCCGAGGGGGGGACTTTTCAGCCCAAATTTTGGGCTGAAAAACTCGGCTTATACATGAGTATATACGGTATTATCTGTTGGGGTACCTGACAGAAAAGAATAAAATTCCCTGCAGGGCCCTAAAAGAGAAAATGAAATGTTACATAGCGCCTTTTACATAGACTTTTCCAGTTGTGAAAATCCAAAACACCTTGTCCTTTAGACTTGTTTCAAGGGTCCCTCTCTAGCATTAAATTAGTTCAATCATTTTAGCTTAAAGGGCCAACACCCACCACCCTCTGTGTTTTCTTTAATATGCTTATTTGTCTTTTAACAAAGTTGCAAGACTTTGATCTTCACTAGTTGACTTCTCTTCCAACTCCCCTTTTCTAATCACTCTGCTTTTAATACTTGATTATATAATTTGTTATCGAAGTATGAAAGAACGTTAGTGTAAAAAGTGGTGTGTATACAGTATGTACAGAAAATGGAAATTAGTGGTATAAGTTGTTCTGAAGAACCCTGTGACACTGATCGCTTATTTGTCAAGTCATGAGGCAGTGTAGTCAAACGTTCTGGGGTCAGATACCAAGAGAGCATGTTGTGAACTAAGGAAATAGACAAAGGTGTAGTCAAGTCATGGTCTAGGGTGAAAAAACCAGAAGGATAGCAGATCAAGGAAAAGGGACAAGGCAAACGGATGGTTATAGGGTTACAAGGTCTTGGCAATATATCAGTAAATGAAAACTAAGGAGCAAAGGTGCAAAATAGAGTTTTATCTGGTATAAACTTTTCAAGTTATATGACACACAACAAAACATGCGCTCAAAAATTGAGCAGCTGCTACAGATAAATGAGTGCACATAATAGTGCAGACAATGCAGATAAAGGAAAGAAGACGTGTTCACTGCAGGTTTCCCCTGAAGACTTTCCAAAGGAAGATACAGGACACACCAATAGAGATAATTGTTTTTTATTCAATGCATTTTAATGCTGTTACAAGCTTCTTCTTCAGATAAGAAACCACAGCACCAGGATGCTCTTTTGGAAAGTCCTTAGCAGCAGTACCAGTGAACACATCTTCTGTCCTTTACCAACAATAGATCAAAACGCAGAAACTGATTAATAGGGCCAACATGCACCAATGAGCAAAATGGTATGATTGACAGTGATCTCGGACTAACTGCTCAGCTAAGTAGCTGGGCAATTAAAAATAACAGGGAACACCTAAAGAAGGCTATCACCTAGCACTTCCCAGTCTCAGATTGGATGGCTGAGCTGTCAATCAACACACTGACAGCTCAGCATGCCCCAGCACTAGATTGGATGATTGAGTTGTCACTCGCAACACTGACAGCTCAGCCCAGTCCTGATTCCATATTGCTGCAAAACTGCCAGCCATTATGTCCTAGACATACTGAGCAGAGGAATCGTGACAAATCCTTTAATGACTGTGATATGTCTAACTACAACTCTTTTCATCTTACACTTATCACGATTTCTTGTTAAATACAGATGCACACTATCATACTATGTATAGTGCAGGACACCATTCCATTCATTGTCTTTGTTCTTGCAATTTTCAGAATGCATTGGAAGAGATTGGCGGTTTTAATTATATTTTCCATTCTCTCTTATTTTCACAGGAGTAAAAGAAACAGCAGGAAGAGATGTACATGTGAGGATGAAAAGCATTGTAGATCAGTGCTTACACATATCATTAAACAAAGTGTAAAATGATTATATACATGCATCATAAACTCTTTTATAATATACAGTATTTTCACTCTTAGTTTAATATTCCTTCTTTGAATTATCTTTACATTACAAATTTCTCACAATATCCAGCAATAATGTTTACAATGTATACATCATAAGGGATATAGTTTGAGGCTTACACTCCTACATTTAATCAATCAGACATGGTGATATTGCAGAATGTGCAGGTTCTCTGTGCTGGTGTGGTCAGCTGACATTTCAGAATGGTTAAGAGAACTTTAAGGAACTTTTAAGGATCCTCTCCTATATTTAGACAGTGAAAATGAGCCATATTAGAAAATGTTCTTGATGTTTTACACCTTCCATTTCTTTCCCAAATACTTTACTTTTCTCCAACTGGATCCACTTGTAATAAGCAAGCAGGAATGTATGAATCTCACCTTGCAATGCTCCTTTTCTAGCTAATTTTAAAAATGAAATTTTAGTGAAGTGCAAAACAGTGATCAAGTATTATAAGATACACTTTAAGTATTTTTATGGGCAGTTGCTTCTCTTTGTAAGATACCATGTTTTGTAACAAATGTATCAAAATGTTGCAGTTAGTGATGAGTGAGTGTAATCGTTACTATTCGTACGAATAGTACAGTATTCACGATACTCATTACTTGGTGAGTAAGGGCTCGGACACACTGGCGTGAAACTCAGACAACTGCAATGCGAGTAAAAATCACGTTGCAGTCGAACCAATGTTACTCAATGTCCGAGAGCACAATTTTGAGAGTCAAGCATTTTTTTCTCATCCGCTTCACGGATGACAAGTCAGTCGCAACATGCTGCGACAGCATGCGAGTCACGGACGAGACTCGCCAATACAAGTCTATGAGTCCAACAAAAAGAATAGATTGTATATGGACCATCCAAGTGTGATGCGAGTTTTCACCGCTGTAACCCTCGGAAGCTCATAATAAGTGATGACTAGGAGGTGTCACATGATTTAATCAGGAAGTAGGAGGCGGCACTATCCTGTGATCTCTGGCAAGGCAGCCAACACAGAGCAACCATGGCCTGCAGAATTGACGCAGAGAGGCTCATAGCCCTGGTCAAGGACAGGCCAGAGCTGTGGGACCCTACACACAAGGGCTATGGTGATCAGAGCCAGAGTGATGCACCCTGGAGGGACATCACCAGATTGTTTCTTTCTTTTGACAGCACCGCACGGGATGGGCAGCTGACCCTTGGTAATATATTATGCCACTAAATGTTGTCAACTAGTGTTATGTCAAACATATTTTGACTGTGTGCAGTATGTCCCAATGGGTTTTGAAGTAATGCAGTGGACCAGGTTGCCAAAGGCTAGCGTAGATGCCGGGACCAGTACTGGAGGAGCTCACAAGAAAGTCATCCAGTGAGTCCGATGCACCACGGAGGAGGGTGTACATACATTAATTGCCTCCTTCCCTTCCTGGAACCAGTGATGCACCAGAGAACGTATGTTTTTCTTGTTTGGATTATTCCCCTGATTTTGTTTTTCTATTTGTCAACAGTGTAGTCATTTTTGTCTTTTCATCAAACATAGATCACATTCCAACTTGACAGCACCCTGGTGCATCAGATTACGAGGGCCAAAGCGCGCCAGGAGGAGACTTGGGTGACGACGCTGTGGGGCCATCAACATCACATGCTTCCACTTCTGCTGCTGCCCAGGAATCTCAGTCATCTAATGGAATAGCAGAGGGGCAACCAGTACCAGTAGCCCTGCCCCAACCTCCAGGGAAAGTTGGACTGAGGCCAACAAAACAGATGCCCCTGCACCATAATCCTGTCTCCTCACCTTTGAGCCCTCGCTCCAGGCATCTAAGGCATTTGTCTGGTCGAAACCTCCAGCGCCAGATGGACTCAGGGGTCTTCAAATCCCTGCGAGGCCGATAACCGATGATGAGGAGGAAGCCTTTGCATGCAGTCTCTGAAGATACCTGCATGAGATACCATACCCATGGAGGTTGCGTGCAAGGGCTGCCATCCAAATTGTGCTGGATGGGTGTCTTCCACCCAATAATCCCAGAACTGTGTTTAACATGCTTGGGGGGTGGCAGAACTCGGCTGAGAATGTGCTCAAATGTAGCCACATCCAGCAGCCAACAACATCTTCACGCCCATCATCCTCTCAGGCCTCTCACAGTCTGGGGAGACACCCTATTCCATGTCCATTGTGGACCTCATTCCAAGACCTAGTGAATGTCCCCAATGTCCCGGCAGTTGGCCACATGGCAGCCACGCCAGCGATCAGGCCCCTCGAGGAAGAGGTAAACCTGGCTCTTCAGGTAGTAAATAACCCAGGTGGCCAGGGGCCTGAGGAAGGGTCACACAGCACCACCGAGGACAGTGAATACACCCAACTATAGTCCAACATGTAGGTGTGTGTCTTCTTCATTAACCATGAGTCACGGTCTATAATTTTTTTATGTTTACATTTCGTGTTATATTGTCATCTTGACATACTTTGTTTTGAAGAAAAAAAAAAGCATATGCCTTACACACATGCAATTACAGTTTACCTTTGACAAAACATTCTCAGTGTTTTCTTCTAAAGGAGCTGGGTCAACCACCAGAATAGGTACCTAGTACAAAATTTAAGATGACAATACACACAATGCATGCTTCTTTGTTGTTGTAACATACATAAACAATGCCATATTGATTATGTGTTGCCCAACCAAACATGTTGAGGCGACTGTCACAGTCTGCAGGGCTGGTGCCGGGCCCTGTGGGTCCATAGTAAATCACCACTTAATTCGCATAGAGTGCAGATCATGACATGGTTGTGCTTTTTAGGACTTAAATGAGTACATGTATGGTGGTTTTATTGACAACAACATACCTGTGAGGTGAAGCCATAACTTAGGCGTGAAAATTAGGGGCAATAGGGTATTCTGGTATGTGTGGGCAGGCGGCAGAAAGAAGACATCTGACATGACAAATTCTAAATCTGGCTATATGCCTCACATTTTACCAGGATGCCAGAATTAAGGACCATGCTGCCTATGCACATGGCCAGGAAACGTACAATACATGACCAGCGGCTGGCCCAACATTGGACACTGCCTCCGCGGAACAGCCACAATTGGGTAGGGAGTGCCAAATCACCAGTCATTAACAAAAATCACTCCTACACACACAGTGGTTTGGAATAAGGGTATTCATCATTCTGAAGAAAGATGCACCTGGCCACAACACATGTGTCTCAGAGGATACAGGGTATGCTGTTTGCACACATATGTCCATGTAATATATACTTCAATGAGCCCTGATTGGCACACATCAGTTCACTGATAATTGACACACATTGTAGGCAATTGGCAAGCTAAAGTCATTGATAAATCGCAAGCGTTTGCGCAGATTGTACATGGACCGCACTCGGATTACAGTCGGACAGCTCTTGGATGTGATGCCAGGAAATGTCGTACAGTCGCAGCGCAGTTGCATGGCAAATGTACCAAAAATCAGACAACTGTCGTCTCACTCTCGGATCTGACAATCGGACCGCTTTTTCACTCACTATTGTATTTCTAGCCTTAGGGTACGGACACACTGGTGTGAAAGTCGGACGACTGCAATGCGAGTTTTTCTCACATTACAGTCGAACCAATGTTAATCAATGTCCGAGAGCACATTTGCGAGTTTCTGTTGTTTTTTCTCCTCTGCTTCACGAACGAGAAAGCAGTCACAACATGCTGCGACAGTATGCGATTCACACGTGAGACTTGCCAATGCAAGTTTATGAGTCCGACAAAAATCACGGACCGCACACGGACAGCACAGGGACAGCGTAGGGAGAGTGATTTTAATATGGTGTTTCTCGTTGAGAAAAGAATAGACAGGATAGATAGGATAGAACAGGTAGATCGGGTTCACCTGTCTACCGCTGCTACTTCCGGAGCCGCCTATTAAGCCAATTACATATTCAATGCACTGTCAGACAAACAGCCAATCAGAGAAGCTCACACTCTTTGAGAGCTTCTGTGATTAGCTGTTGTAGGCAGAGTGGATTTCCTCAATCTGGACAGTGATTCTGCTTCGTTGCAATACACATTAGTGTAGGGCACCAACCTGGCGGTATAGGGTGTGAAATAAATAAATATTTAAAAAAAAATGTGTGTGGCTTCGCAGCAATTTTAACTTTAGCCTGATGAAAGCAGACAGCTGTGAGCTGCCACCCTCAACTGTCTAATTTTCCCTTGGCTGGCAAAAAAAAAATGCATGGGATTTGGCCTCTTTTTCATTGCCAGCCAAGGTAAAACTACGCAGCTGAGGGATGGTATTCCCAGTTGGGTGAAGGCCCATTGTTATAGGCCCCCCCACGTTAAAGAACAACAGCCCACAGCCGCCTCTGAAAATAGCGCATTAATAATAAGCGCCATTTCCAGGCCTTACCAGGCTCTTCCAGTGACCCTGGTGGCAGTGGCACGCTGGGTAATAAAGGGGTTAATTCCAGCTTTGTTACACAAGATGGTATGAAGCTTGAGATTCTTAATGTCATGCCATGCTTAACCCGGCAATTAAGAATCTCCAATAAAGTGTTAAAAAATAGACACCACACAGAGAAAAAAGTATTTATTAGAACTAAAGACACAGACACCCTTAGGTACTCCATCTTTATTACTCCCCTTTACAGCCCCCCAAGATCCTGGTCTTCTTTCTCCTCTCTTCTTTCTTCAGTCTTCTTTCTTCTACAAATGTTCAGCTCTGCTACATCACAAAGCAGTAGGAGAAAGAACGCTTCCACTCTCTGCTCTGTTATGACTGAATGAGCAGAGGCAGTGGCGGAAAAGTGGTGACGTCATCGCTGACACCGTTGCCATAGTAACCTAATAAGCGGTTACTATAGCAATGATGCCAATGGCGAGAGAACTGCAGCTCCTGAATGAAAGGCTCATATAGGAGCCACAGGAGTTGAGGCCCTACTTACCGATAATAGCAGCACCGGCAAGCAGGGAGTTAACTCTGCTGTCACTGCTGCTCTAGTATGAGCGGCACATAGAGGTTAGCCCAAGTTGATAGCCCTGAGGAAGTAGCAGGTCCTGCTACGAAACGCATTGGAAAAATAAAGTGTTTCAAGCATCACTGGATTGACTCTCAATGGTCTGCCCATGTAAGTGAAGCCTGGCCTTTCCTTCCATTCTTCATCGTATCAGCGAGGCATCTGCAGCAGCCATTGTCTCTCTTGTTCATTCAGTTGGTTGTGACTCGCACAACCTGAAAAGGTGAGTCAAACCTATAAGGTGCATTATTTCTGTTTTTAAAAAAATAAAACCCTATGTGTGCTCCCCTCCTCTTTTTCTAGGGGAGCAGATAGTGGAAGAGAATGTCCCTGGAAGAGTAGCCCCTGCAAATTCCTGAGATTATCCGGCAGCGGAGTACCATGTGGATTGGCGACCGTCATCCCGGGAAGCAATGAGAAAGCTGCTAGACAGTTTTTCCTCCAATTCCTTAAAAAAGCTGATTTAACAAGATCTCCAGTGCCTCTTAGGGTAGCTTAACACGCCGCAACTGGGGTGTGAAAGCTGAGAGGCAATACGGAGCTCGTCACCGTCGCCATGAAAATGCTACGAAATTGCTGCGTGTATTTGGGAAACCTGGTGGTGTTTTTGAAAGTTGCGCCCGGTTGCGATTTCAGAGCACTGCTCGAAAACCAGATGCAACCACGATGGTGATTTTCCCTGCTTTTGGCTTGTGAAGGGGCGATAGGGATGGAATCAGCTTCGCCTACTGAATTCATGCCACAGCGTGCTGAAGACCGCCCCCCCCCATCCCCAGCGATGATTGGTGGTGGCTACTGTGCTTCCATTAGCCGTTCCTTCACAGGGCGACATATTTGAAGAGCTGTCCATTCACACTACACAATTGCAATGGCGTCATGTATTAGCCAGACTTCCTGCGTAGGCTGGCCAAACATGACGCTATTGCATTGTCTAATCAGCGTGTTTGGGGCGGGAATACACAAGTATGTCACGCCTACGCTCTTGCGCCGCAGAACATGTACGCCCACATTCCTTTGGGGATTGCGGCATGAGAAGCGGCGTCGGGAGTCAACCGGATGTTTCCCACTGTTGGTGTGGGAACTGCAGGGACGACACATCGCCTTAGGTTGAGGGCGAAATTGCGTCGTGTAAATGCGCCTTCGTCGTTCGAAGGCAACCATGAAAAATGTGCACGCACACGTTAGATTGCCTCCGATCGCCGCCAAAAGTTGCGGCGTGTAAAGGTACCCTTATCCAAATTTCCATTGTTTATAGCATCATAAAAACATTATAAATATCCCCCTTTGGGATAATGCTAGACGCATTTCGAGGCAGCGCCTCTTAGTCATTAGCATAGATAGACATAACCATCATTCCAGCTGCCTGAGACTCCTGTGAGTAATTCTGTTGGAGCTGCAATCCCTCCCCCTTTCCCACTTGTATACCCACCTTAAAAAAGGCATGCTGGTGGATCACTGACCTGTCCTTTAGTTAAAAAAGAAGAGAAAGGGGAGCGCACTAAGGCGGTAAAACGAGGGACACCAGCACAATAACTATGGTGGTCCACTCACCTGATGAGGTTGTGATGTGTCACAACCAACATAAAGAGCCTGGCCGCTGCAGATCCCGTAGAAGAAACAGCGTAGCAAAGGAGAAAAAGATCGGGATTTATCCGCGCTCGACCACAAGGAGATCCAGGATAGGAAGGACACACTTTATTCACACACTGAACACACAAATTGCCGACGCGTTTCGTGGCCTCCTGGACACTTCTTCAGGGCATAAACTTACAGTCCAGCACACTAGGTGCCATTAAATACACCATGTTGATGACATCCCACTGACATCGGGAACGCCCACACAAAATAAAACCAGTTTTTAAACATATAAATTATCTAGTAAAAGTCTCCATAAAAAGTTTTTTTGTTTTTTTTTAAATAACTAATTAAAATAACAGGACTTGAACTTTGTGAGTTCAAGTCCTGTTATTTTAATTAGTTATTTTTAAAAACCACCTTGTGATCGAGCGCGGATAAATCCCGATCTTTTTGTCCTTTGCTACACTGTCCTTTAGTTGGCATTTCTTGCCAATGCTTAGAAGAGCAAGGCCAGTTTTTTTTTCATTACATTTTTCCCCTTCTCAAGTTTAGCGCTGGTTGCTCTCTCCCCTGCTGGATTAGTGGGACTGCAGCCCTTGGGCTGTACCTGGAAGCCCTTAATGGACTGTGCATGATTGTAATGGAGTCTGCTGATCCCTGTGGGAGTTTCCTCATATATAATGGGTATATTGGTATACGTGTCTTTGAGACTTATCTGTGCTAAGTGCCAATGTTAAAAATTACTGTTTAGGTCTGATGAATATTACAAATGACATCATGTACCAGCATGGCCTTATTTAAAAAGTTGGTACAGTTTTTTTTACTTCACTCCTCCTGTGCTGGACTGTTTCTTCAAAGAAGTGCTTTGATGTTTTCCAATAGGGACTGTTGAACAAGCTGAAGGTCTCTGACTTGATGGTCTGAGGTATGGAAATGCAATACACTACACACACTCCTGTAGAACAGAGCTGACCAAATAAAGTCCACAAGGGCAGCAAACAGTGCAACTTTAGGATTTCCTTAGCATTCCACAAGGTGCTGGAGTTATCTCTAGGTGATGAATTTAACACCTGTACAATGCTGAGGAAATCCTGAAGTTGCACTATTTTCAGACCCTGGGGACTGTAGCTCACTGAGGTTATCTCAAGTTACACAGTGGGATTCCCTGCTGCATGATACCCACAGTGTCACCTGAGACAACCTCAGGAAAGTCACAGCTTATCACACTGCCAGGAGCCGTGCAGTGCTTGGTGTTCCACCATATGGGGATGCAGTCACTGATCTTTCCACCCATATGCTGTGACTACTTTACCATTCTTGGGGTTTTACTATTTTTGGAATTGTTTTCAAATTTTTTTTACTTCCTTATTTGGGGAGTGGGTGGAATGCAAGAGTTTAAACAAATGGATTTTCTTAAAAAAAAAGTGAAAGAGTAATATATTGGGGTGATTTTTCAACTAAAATATTTATTGGTGTTGTTATTTGTATCCATACTGACTTGGTTAGTAATATCAGGAGTCCGAAGAAGGCCTTGAAATTACTAACCTCTGGCCTTGCTGCCAGCTGACATTACTCAGCTAGCATCAACACTAGGGATGGGTGAATACCTTACTATTCGGAATCGCTATACCCGCAACGAGTAGGTAGCGGTACTCGCTACTCATTGCGAGTATAGCGATTCCGAATTCTTTTGCAGTGTATCAATAGATACACTGCAAAAGTCCTGTAAAAGAGAGTAAAAGTGGTTAAAAAATAAAAAAATCGGATACTCACCTTAACCGACGGCTGTACCGGGACCGGCCGATGCACATCTATTCATGGAAAAGGACCTTTCCCTCTCTCAGTCAATCAGATGGCTGGGGGAGATCTGGCCAATTAGATGCCGCCATGTCACAATGACGTAATCGCTAGCGGCCACCTGATTGGCCAGATGGAAAGGTCCTCGGTGTACCTGAGAGGACCTTTCCATCTGGCCAATCAGGTGGCCGCTAGCGATCATGTGATTGTGACGTGGCGGCATCTGATTGGCCAGATCTCTCCCAGCCATCTGATTGGCTGAGAGAGGGAAAGGTCCTTTTCCATGAATAGATGTGCATCGGCCGGTCCCGGTACAGCCGTCGGTTAAGGTGAGTATCCGATTTTTTAATTTTTTAACCACATTTTCTCTCTTTTACAGGACTTTTGCAGTGTATCTACTGATACACAGCAAAAGTATTCGGTACTAGCTACTCCCGAGTAATCCTAATTTACTCGGCGAGTAGCGAGTACACGAATACCGCTACTATTCGGCGAGTGCCGAATAGTAGCGAGTATACTCGCCCATCTCTAATCAACACCAAATACCATTACCCTGTTTGCCAATTCACCAGGGCAGTGAGAGAGCTAGGGCAAAGTGCCAAGGTGACACATCTAATGTGGACACCACTCCTGGGGCTGCTGCAGCCTGCTAACTTTTTCAAAGATTTTAAAATCTTTTAAGATTTCAAAGAATACTCAACTTTTCAGCTCTTTAAGTGGGTGGATGGATGGATGGATAGATAGATGGATATAAAGTACAGATTGATTTATAGGTAGATAGAAAAAATAGATAGATTTACAGATGGATAGATAGATGTCAAACAGCTACAGTGCCTTGTGAAAGTATTTGGCCCGTTTGAACTTTCAACCTTTTGCCACATTTCAGGCTTCAAACATAAAGATATAAAATATAATTTTTTTGTGAAGAATCAACAAGTGGGACACAATCGTGAAGTGGAACAAAATTTATTGGATATTTTAAACTTTTTTAACAAATAAAAAACTGAAAAGTGGGGCGTGCAATATTATTTGTCCCCTTTACTTTCAGTGCAGCAAACTCACTCCAGAAGTTCAGTGACGATCTCTGAATGATCCAATGTTGTCCTAAATGACTGATAATGATAAAGAGAATCCACCTGTGTGTAATCAAGTCTCCGTATAAATGCACCTGCTCTGTGATAGTCTCAGGGTTCTTTTTCAAGTCCACAGAGCATCATGAAGACCAAGGAACACACCAGGCAGGTCCAAGATACTGCTGTGGCGAAGTGTAAAGCTCGATTTGGATACAAAAAGATTTTAAGTTTTAAACATCTCAAGGAGCACTGTGCAAGCGATCATATAGAAATGGAAGGAGTATCAGACCACTGCAAATCTACCAAGACCCCGCCGTCCCTCTGAACTTTCATCTTGAACAAGAAGAAGACTGAGCAGAGATGCAGCCAAAAGGCCCATGATCAGTCTGGATGAACTGCAGAGATCTACAGCTGAGGTGGGAGAGTCTGTCCAGAGGACAACAATTAGTCGTACACTGCACAAATCTGGTCTTTATGGAAGAGTGGCAAGAAGAAAGCCATTTCTCAAAGATATCCATAAAAAGTCTTCTTTGAAATTTGCCACAAGCCACCTGGGAGACACGCCGTATTTCTGGAACCAGCCGGATCCATCAGGCAGCGACGGGCTGCCCCCAACCCCCAGGTGCCTATTTGTACCTGGCCAGACACAAGAATATAGGGGAGCCCTTTTTTTTCTATTATTTCATGAATTTCATGAAATAATAAAAAAAAAATGCGTGGGGCTCCGCGCAATTTCTATTTCTAGCCAGGTACAGCTAAGCAGCTGGGGGCTGGAATCCGCAGTGCAGGGATGCCCAAGCTTTCTGGGCACCCGCCGCTGCAAATTGCAGCCCGCAGCCGCCCCAGAAGATGGCGCGTTCATTGAAGCGCCATCCTCTGGCGCTGAACCCCGCTCTTCCAGCGGCCCTGGTGGCGGTGGCACGCTGGGTAATAAAGAGGTTAGGGCCAGCTTTGTATTATCAGCTGGCCCTAAGCCCGAAATTTATGGCGGTCACGCCAATATTAGACATGACCTCCATGAATTTCTATTAAATTGTTTTAAAAAAAACACAACACAGAGAAAAATTTTTATTAGAAATAAAAAAAAAAAGCCATTAGGGACTCCATCTTTAATTAAAAAAATCCTCTTCCGTCCGACGCAGTCCAAAACGCTATGTCCTCTCTGCTACATCCCTTTGCATAGATATAGATGTCTATGCACAGGGAATGAGCATACTGAGAACAATCTCAGCTCTGCTACATCAGGGGGGATCTAGGACCCTGGAGCTGCGGCAGCCAGCACACAGAGCAGACAGCCAGACTCTTATCTGTGCGAGTTTCCCAGTGATTACTTGCACAGTAAACGAGTCCAATGCAAATCAATGGCAATCCAGAGTCTCTGACAAAACTAGGATTGCTTCAGGCTGAAGCTTCCGAGACACATCTGTGATTTGTAAATCGCACACTACTTGCTATTACTCGCTTCCCCATTCATTAACATTGGACTCGCTGGACTCGCAACGAGTAGCGAGTCCCGGGCTCGGACTCGCTAGAGTCAAGCAATTCCAAGTAATTTAGGACTCGCCCATCACTAGCGGTGATACCTTCGGCGACGCTTTGGCGATATTTCAAGCGACGTCGCTGTTGGGGTGTCTAGAAACCCCAGCAGGAATCCTGTAACATGGAAGCCTATGGCTCCCATCACCTGTAACATCGCCAATCACGATGTTACATGGGGCGATGCATACACATCGCCTGAGAGTGGTTGCCTGGTTTCACAGCAGTGCTCTGAAACCAGGCGACCCCTCTCAGCTGATTTTTCGGCGCAAAATCGCCTCTTTACACTGGGCGATTCACTGCCGATGATGCTGATGATAGGCCACGCCCCTGCATCGCCTGCGAAATCGCTAGCAATGTCACCTGGTGTGACGGTACCCTAAAGGGTGTATTAGCCTTGTATTTAACTTTAAAAAACTAATTAATACATAAAATTAAAATAAAAAGCTGTGGAATTGATGAGCCCAGGGAAAGGGGTACTCAGCCACCGGGATGAATTTGATGGCTGTGAGGGGAATCACGGGTCGTCGAGTTCCCGGTTCTGTGCCCTGGCTGTCATTTGTTTGGTGGGGGGGAAATATTTACAAGGATTAAAAAGTATGTGACGCCACCTGTGGATCCCGGTAATTTGAATGCCGGCGCTGCAGGCTGGTCGCTGAGGTGATGATGGGTGCAGCTCAGTGTGGTACAGCTCCCCACAAGTGGAGCTTTACCTCAGGGCAGCGGTGATAGAGGAAGAGGGGATGAGGAGTGTTGTTGTTCTTACCAATCTGAGGAGATGGTAATGATGATGCTGAGGTACTCTGGGCACCGGCGAGAAGGAAGACAGACACCGACTCAACTTCAACTCCACTTTACTGGTACCGACTGATATTATAGAGAATACGGTACAGTCTGGTTTAACGGGTACTAGTTGTCGGTTCAGGGTACCCCTATGGAGTCTCTAGATGTTCCCTCCTTGCTATCTTTCGGGGTCTCAATTCTACCTTCCTTTCTCTCGTCTTTCACCACCTTTGCAGAGCTCTCTCGCCAGTCCCTGGTCTTGTACGGTGGGGCATGGGTTATCCTTGACCGGTACGGATGGGAGCAGCAGGAACACACTCTCTCCCACTACCGGAATCCGGACCATTACCCTCGTAGTCTTGGACCGATTATGGACCTGAGGAGTGAGGTACCTTCTTGTGGTGCCTACGGCTACACAGTGATTAAAGGGCCCGCGGCTCGTCGGTTTGTAGTCAAGGATGAACCGCTGACCACCTCGGCATCCGTGTTGCCGGTTTTACACCAGACGTTACCAACCGGCTCCAACCGGTGCTGGTCTGTCCCCTTCTGTCCGTGTCACCCTTCTGGAAATGGGTGATCCTCCCATCAGAGGGCTATCAGGCGAGTCCTGACTGACTGCCTTCCCAGAACCGTCTCTGACGCTGACTGAACTCAAAATCACTCTCACTGTCACTTATGTCTCCAGCTCTAACCCAGGCTCCACCCCCTTTTGGACCTACTGAATAATCAGTCGTTTACTCTAAGGTGGCCTAGTGTTGAGTGCTAACTTAGACTCCATAGGTTAAACCCACCTACAGAGGCACTACATAAACTTAACTTATAAGGTGTAATACATCCCTGTGGCGCCTAGCCATAGGGGCGCTCCAGGGTTCCCCCTATTTTTCTTCGCCAGCTAGAGTACAGCAGACAGCTGCAGCCTGCAGACCACAGTTAGTGACTTTATTTTGGCTGTTATCAAAATTGTGGTGGAGGGGACCACACCATTTTTTCAATTATTTATTTATTTTTGCAGTAATTTGACCTTATTTTAATTGCCATACTGGCAACCAATCACAGACACAGAGAGGGTGCGTAGGACTAAGTCTGTCTTTAACCAAACAGGGGGAAGCAGTCAATATGTCTGAGGTTTATGAGCGAGTATGGCTGGGGTTCCACATAAGCCCTCAGTCCGTTTTTGGCTTCAGTTTTCTCATCCAAAAACTGACAGAAAACGGATTGGATGTAATAAACACCCTGTCCGTTTTTCTCTGGAGCTCCAAACATTGCCCTGTCCGTTTTTGAGTCAAAAACGTTGCTAGCAACGTTTTTGGCATCAGTTAAAAAACGCATGCGTTTTCATGCGTTTTTTTTAACATGGGGCCCTATGGGAAACGCATGCGCGAACGCATGCATATGCGCACTTGCGTTTGTGCATGCGTTCGCGCATGCGTTTTTTTAATGAAAAGTCCAAAAACGTTCAGGAGTGCAGGAGGCTCAAAAAGCACCCAGAAAAAAACGGATTGGTGATGAAAATCACTTCCAAAAACGGATTTCTATGTGGAACCACAGCCTATGGAAGCATGTTGGCAGCGGCTCTGAAGCTTGATAAATAATAGTGTAGGAAGATAATGTATTTTCTAATACAGTGGGGCTCCACTATAAAAGTTGTGTTTGGCAGCTTTTGGGTCAATGAACCAAAGATGAAATGAGAACTGGATGGGTGACAGTTAGTAAAAGAAAGGGCCTGAGAGGTGATTAAAAGTTTTTTTTTTTATTATTTTATAGCATTTAAATTGACTTTTAATGATCGTTTGCAAA
This sequence comes from Allobates femoralis, assembly GCA_033576535.1. Taxonomy (NCBI): domain Eukaryota; kingdom Metazoa; phylum Chordata; class Amphibia; order Anura; family Aromobatidae; genus Allobates; species Allobates femoralis. The sequence goes on from JARQOC010000001.1 coordinate 115,883,427, forward strand.
ATGTAGATTTTTGTAAAGTTCAAGTGTAATTCAATACCACTCAAATTTATTCGCTCATATCTATGATGGTACTATCTTACATTTTTAAGTGAATATACTGAAAGGTCATCATACTGTGTGGTAGATTTCTGCTTTATGTGGGGGCTCTATGATGGCCTCCACATGTTATGATGGGCTGCATGGTCCATCATACTTTGTGAGGAATTGTATGGTCCACACTGTTGTATGGGGGTCAATACAATATTATGTGGGAGTAGTGTGGGCCACCATCTTACCATATGTGGGCATTGTGAAGGCTAAAATATTTTATTGTGGGAACCTGTGGGGGATCATGTTATGTATAGTAGCTCTGTGGGGGCTACTATCATGCGTATGAAATGCATATAAAAGATGGGTCGGTGGGTGGGTGCTAAATGCTTACATTGTAGAGGGGGTGGGGACTACATTCATATTGTGTGATGTGGCTTTGAAGACCAGAATTATATTATGTGGTGAAGCTATAAAGGTCATAATCATATTGTGTGGTGGGCTAAGGTGGCCACAACCTTGCTATGTGGAGGACTGTAAAGTTATCAAAGGACATTATTAATTTTTAGAGGTACTAAAAAATATAAAATGTTATGTGGACACTTAAGCCGTGTTATTATTACACTATAGGAGCACATCGGAGGCATTATAATTATTTTCTAGGGGCAATATGTGAGCACCAGTATTCATTTATAGGGGGCAATTTTCCCATCTAAAGTGCACAAATGGGTCATTTTACTACATAAATGACACAAAGGTGTCTATTATTATATGGGGCACTAAGAGGAGTGAGGATACTATTACCCACAGCAGGTGAAGTACTAAGAATGCCAGCAACATCTCAGCATTAAGGTATCAGTAAAATGGGAAAGTTTTTGTAGATTAGGAATAAATAGGGACATGGCCAGAAGTGGAAGAATGTGTCTTTGTTGTAATCTCTTCAAAAAAAGTCTTGCCTGAAGAAGTTGTCATGTCAGTCAGGGCCAGATGGAAAACAAAAAAGGTAATAGTGAGCAACTCTATCAGAAAGAAGGTCACTTGTAAGTTAATTAATAGAAATGTACTTTAATGCCTTAATATGCTCTGCAGAACTGATATTTATCACTATACGATTACATGGTTGTCTAGGTTAGGGACATATTCAGATGTTTTAAACTCCCCCTTCTCTGTGTTGAATCCCTAGCTATACCTATGGCCCTCCACCTTTAAAAAATAGAAACTGCACAGAGAATACAAGTTTTCCGTTACAAGTAGAGCTTCTAAGATTATTTTCCACAGGGAGAATTGGTGACATCTCGTAATGTGACAAGAGATCATTCACTCTGCAGAAGTATGGACGAGCTAAAGATTAATGTGTTTGTTTGTGTGTAGCAATCATTTTGTGTGTGTGTTTAAGGTGAAATGTGTGTAACATACACTGTTCGTGTGTGTAAATTGGGGTGTGAAGGTGTATCGTCATGTAGGAAGGAAGTGTTCTGCCGCACTCCTGCATGCTACATGAAGATGAACAGTTAGTTGTGTTCAAAATAATAGCAGTGTGCTCAAAAACACGAGTTATGCCCAAAATCATTATCATAGTGTTTATTTCCATGCATTGGGAACATTGCACATTGTTTTCTAAATCAAAACATGAAGAGAATTGTATAGAAATTTGAAGTACCGTACTTTACAGAAAATAACAAAAAATGAACATTGCAAATAAAAAGAAAAAATAGTGTTGCGCCACCTGTGGACCTCTCCTGTCTTTAAAGCGGTCGTATTATAAGCAAACTAACCTTTAAAGGTTGTGCCCGATCCGCACAACCAGATTGTGAGCGTAGTTTTGTGGCTCAGGCTGCCAGCCTTGGATCTGTAGTGCTCCTGTGTCCTCAATCACCTCTGCTCCTGGCCTCGTGCTGTCCACACTCTCTCTCCAGGGTTAGGTCAGGAAACACCAGGTTGATCCATTAACCCTATCCCTCCTGCAGCTCTGTCACCGCTTTCCACAATGGAATTAGATTAATAGAATTCAGATAGAATATGTGGTTCTAAGGTAGAGCGCAGGTATGAGACGGGATACTTTAATCTTTATCTCCGTAACTTTATTCATAAAAAGCTCCAGACCACAACATGTTTCGACGTACAGACGTCTTCCTCAAGCGGATGAGGAGCTATTAATAACAAACCATTATATACTTCCTCTAACCAATCAACCGTCAGTGCAGCCTCCCTGACAGCTGAAAGGTGGGAGGTTACACAATTTTAAGAAATGTAAACAAAATTAAAAACCTTCAGTTACAGAACTATTTATAAAACCAGAAACTAAATATATAAACCCCAGTAAAACAAAACACATAATAATACAATGAGTTTTTCTGTAGATGCTGATGATCATTTTGAACATATGCTCACAATTCCCGATTCTCTATATTTTTCAACTTAAGAGTGCTGCCCTACTGGGCTATTTTAGTGACCCCTCTAGTTATCACTGTAATATTGAAGGATCCTTTCTAAAACAGGCTTATAAACATATCACTAGCATGATATTTCCAATATTATTCCATAGATGTTGATGATTATTTATCTCAGGCTGTTTCTTTCAATTAATTATTCATAACCTCACACTAAATTAAATTAAGAGTAGGTAGCACTTAAACTCCATCACCGCTGCTCCTCTCACTTACGTTCCTACTCAGTAAATTATTATCAATTACTCTATATTTAGTACATATTCATCTTAATTCAGTCGATAGTGATGATTATTTTATTTTATCAAGATTTTCTCCAGCCCTAACTTCCAAACATTTCTTCTATGTTATCTTTTTTATCTACTTTCCAGATTAAATCCCATCCTAGAGTATATGAGATCCACGCTATAATTTAGTTCTTTTATAAGGGCTTCCTCTATTTTGTCGGTTTCTCTATTGTTAAATTAAGGCCTTCAGGTGTTAATGTACCCAATTTGTATATCCAGAATGATTCTCTCTTACAGAGAGCTGCCATTCTGTTATGTATCCCTTCTTCGATTTGGTCGATTATTATCAATTTTAAACTAGTGGGGTCCTTATCATGCACCTTTGTATAGTGACAGGAGACGCTATGTGCCATGAAGCCATTTTTAATATTGGCTCTATGTTTGTTGAGCCTAGCTTGCATACACTGTATTGTCCTGCCTACATATTGCTGTCCGCAAGGACATTCTATGAGGTATACTACATAACTTGATTTACAATTCAACGATTGTTTTATAGTAAAAATCTCACTTGTTGTATTAGATTTAAATGTTTTATCACCTTGACCTATGCTTTTACAGCATTTACACCTTATAGAGCCACATTTGGAACTACCTGGATCTCTCTGTATACCCAGCCTATTACTTGTTTCTGCTGATTTCACGTTTCTCAATTTACTTGGTGCCACTATAGTCTGCAGGTTTCTACCCTTCCTGAAAATTATTACTGGCTTCTCAGTTATGCACTTGGATAATACCGGATCTTCTTTTAGGATGAACCAGTATTTTTTTAATATTCCATAAATGTTCTTATGTGATTGGCTGTAAGTTGTTATAAGGTTATTGCTGTATTCTTTTTCTTTAGTATTTCCTTTTATTCTGGGACTTATTTTATCCTTCTGATGATCCTCTATTTTCTTAATGCAATCCTCTTGTGTCAATTCTTTGCATTTTTTATATGCATCAGCCAGTAAACCTTTGGGATATCCCTTTTCTTTAAAACATTTATTTAAAATTGCTGCCTCTTTTTTATATTCATTATCAAGGGTACAGTTCTTTCTTATTCGCCAATATTGGCCATATGGGATTTTTTTGATCCATTTAGGGAGGTGTCCACTTTTATAGCTGAGGTAGCTATTAACAGCCACTTTTTTGAAGTGAGTGGATGTACTCATCTTTCCTTGTTCATTGATGCTAATCTGGAGATCTAAAAATTGAGTGGACACCTCCCTAAATGGAGGCTCAACAAACATAGAGCCAATATTAAAATTGGCTTCATGGCACATAGCGTCTCCTGTCACTATACAAAGGTGCATGATAAGGACCCCACTAGTTTAAAATTGATAATAATCGACCAAATCGAAGAAGGGATACATAACAGAATGGCAGCTCTCTGTAAGAGAGAATCATTCTGGATATACAAATTGGGTACATTAACACCTGAAGGCCTTGATTTAACAATAGAGAAACCGACAAAATAGAGGAAGCCCTTATAAAAGAACTATACTCTAAAATGGGATTTAATCTTGAAAGTAGATAAAAAAGATAACATAGAAGAAATGTTTGGAAGTTAGGGCTGGAGAAAATCTTGATAAAATAAAATAATCATCACTATCGACTGAATTAAGATGAATATGTACTAAATATAGAGTAATTGATAATAATTTACTGAGTAGGAACGTAAGTGAGAGGAGCAGCGGTGATGGAGTTTAAGTGCTACCTACTCTTAATTTAATTTAGTGTGAGGTTATGAATAATTAATTGAAAGAAACAGCCTGAGATAAATAATCATCAACATCTATGGAATAATATTGGAAATATCATGCTAGTGATATGTTTATAAGACTGGTTTAGAAAGGATCCTTCAATATTACAGTGATAACTAGAGGGGTCACTAAAATAGCCCAGTAGGGCAGCACTCTTAAGTTGAAAAATATAGAGAATCGGGAATTGTGAGCATATGTTCAAAATGATCATCAACATCTACAGAAAAGCTCATTGTATTATTATGTGTTTTGTTTTACTGGGGTTTATATATTTAGTTTCTGGTTTTATAAATAGTTCTGTAACTGAAGGTTTTTAATTTTGTTTACATTTTTTAAAATTGTGTAACCTCCCACCTTTCAGCTGTCAGGGAGGCTGCACTGACGGTTGATTGGTTAGAGGAAGTATATAATGGTTTGTTATTAATAGCTCCTCATCCGCTTGAGGAAGACATCTGCACGTCGAAACATGTTGTGGTCTGGAGCTTTTTATGAATAAAGTTACGGAGATAAAGATTAAAGTATCCCGTCTCATACCTGTGCTCTACCTTAGAACCACATATTCTATCTGAATTCTAAAAAATGAACATTGGGCACTTCAAGAAAATAGCAGTGTCTGCATTTGTCTTTACAACCTCAAAACATGTACTTTTTTTAGGATTTTGCATTCCTGTGAATAACTAACCTAGCATTTAGTTGTATACCAACAGCTTTTAGAACTGCCTCACACCTATTTGGCATAGAGTTAACCATCGTCTGGCACCAAGAACTGTAATTCCAGCCCAAGATGCTTTGACTATATTCCACAATATATTTGCATTTGTTGGCTTTGCCTCAGAAACAGCATTTTTGTTGTCACCTTACAAGTGTTCTATTGAATTAAGGTTCAGGGATTGGGCTGGCCACTCATTAACCTCAATTTTATTGGATTGGAAACAAGATCTTGCACATTTCTGTCACTGTCTTGTTGAAACACCAATTTCAAGGGAATTTCCTTTTCATCATAAGGCAACATGGCCTCTTCAAGCATTTTGATGTATACATACTGGTCCATGATCCCTGGTATGCAGTAAAAGGGCACAGCACCACAGAAGAGAAACATGTTCATATCATAATACTTGCAACACCATATTTTCAACTTGTACCTTGGCTTGAATTCAGAGTTTGGGGGTCGTCTGATGAACTGTCTGCAGCCTGTAGACCCAAAAAGTATAATTTTACTTTCCTCAGTCTTTAGGAATGTCCATGTTATGGGACTCTGCAGACTACTTAAACCCAAGGTTTATCTTTGCCACAGACTGGGCCCTACCTGATCTCCTAAAAGGAAGCCGTCTCTTTTCCTGCATGCTAACCCCTCCCATTATGGGCTAGTCCCAATTGTTAATAATCTCTGGACCCTACTCAATGTCTGTTGCTTGGCAGAACTCAGCAACATCACAATACAGTACATAACACATTATACAAGTAAACATTACAACACATCACAATACAGTACATAACACATTATACAAGTAAACATTACAACACATCACACCACAATTCTCATTACACTTTATATCACTATTACAATTCGTGTTTTCAGAGGGGACCACAACAAGTCCGCCTCCTTACATATACAGTATGTGACATGGAATATCTCTTTTTGAAAAATAGTATGTGTACTTAACATGAAATATGTGCTTGTGTGTAACAATGAGTTGCTGTTAACATGTATAATGATGCTAAGGGATTGGATCACATTTATGGTGGAACAAAAATGGTTGTCCTCAGCAGCAAATTGCACTTAGCAAACAAAACATGGGTGGATGATAACATGATATTCATGTGGATCTAAAATCATTCTATTAGTGATCACTTTACCCCTATCAGTCTTCACTCTTCATCAATCTGAGTAAAGAGGTAGATAAACAAGTGCTGAACAACTTGATCATTTGTTTTACAGTCTGAAATCATCTTGTGTAAGTGAGCAGTAAATGGTTCTGTGGGATAATGCCATATGTTTTCATTTGGGTCCCGACTTTTATTAATTTCCAAGGGCCACATGTTTCTCTAAAACCAGCCCTGACTGTAGGAAAGAGATGTGTATACAAGGGCTAAAGATGTAACATACCTCAGTAGAGTTCAGTCATGTAGAGAAAATCTTCTATCCGTGATCTTTTCTTATAATGGGAAGTGATTGACGACTTGATGGTGCTCAGATGACGTCTAGCGCCAAACCTCCATCACAAGAGACGACAGATATCCAGCATCAGACATCAGGTTTTCATTAAAGAATCCTTTTTTATTGAACCAGCATAAAATTTGCCATGTGCATCAAAAAGGCACAAGGAGCATGTTGGTTGAGGTGGTCGACAGGGTAGGGGTTACTCGGATACCGGGGCTGATGGCGACGACTTGGCTGGGGGATCACTGCTGGTCGGTCCCCGATCCCGTGCCCTGGACCCTCAATGGCGGGGATGGTGGGGGATGATAGGGATTGATTACGTGATGCCACCTGTGGTACCTGGTAACGTGTATACCAGCGCTGCGGCTGGCCGCTGAGGTTATGGAGGTGCAGCTCAGTGTAGAACAGCTCCCCATAGGTGGAGTTTAACTTCAGGGCAGCGGGGATGGATGAGGGGAGTCATAGTAGCGTAACTGCAGTCAAAGCTGTGGGTAGCGGGGGTTAAGCAGGCACAAGCACAGTAGTCTTTGTTTCGGTACCTTTTAGTGATGACGGGTAACAGGTACAGTCCAGAGAAGTAACCAGGTCCTCAGTGCAATTTGGGGCTTTCACCTTGGAGAGTTGTGAGGCCTCCTCTGTCGCTGTGTACTGTGGTTTTGGGGTAAGTTCTGCCTGTAACTGAACTTGCAGCTCCTTCTCCCCTCCCAGGGCTTAGCTTTATAACTGACAATGAGGTCCTTTTGCGGAGTCCCTACTCTTCCCTTGTCCCCTGGTCCTATGTTTGGTCAGTTTCGAGTGTCTCTTTGTTGTTACCTCAAGGGGATTAGTTCCTCCTGGTCCTTCCGGGCTTTTCCTGCTGAAGTGGATGCGTAGCAGTCTCGGACTCCGGTGTCCGGGTGAACAAAAGGGAAGCTTTGTCTGTTCCCTTCTTTAATTCCCTGTTTCCTCCACTGGCCTCCGACCCTCTCCCTAGGATGCAGCACAGCTGGGTCAGTGTCCCTTGGTCCTGGGTCTGGCTTTACCCAAGCGACCAGCTCCTTCACTCCTGCTCTCTCCACTGTCTGGAACTAACTGACTCCTCCCCTCAGGCCTGGATCTTTTATAGGGGATCTGGCTTAAGGCAGCCAGTAGAGCTCCCCCTTCAGGTCTGGGGTGGAAGGTGTTGTGTGCTGTGTGTACCAAGGTGTAAATCCTTCCTTGCATCGGTGGATCCTGTGGCAATCCCCTGCAGGGGTGCCACATTAGCAGAGACGCATTTCGATGGCTAAGCCATCTTAGTCAGACTTAGCCGTTGAAACGCGTCTCTGCTGACACACTCCTTGTGTCTTTTTGATGTACATGGCAAATTTTATGCTATTTTAGTAAAATGGATTCTTTTATGAAAACCTGATATCTGATGCTGGATTTCTGTGGACTCCTGCATGAGAGTTTAGTATATAGAGGGACTAAAAGTGTTACATACTACAGTAGAACTGCATATAAAAGAGCTGAAAGGAATGATATATGGCTCAATCAATCAGAGATCAGCATTTCATATGAATGAGCATACATAGTTCTGGATGCAAGAACATGGTGGACTATGTAGTTTATTGCTGGATTGAGCTGCTAGAAGAAGATATTTTGAAACTGACAAATGCTCAGCAGAACATGAAGACGGGAGAGGAAATGCAGGACTGGAAAAACAGCTAGCTAAAGGCTTTGGGAGCACCATTATGCACTTCAATATGATAACCTATTCATGTTGAATGAACAGTAAAATTTATTTTAAAACATTTCTGACTAGACAACAACTTTAAATGTGACCCACTCATCTTTTTAAGCTATTAAATGACCATGGATCAGCAAACAGCTGTTCGGCAGTTTAATTACATAATTTGGGTTGTTTAAAGCCACCTTAGCTAAAGAATCATATGTAGAAGAATTTTCATGAGTGGGAAACTAACCAGAAACACTAAATAAATATCAAGCTAGAAATAATTATGAATATAAGGACACAAATAAATTAAAATTATATATGAATATACTCATGTAGGTTCATCTAACAATAAGCCAAACACATATTGGAGGCCATAGATCAAATCAAGTATACTGCTTACTTGTCCATCAGACTCAGTAGAGTGTTTGCTGACAGGTAATCCATCCTGCTATATAATTGTCTAATTCTGTCTGTCTCTCTGTAACGGAAATGCCGCGTCACTGATTGTTGCTGCCTGCCCGCTGCGACCTGTTGGCAATGCGGCATTTCCCTTACAGAGAAACAGATAGAATTAGTCGCAGATGACCCCGCCTACTGCTCCCTGGCAGCTCGGCGGCGGAAAATGGCGGAGCTGTGGAGCAGGGCCGGCATCAGCACCCGGTGTACCCGGGCAAATGCCGGGGCCCAGGCGTGACTGAGGGGCTCACCATCACCCACCCGCCCACCCGTATCATGCCGGTATTATTATTTTACCAGCGGCACGGTACGGTGCTCTCATTCATTCCTGGGGAACAGGATTGCGGAACATCTAATATATCAAAGAAGGAGAAAATAGATTTCTAAATAGGTGCCATCTAAAAGAGAGTATGCACAAAACAAGAAGCGGGGAACACCAAACAAAAAAAAGGAGCAATATGGAATAAAGTTGACTCAACTGCAACAGGAAAACTAACCCAATTCCTCTGGGGGGAAATGCAAGGCATATAGAGAAAGTGCACAGAGCTCATGCAACTTTTTGGAAGCCCCACAACAAGCCCTATAAGATCTAGAGCTCTGCTCACATCCTGTCAACACTGTTCCTTGGAAGATCCACACGTAGTAAAAAGGAGAAAATCCGCACCACCATGTGTGTTCTTTAAGCAGATTCACTGGTGTAATGGTTGTTTGCAGTGATGTTAGTGATAATTTCAACATGTAATGTGTGCTAAAGAAAAACATGTAATTCCACAAAAGAGAATAAGCGGCAGTCGTCTGAATTGCCTAAAACGAGTCCATAAAATCCAGGCATGTACAGGAGGACACTGACAGCTCTATAGGATAACAGCTGTTTTGTGCTGGACAAGCACGAAACAGCTGTTATCCTCTAGAGCTGTTAAAGTCCTTCTTTACCTGCCTGGATTTTATGAATTCCGAATAAATGATTCATTTTAGGCAATTCGGGTGAGTGTCACTTATTCTCTTTTGTGAAAAAAACGTTCCTTGGAAGTATATGCAGGGAGTATTCAATAGGCTGCTATACCACACAACACAAGAAACTTGCCATCCAATGTCTACAGTGATATTAAAAAAGGGAAAATATGTTTTTCTGTGTTCACTAATAAAGATAGGCAATAAAAACTGTATTTTTACCATTATGACAAACAGAAACTTGCCAAATTTATGTGTACAATCCTTGAAAGTGATAGGATTAAATACAATTACAGTTATGATTTGTCTCACAATATATCCACTTAGATACATGAGAATGTTTTTTGTGTTTTCGTTGTCAATATTTTACATTACAGAATGGGTTTTGTAGATGAATCAAGAACAGGAAGCTTGAGTTCCCTGGAATTAACATAAGTTTATGGTCTGTCCGAGGCCACAGTGGCTCAGGTTACTGTAGAAAATGATGTGACAATTCGCTGTGTGACAAGACGTGCCTTTCACACATGCACATTATTTATAGTAGGATTTGCAGCAAATTAACATGCCAGAAGGATCACGGAAAGCAATAGGTGCATTCTTGAAGAACAAAATGTAAAAGTTTCTTTGCCTGAGATAAATACAGACAGGATATAAAACCAGTATATCTCCACATCGTGATATCGCCATACTCTATCACTACACTTTTATTGCTAAATATTACATAGTAGAAAAATTATATGATAACACAAAACATTTTGAAAAATCAGAATCTCTTACGAAAGGGACTTATCTGACATAAAAACATGTTTTCATCCACCCAACAAAGACCTGTTTACTGATCCGAATCCCCATTCTTGAGGAGCTCAAATGGCGCATTAGCAAAGACAACAATATGATAAAGTGTTAACCGACGTTCCGGGTGCTAGTTTGACTGACCACTGCTCCATGGAAACTCTTCTGCAACCAGGGTTCTGGACCCTTATTTAAGAGATTAGTGAGGGTCTCAGTGGTGGGGGTCCCTGCGGACATACATGTATAATCTATTGTTTGAATAACTGCATTTATAATCTATCATATAGCCACACCCTCTGGTAATACAATCCCCATATACACAGGCAATGTCTATCAAGTATGGGAGTATACCAGTGACAAGGCTGATCTGTTGGGAGGCTTTTATATGTGGTATTTTGCCCAGTAGGGAAAACCGTACTTGGTTATATTGAAGTGCTGCTTAAAGACTACGTTCTATAATGATGAATCCTTTCATTTCTCCAAATTAGATGTTCGAAAGGCATGTATGGCTGTGGGCAATATAGACTAGGCCTCTCTGTCCCATTCCATTATACATTAGATTTATGGAATGTAGGAATTGAATCATTTTAAAGGATTGTCCACTTTTTTTTTTTTTTTTTTTTTTTTTTAAATAGTGGGTCTTTCTGTAAATTATGAAGAAATCCAGCATTAAATATTACAGTTCTCTATAGTGGCAAGGCAAATCAGGCATTGCACAATTCGCTTAGAAACATGCAGATCGTTGTAATGCATAATGCATAACAATGCATTCCAGATCTCATCAGAGAGGAACCTCTTTGTTAACCTCTAACGTATGATGGTTCTTACCTCATATTAGCTCAAAACACCTCATAATAAGATACTTAATAAATGGTTTGTAAAAACATACAAATAACACTATTGTTGCATATTTACTAGGGATGTGTGAAAGGATTTGACACAAATTGAATTTGTGCAAAATTTTTAGGAACAATTGCCATTCACTTTGTGTGACTTGCCTAAAAAGGCCACGATCATTTGACATATAGTAGCAGGCAGCATCAGTCAGAGAAGGCTCACAGAATCTTAGGTATAGCTGGACGGGCTTAACATCACATACTATAGAACCACCAATCAGGAGGTACTGTCAAAAGCAGTTGTCTCACCCTTGGCGGGATCCATGGGGTACTTGGATCCGGGCCTTCTCATCGTCGTCTGGGGCTGAGGGATGCCACGGTGTCGTGACCAGGTCCATAATCCACTTTATCAGGTCAGCAGTTAAAAAGGGGGTTGGAAAAATGGATAGAAATAAAATAGAACAAAAATAAAAGAGTGTTGTGACGCCAGCCGTGGAATGCGGCCGGTATAGCCGCTGCTGCAGTCGGGACCTCTAGGGATGATGGGAGTAACAGCCGGGATGTTTCAGCTCACCACAAGAAGAGCAGGTCCCCAGGGTAACCTCAAAGTCTGTGTATTTGCAGAGCTCGGTGGGGGTGCAAGGACTTAGTGTAACGAAGAACTGACACAACAGTCTCCTTTACCTTTACTTAAGTCAGAAGCAGGTTCATCCAGGGCACAGTTTACAAGTAGAGATGAGCCACCACCCCGGTGTTCGAATTCGATTCGATTCGTCGAATCGACGGGGTGTTCGACGAATGTTCGTCGAATGCTCGACGAACACCGTCGAACACCCCAGAGAACGAACAAACCGGGCCTGTGGGGCATTTTCACTTCCACAATGTATGTATAAGTGAAAAAAAGTGAAAGAAAGTGTTAAAAATAAAAAAATAATCAATGTTCACCTGTCCGCGGTCCACCGAAGCCTCCGGCAAGGTCCTGTGGCTTCTAGGACCTGTGGTGACGTCGTGTTCTCGCGTGAACTCCGGTCACATGACCGGAGTTCCGCGAGAACATGACGTCACCACAGGTCCTGGAAGCACAGGACCTTGCCGGAAAGCTTAAAATAGATATTTTTATGTTTCGGACCCTTTCTTTAAGTAAACGTTACTTAAAGAAAGGGTCCGAAACATAAAAATATCTATTTTAAGCTTTCCGGCAAGGTTCTGTGCTTATAGGACCTGTGGTGACGTCACGTTCTCACGGGAACTCTGGTCACGTGACCGGTGTTCGCGCGAGAACATGACGTCACCACAGGTCCTAGAAGCCGCAGGACCTTGCCGGAGGCTTCGGACAGGTGAGCATTGATTATTTTTTTATTTTTAACACTCATTAGATGTTTATTTTGGCTGAAAATGCAGCAGATGCGGTTTTCTGACCGCATCTGCCGCATTTTCGAACCAAAATCGAACATGTTCGAAATTCGCCGAATTTGAACCAAATTGTTCGAATTCGGCGAATGACTCGAATAGCGCCAAAATCAACTCGAATTTGAGATTGGCGAACTATTCGAATCGAACATCGCTCATCTCTATTTACAAGTGGTGTTAGGGGTCTGGAGCCTGGAAGCAAGTTGGGCTTTCCACACTGGCAAGTGCTGAGGCCTCCCTGCTGTGCTGTTCTCTGTGGGCCCTGGCTGCTTGAAGCTGTGTTGTGACCCTCTCCTCTCAATCTGTCTTGGCCGTGTGACAGGCAGCTTGAGCCCTTTTTGTGCTTCTCTCTTTCTCTGTGTCTCCTTACCTTTCTGGTGGGCGAGCAACTTGGAATTACCCGCCCTTCAGTGTTGATTGCTGGGCATAAAGTTCCTGGTGACCTTGGACTTCGGTGTCCGTACTACGCTAGGTACTGAGGTGAGCTGGCAACGCTCCACTCCTCAATCCTCACACCTTTTCTCCACTTCCCTCAGACCGTCATCACAGGTCACTCACACTGGCTAGTCAGTAATCTATGACGAGCCTAGCATGGCTACCGTCTGTAGGATGTCTTCCACAGTCCTCTTAGGAACTGAACTCCTGATCCCGCCCCCAGACCAGAATTTATAGGGGACCTGCCCTGAACCCGGGCTTTAGAGCTCCCCCTTCTGGCCTGGAGTTGGGAAGGTGTTGTGCGCGTGTGTGTGTGTTTTACCTGAGGAGGGTGCCTTCCCTTGCTTCCAAACTTAATACTGTGGCAACCGGACCCTGCAGCGCCACACGCCACAGAGTCAATGCTACAGCCCATTTGTGGTGAATCTGAAAAGTAAGAGGTTGTCACAGCTTATGACTTGTCAAGCGAGCCAGGCACTATTGGTTAGGATTGAGGTGTGCACATCTAGGTTTCCAAACCTTTGACCATACATCAAAAAGACAAGGCACTCCCATGTTGTGGGCACCCAAATTAGCGGCAGACACTGCGACATAGATACTCAGATATGACGCATTTATAAGAGTACTGGTGCCACCACTAGGGTACAATCCGCATATAACTGGATCCACGTGCTAGATACAGCAGTGTCATGTTACTGATGAAAGTAAACTGTCTGACCGAAGCATTTACCCTCACTGGGTTATTCTGGTGATTAAAATAATTAATTGAACACCTGACACGGGAGTGCCTTGTCTATTTGATTTATGACTCACAGGTTAGTCAAAATTATAGGGGGAGAAATGTATAAAATACTGAATAAAATTTACAGGTATTGTGTGGGACAGCAAAGCAGTGAATAATGGCTAAAATCTGTTTACCCATAGTCATTTATTTTGGGGATCATGTGACATTATTAAGGCTACATTTGTGTTAAAGGGATTGTAAGGAGTTGGACACAGTTTTAGGAGACCTCAAAATGTTGCACACACCAGTAGGAATCAATGCTCCGCAAATCAATTTGCAGCTATTTGAATTTTTGGAAAAAATTGAGTGAAACTTGTGAATTTACTCATGTCTAACATTTACTTGCACTTCACATCATGTGTTAATTGCATGTGCTTTATTTATACAAATCAATATAACCATAGGCTTCTTTAAAGAGAGTTTTTTTTCTATCTTAAATTGTGTGGAATTCTTTAATTTCTCAATTAGTGTCTATTTCTAACAGACTCCTTTATATTGTATGTTCTGTACAAATAGTGGTTATTTTTCTCAGGCGTGGTATTTTTACATTGCCAATGAAAAACCATTACTGTAAATATCTAAACCTTTTTAAATAGTTTCTAAGACTAAATGGAAAACACTAATTTCCACATTTGCATTTTTTTTTTGCATCATGTGTTAAAGTAGTGTATCTCTTTCGAAAGCCCTAAATGATTATTTCATAAAAAGAGAATTTTTACACTTTTTAATGTATGAAAAATAGATGCCCCATCTCAGGTAATCCTTGCAATAATTTTTTAAGCAGCAGGATACAGGACTATCAGACTGAGTAGATAATGATATCAGCTGTTTTCTTCCAAAACAACAGGTGCTTTGGCATGAAAAAGTATATCATCATACTGAGATGATGACATCAGTTCATACTTCAGTTTAATTATAAACTACCTCTATTAATCCTCAGTTAATTAAACCTTTGTGTATTATACAAGGTGAAATACAAACATAAAAAATGAAGTTATCGACAAAGAACAACAGAATGTATACCAACAATAGATACCTGCGTTAGCCTGAAGCTTACTGACTCCAAAGCTCCAACCTTATGGGATAGATTTAGTTCCTGATTGTTTTAAGTGTTTTCATTTTTAGGTTATAATAATTGTGTGTAATATATATACAGCCATAAGGCAGAATAAGCTTCCCAAGTCTGCTGTAAAATGTATGTATGTCTGCCAACGGATTGTTCTCATATGACCAAGCACAAAGTTCTGTAAAATTTCTCAAGAATACAGAATACTAATACATTCAGAAGTCCCCAGGAATATGATGAACCTGATCAATGCCATCAACACTAGCTTCACACTGCTGCTAGAAGTCATCATCATTCTCGTGAATACAAATTTTCTATCCAATTATGTATTAATATTATTATTATGTTTATGCTAGATAAACAACAGTTACACGCACAAATAAGATCACAATTCTGGATGATGTATTAGATCACTAGTTGGACACCTCTCAAGCGTCTAGGACTGCGTGATATATCGGCCAATGATGTATGCAGAGCTCAGTAGGGTGGCCTTTTGCCTTTTGCAGCTGACAGATTGGGATTTTGTCAACTCCAATTGTTTTCAAGTGCTTGCCAAGATTTTTTGGGACAGCACCCAGTGTGCCGATAACCACTGGGACCACCTTCACTGGTTTGTGCCGGAGTCTTTGCAATCAATCTTTCTCATATCGTGTCAGTTATTCCAGTTGCATTTCCTCAATTCTGCTGTCGCCTGGTATTGCCACATCGACGATCCACATTTACTTTTTTCTTACAATCGTAATGTCCAGAGTATTGTGTTCCAAGACTTTAGCATTCAGAAATCGGAAGTCCCATAGAGGTTTTGCATATTCATTTTCAATAATCTTCTTCTTCTTACTCTTCCTTTTCCTCTTCTTTCTCTTCTTCCTCTTCTTCTTCCTCTTCTTCCTCTATTTAAAAAAAAAAGCAACTTCTGTTGTTTGACATAAACTTTTAGTAACATCCATTAGGCCTTTATCTTGTGGGGTAAACGTTGCATTATTTCCTCAGCTTGTTTTGTGCACAAAAAATCCACTCCATTTAACAGTTCAAGCAAAGTGGATGTGGTTTCACGAAGACTCATGGCCACTGTGCTTTTATAAATGTTGCTGCATTATCTTCCTTATACCGGTAGGTCTCTGAGTGGAGCTTAAAAACTCTTGTAAATAATGCAGTTGTGAATCTCAGCAATTCTTCACTAAAAATTCAATTAAATATCCTGCTTCAAGTCTTCACCAAAAACATGTTAAAAAAGCTCAAAACATCCTAATCAGAGCAGACTGCTACTATATACTTTGTTGCGGACGTCTGCTTAAAAAATCTTCAAGAAAAATGTAGTTAAAAAAACTATTTTTTATTTTGCACATGGGAACATGCCCTCAGGTCTCATGTACACAGAAAACCTGGTTGTGAAGCCTGTATTTCAACTTATGAAGGCCATATGACTTTCTTCATATACTACTACAAGTTTTATTAGATTCCATAAATGTTGAAATATTTACCCTCTTAGCAATTTTTCTCTAGGACAGGGTGGGGAATTCCAGGTATCAGGGGCTGCCAACAGGTCATGTTTTCAGGGTTTCCTTAGCATTGCATAAGGTGCTGGAATCCTCACCAGTGCAGGTGATTATATTATCACCTGTGCAATACTAAGGCTGGTTTCACGCTGCAGCTTTTTCGTGATCAGGATTCATCAGGTTTTGTGTGCCAAAACCAGGAGTGCCTCCAAATCTCAGAACAGATGTCAATCTTTCAATTATACTTTTTCTCTGCAAGTTTCACTCATGGTTCCTCTCCTGATTTTGGCACACAAACCAGATGGACACTGATCAGTGAAAAACTGCAGTGTGAAACCAGCCTAAGGAGATCCTGAAAACATGACCTGTTGGCGGCCTCTGAGGCCTGGAGTTTCTCACCCCTGCTCTAGGAGAGCATCTCCATACAGGCAGCATCTGAAAAAATCCACAAATGGAGGCAAAAGAAAGAAATGTACTTCTGGGAAAAATTTAGGCAAAATACGAATTTCCCTAGACTTGTGTGTAATGTTCTCCCTCCTTCAATACATATGATTCCCATGATTTTCCAGCACACAGTTTTAATGTTGTGTCCACAGCTACAGCACTATATTATAAAAGAGTTTTAGATAGGTCTCTTTCACCTTCCACCTTCCAAGTATGACTGGATAATCAAGATATTTTATTATCCTGCTGAGAGAAGAAGAGAGAACAGTGGAGATAGCAGCGCGGTACGTGAGCGAATGTCATAGACCGCGAGAAAGAGAACTATGATACCATGGACTTCTATAGACCCCACCCTGGATCTGCCCCAACTCCCCTATCCACCTTCTCTATGCCATGGACATCTATAGCCCCCACCCTGGGTCTGTCCCCATCCACCTTCCCTACAACTCCTACCCAACATCCCCACAGTCCCTGTCAATATTCCCTATTGTACACTTGCTTTGGCAAAACTAATGTGTATTTAGTCCTGCCAATAAAGCTTCTTTGAATCTTGAATCTTTATTAAAGAAGTTGTCCTCTACTGGGCAATACCTGTTGAATGCCCCCAGTTTGAAGACAAAAAATGTATCTCCTACTTCTCAGCCCTGAGTCCTGTTTATCCCCTGGCAATGTGATAGTGTTTATGTCTAGTGAACCTGACAGCCCCGGACCGGATTTCGGCCCCATAGTATGCTATGGGGTCGGATAGAGCCAGATGGCAGCTATCCTCAGCTATCCTCAGCACTACGGAGCTGTCCCCTGCTGACAGTTCAGGACTGCAGCTCGCACCTGAATTATCAGCAGCTGTTGCTGCAAATGAGCCATCCGGCTGCACACCCGGACCGGAGGGCATAATTGGCCCTCCGCTTCTGTGTCCAGATCCGGTCCGGGGCTGTCAGGTTCATCCCTGACAGCCCTGGATCGGATGTCGCCTCAGTGTGAAGCCGCCCTTAGACATCTTTTAATATAGTGTTCACTATATGAGGGACATTTAAAGTAGAATGCCCAGTAATGGACAACCCTTTGATTCGATTTTTTAGGATTAATTTAGTCTTTGCTTTTAACTAAAAATTTAAATTCCTCACCAAGCAGTTCATTTGTACAATGCTAAGACTGATGCTGTCACAATTACGTCAATGACCTCATTAAATATGATTTGGCAATATTTCTTTTTTAATTTCTAAGACAACTCGTTAAATTAAAAGTCATTACTGACATAATCCATTTATCCACGTAATCATTTTAGTAGAAATGTATGCATATTTTATAGGAAAATAATCATGATGGGGATTTTGCAGAAAATAACCCTTATTTTTCTACGTCTTCTGGAACAGAATTGATATTTTAAGGCAGATGTTGTTCGGAGTTGCTCTGTTTTGGGAGACAGATGTATGCTTGACAGTTACATATGACAAATACTTTCATGGACACATACATTTATAAATTAATAAATTATGCATTGGTCATTTAATGTGCATGGCTCATGCAGACATCACTTATGTCAATGGAAGTGTTTTGTCCAAAGTTAAGATATTAATAATTAAAGGTAGATAGAGCTTAGAAAAATGGAAACAAAACAGCACTTTCCAAAATAACCATACATAAGGACATCTAAGTCATCTAAAATATTAATTTAACCCCACAAACAAAGATGAAGAATCCCATGTTATCAGGGGAGCATATATATATATATATATATATATATAGGCATATATATAGATTTATGTGAGTATATTTTGTGCATATATAAATACGTATACAAACATACATTTTTGTATATTAATCTAATTACTGTGTATGCATATAAATATATATATATATATATATATATATACACGCACACACATACATAAATCTATACACATGCCCATAGATCTACATTTGGTAGCAGTTATATCTATATATATATATTTACTATATTCAATGTACTGCACATGTATATGTAAAAGCTAACAAATGTAGAGCTATAGGCATTTGCATAGATTTATGTATGTGTGTAGATATATGTATATATATATATATATATATATATATATATACACGTATATATAGATATACACACAAATCTGTGTATATGCTATAGCTCTACATTTGTTAGCATGTTAGCATTTACATATACTAATATATTTTATATATATATATATATATATATATATATATATACACACACATTTATTATGCCATTGTATACTATTAGCAGTATTGTACATTTTTACAGTCCTCTGATTACACATTGTTCTACATTTTTACAGTCCTCTAGTCTGAGCAGTTAGTTCTTTTGCAGCCACTTGATTATGTCTAAGCGCTGAGCTTTAAGCTTTCTGAAATCTGCAGATCTGCAGCACCGTGTCTTGACAGGAAGAGTTTTATTTTCTGCTTGTAAAATTTTATATCATACGTTTTAGGTGGATTTAGCTGAAACATTTGGATGACCATATGGAACTCTCAAATGCACCATGGGGTCCTTGGTTATAAGAAATCTGATCACTATGTCCCAAGTGACAGCTGGGATCTTTACACCATCCGAAAATATTTCGGCTTCTAATTTGTCATAACTACCTCCCGTGGAAAGAAAATATGTTATGCACTTTGTATGCAGCGCTCTTTAGAAAAAAGAGCTGGAGTTAGTGATTTACTAGCCAGCTTCAAAAAGGTTTTATCCTACAAAAAGAGCACATTTTTTAATATTGTAAAAGCCTTTAGATCATATAACATAAAACATTACCTAAACTGTATAAATTATAATACCATAGTAATAAAACAAAAATGCACACTTGGATTTTTTTTTTTTGGCTTGTAGTTTAACTCTGAATTACATTGGGCTTTACGTGGACATTTGTGATAATGGTAACCATACTACTAGCATATTATAACATTTTTATTATTATTATTATTATTATTATTATTTTTATTATTATAACTGCTCAAAATTGTAGGATAATAATAGTAAATACAATACTATATCAATTAATTTTCCTTTTTGAGCCCTCATGGGCCGGGTCCTCTCCCCTCACCTACCCTATCCTAATCCATCCCTTGTAAACTGGGAGCCCTCGTGGGCAAGGTCCTCTCTCCTCACCAACTTATCTTCATCCCTCCCTTGTAAACTGTGAGCCCTCTTGAGCAGCATCCTCTCTTCTCACCTACTGAATCTTTTATAGATTGTGAGCCCTTGTGGCCAGGGTCCTCTCCCTCACTTACAGTTTCCTCACCCCTCCTTGTAGTTTGTGAGCCCTTGTGGGCAGGGTTCTCTCCCATCACTTACTGTTTCCTCACCCCTCCCTTGTAGAATGTAAGCCCTCGTGGGCAGGGTCCTCTCAACTACTGTATCCTCACCCATCCCTTGTAGACTGTGAGCCTTCATAGGCAGGGTCCTCTCTACTCACCTTCTGTTTCCTCACCCATCCCTTGTATACTGTGTGCCCCTATATGCAGGGTCCTCTCTCCTCTTCCACTGTATCCTCATCCCTCCCCTGCAGACTTTGAGCCCCTATGTGCAGGGTCCTCTCTCCTCACCTACTGTATCCTCAACTATTCCTTCTAGACTGTGAGCCCTCATGGGCAGGGGCCCTCTACCCACCTGTTTCCTCACCCATCCCTTGTAGACTTTGAGCCCCCATGTGCAGGGTCCTCTCTCCTTACCTACAGTATCCTCACTCCTCCCTTGTAAACTGTGAGCCCTTTTGGGCAGGGTCCTCTCTCCTCTCACCTACTGTGTCCTCACCCATCCCTTGTAGACAGTGAGTGATTGTGGGCAGGGTCCTCTTTCCTTACCTACTGTATCCTCACCCATTCCTTGCAGACTGTGAGCCCTCATGGGCAGGATCCTCTCTCCGCTCACCTACTGTATCCTCACCCCTCCCTTGTAGACTGAACCCTCGCCGGCAGGATCCTCTATCCACCCCTACCTATGTGTGTCTTGTATTGTTCATATTTATTGTACTTGTCTATGTATACCCCTTTCCACATGTGAAGCGCCATGGAATAAATGGTGCAATAAGAATAAATAGTAATAAAAAAAAACAAAAAAATTCCAGTGGCTTTAAATAAAAACCAAGAATTGGGCTTTAGTTTTTATTATATTCCCTGAAAGCCTCAGTTTAGCTAAAGAAGTGAAGAGGAAACACTTGTAAAACATGTCAAATAACTCGATGATTAAAATGTAAGTGAGGAGTATGACATGTAGTAGCTAAGTTGTAATTTACTTTGAAAATTATGACATGAAAGTATTTTAATAAGAGCCCCTGTAATAGCTCCCAGACTAAAGAGAGAAATTAATATCTTCATTTGAAATGCAAGGTATACTTTACTTATTCCAGAAAGAAGTTGATTCAACCAAGTTTAATTCTCTGTTACTTTTTCTCAATTAGCCATATCTTATGTGAAATGACATTGACATGACTGGTGGAGATTATAAACAAGCCCCATTCAAATGCTCATGGCTGAAAATTCTAAATTCAGCAATGGTGAAATGACGACTTTGACAAGAGGAAAAATGAGTTTTATCCTTTGTAGTTTTATTTTTGGACTGTGTAATTGCGCATATTTTTGTATGATCTTTGCTCACTGCATTTTTGAAGGTGCTTTTAAGAAATAAATATGGCATCATTTATTCTGATCTACAAGACATGATTTCTGAATCGTTTCTAAAAAGAGATTTTTTTTTAACGATATCATTTTTGCAGCGTTATTTGTATGAATAATATTGTAGCTCGATATGAACTCAAGGGCACTATGACAAAATAAAACACATTAGAAGATTGCATTTGTATGTCGCAATCATACTTTTTTTTACCCTTTTTGACACCTTTACACCCCAAAATGCCTACTGAATAAGTAATGTTTGTTTATGCATCTCTAATAGATTTCTCTACAGGACTGCATGTGCAGAGAAAGGTGCAGAAAAGAAAGACAAAACAAAATGCATACAAAAATACATGGTATTCTAGGGAATTAAAAAAAATCATTATAAGAAAGTATGAAGAAAGCCGATTTTTTTCCCAAATTATTGACACATGTAACATTCACAAAAGTCCTCACCTATTTCAATATTGGGGTCAGGCACCCAGGGCCAGATTTACACAATTCTATGCCAAAGCACATAATTCTTCAACCCCTCTCCCAGGCTCCAATGTCACTAAGGGTACCTTTACACGTCGCAACATTGCATGCAATTTCACTTCAACTTAGTGGTTGCTGTGAAATCATGGACACATTGTTACATTTTGTTGCCGTGTTCAAATGTAACAATGTGTCCATGATTTCACTGCAACCAGCAATGTTGCGACGGTGTAATGGTACCCTTAAGGTACCTTTACACGCCGCTACAGAAGGTTAGAAACCACCGGGTGTCTAACGTGCACGAGTACGTTTCAACGGTTCCTAACGGTACTTGATACCGCATTTACACGCCACTACAAGGTGCTCCACAGTAGGTTGTTTCTATTCCTAGATACACCGACGGGTGCCGCAGGTTACCTTCTGTAGAGAACCTTCCCTGATTTACACGCCGCTAACACAAGGGAATATGGGCGGACCTGGGGCAGCAGGGACAACACATAGGTGTGCCAGAGTTGTGGATTACAAGACGCTCGTACGGTGATTGGACAATGCAATAGCATCATGATTGGCTAGCCAGCGCATGGAGGCTGGCTAATACATGATGCTATTGCAATTGTGTAGTGTGACTGGTCAGCTCCTTAAATATGCCGCCCTATGCAGGGACAACCAATTGTAACGCAGGATCTTCCACCAATGATAGCTGATGGGGCGCGGTATCCCGGAGGCTGTGTCATGCCCCAGGGAGTTCACTAGGTGACGAAAATACCTTCCTGTTCCTCGATTACACGCCGCTACCATAGGGTTTAAACCTACCTGTTTTTGAGCACTGCTGAAAGACAGGTGTCGACAGTGACCGGTGGCAACAACCTGAATTACACGACGCTACCTCGCGGTGTTTTGACGGTACAAGATACAATTGTTTCCGACACCCGGTGGTTTCTAACCTTCTGTAGCGGCGTGTAAAGGTACCTTAACTGTTACAAACTCCACCTCTTTACAACATTTTTGTCAACGTTGAAACCTAACTGTGGCAGCTGATATATAAGCAGAGTGCCAGCGCTGCACTCTCATCTCCCACTTCCACAGCACCCATGATCCAGGGGAATATTCTAGGGGGAGAGCATTTGCCCTAGGTGCATCCGGCAGCAGGTAAGTGCCATCATGCCGTCTAATGCGGTTGTCTGACTTGTCTTTCTGGTGGCTGCATTTTGCTGTCCAATGGAGTAGGACTTGACAGTTATCTGAGCTGGCTGTCAAGTACACTGCTGGCTCAGAGAAGTGTAACACTGGCTATCAGCCTTTAATTGTTCTGGCATTTTTCAGATGCAAGTAGAATTGAGAATTAAATTGCTGACCACCAGCATTTTTAGGTCAGGATGATATTAGCTGCACGATCAGGTCATCCGATCATGCTGCTGATATCACTCTATGAAACTGCAGAGGTAGGAAGAATATCGGTCTGGTAAACTCTGTTATGAAGTTGAAGGGACCAAAGATATATTGTCATTGGGGGACCAGTAACAATGTGGGCAGCAGGGTGGAAAATAATGGCTGTGAAAACAGTAGGAAGAGCAGGGGGGAAATTATGGCTGTGTAAAAAATGTGGAGAGTGCGGGAGGAATAATGGGTTTGGAAACAATACGGGGACTGTGGAGGGGAATATTTGCTATAGAAGCAATATGGTGAGTGGGAGAGGAATAGGTGTGGGAACAATGGAACAACGGGGAATGGATGGAATAAAGGCCGTGGAAACTATGTAGAGGGGAGGAATTCAATAATGGCTGTGTTAACAATATAGAGATCAGGGCTGAGGTGCAAAAATAGCTGCAAAATCAATATGGGGAGAAAGGAGAGGAAATGTCGGTTGAAGCAATATTGGGAATAAAGGGAAATGGCTGTTGATACAATATGAGCATAGGGGATAGGGAATGGCTTTGAAAGTAATGAAACAATATAGAGGGATGGATTTGGAAACTATATTGGGAGCTGGAGGAACTGTCTGCAGAAGCAATATGGGGAGGGTGATGGCTGTGGAAAGAGTATGGGGCATGTGGGGGATGTTTGTGGTAAGAGTATGGGGAATGGAGTAGGGGGATGTATGAGGAGACAATATGGAAAGGAAGGGGGTGAAATATGTGAGGAAGCATTATGAGGTGTGAGGGGGAATAGTTGCACAGTATGTGGAGGGCGGATGCATGAGGAGACAGCATAGAGAACTAGGGGGCAATGTGTGATGAAGCAATATGGTTTGTTGGGGGAGGGAAAACGTGTACAGAGACAGTATGGTGACGGGGGAAAATGTATGAGGAGACTATAAGAAGAGCAGGGGGAATATGGGAGGAAACAGTATGAAGAGTAAAGAGGATTGGTTCAGAAACAGTATGTGGAAGGGGAATTTATGAGGAATAGAGATGGGCAAACCCACAGATGTTCACGTTTTGGTGGATACAGTCTGATTTTTTTAAATCCTGGTTTGGGACTGGACTTGACCTGAACTTAAGGCTGAATCCGAAACCAATATAAGTCTATGGGGACTGAACTTTACAGTTATAAAATGGTGGCAGTAAGGGCCAAAAAAGCAAGCAAGCTAGGGATTAAAGCAGGAGCATTACACTTACCGACGACCGCACTCTTGTTACACCATTGGTCCCGCTCATTAACCTTCTATTTAATTACTTCACTCTGACTCCAACAGCCAATCACTGACGCCCTCTTTTTGTGACAGCATCTGGGGTTTGCATATATAGGGTCAACTGCTTACTACACATGATCTGCCTTGCTCAATACAATTGAAGTGAGTGAACTCAAATATGTGTAAAGTGGCCATACGTATGCAAATTGCATACTTACACTCACATCACCATACTGCCTCACAAATATGGACAGCCCTTTAAATATAACATTAAGAACATTCAGATCTGCTTGCTGTTTTCAACAGTAATCCCATGGTCAGTTGTGAAAATAGGAAGATCAGCTCACATAATGGCTACTCAAATGGCTGGAAAGAGAAGGGGAACCCAACTGAGTTCTTGCCTCAGATGCCAGTAGATCCACCTCTACACCAAGCAACCATGATATTTTCAGAGGGGGCAACAGTGAAAAAATCTGCTGTAAGTAACTTCAGCAAGACAGCAAGACACTGCAAGATGTAGAGAAACATAAATGTACCGTTTAATTTATTTAGTATTTATGGATGTAAATTTAAAAAAAGCATTTTATATGGCCCTTTTAAAAATAATGAAAAAATTGCAAACATTTGGTTCAATTTCTTCTATATATATGCCCTCCTGACTGCTGTGCCCTAGCGCATGTCCTAGGTTAGCATTACAGAAAATCTGGCCCTTGGTCTCCTGATTTCCATTCCACTGGGTAAAATCCATTTTAAATTATTAAAATTGCAGATTTCTTGCAAAAACAGGAAACTTTGCAACTCACCTCTTATTAAAAACTAGCTGTAGAAAGTAGGCTAACTAGAGGGGGTGGAGCCATACTCCTTTATAAAGAGGCCAGAGTCATATTCATCCATGAAAGGGGGAACTAACCGGAGATGACATAGCCATATTCACCCATGAAGGAGGAGGGACTATCCAGAAGGGGGAATCATGAAAGTGGTGGGGCTAACTGGAGTGGGTGGAGTCATAATAATCCATGAAGAGGCAGGGATAACTGGAGAGGGTAAAGCCATATTCCTCCATGAAGGGGCTGGCTATGTGTGGAGATACACACATACACACATGCATACACTCAGCTTTATATATTAGATTTATATATTAGATTCCTTTCTGTTCTCCAGATCAGAAGGATTTTTAATAGTATAGTTTAATGCCCATGGTCTACGTTTGGCTATTTGTGAAGTCTATGGTAGGGGACAGTTTTCTTGGCAAGGAATGTACACTTGCAAGCTTTTTGCTATATAGCAAATACTACTCAAGTGTTACCAGATCACCAGAATCAGCCATCTTCATTGATCTTGTGCTTCTCTGTTGCTGGATAGGCAAAGTTGCCTCTGCTAGTAGCATCAGAGAGTGCACAGTTCAGACTAGTGGTGTGACCATGCTTCTGGTCTAAACTATCAATCTTGAAGGGAACCAATGAGCAGGTTTAAGGGTAGTGAAGCCAGTGCCTTACAGACACTGGGATACTGAGTGCAATCAGACCTTTACTTCAATTATTACATGTATGATTGTAGAGAAGAGTGTTATCAAACACCAGGAAAACAGTGCAGCAAATTAGCATTTATGCAGCAGAGCGTCACTATGTATGGTTGGATTTCTTTTTTTTACTCCCCTATGGGCTCTAAGCCAAACCCTCTTCCCACTCTCTCCCTCTCTCCCTCACTCCCTGTCATATATACCAGGCACATTACATCTGACATTGTGCATGGTGATAACACAATGTCAGGCATGTAGCTGAGCTCATCACTTCCTCCCTCCTGTCTGAGTCTCTGGCTTTCCCGACCTCTCACTGCTTTTTCTCCTGTCTATCATTGATGTCGGTCACAGGAGTGCAGGAGAAGACTCTGCCCCCTCCAGTCCCTGCACATCCCGAGCTGTCTCATCTCACAGACCATGGTCACAAGCAAGAGTGGAGACTGGGACAGATTGCTGCTATTGTCATCTGTTATCTGTGATGACAATAGAGGGTTTTGTCTTGGTCTCCTCTCCTGCTTGTGACTGCAGTCTGTGAGATTAAACAGCTGGTGATGCAGATAGACTGGAGGGGGCGGGGTCTTCTACAGCACTCTCCAGTGACCATCCAATCACAGACAGAAGAAGAATTAATAAGAAGCTGGGGAAACCGGAGATGCAGGTGAGAGGGAGTGATGAGTTCAGCCACACAGGACACGTGACATTGCTATGATGCCATGGCTATGCACAATGTCAGATGTCTTGTGCCTGGTACATAGAGACAGGGAGGGAGGGAGAGATAGAGTTTTGCTTAGAGCTCACAGGGGAGTAATAAAATAAACTAAGCCCTTTATAGTGAGGCTGTGCTGCACACATGCTAATTTTCTGCACTGTTTTACCGCTGTTTTTATAACACTTTTTTCTGCAATCAAACCTTGAATCATTGAAGCAAAGGTATGACTGCACTCAGCATCACAGTGCCTGTAAGGCACTGGCTTCACTTTATAGTCCTAAAACCTGCTGGTTGGTAACCTTTATGAAGCACTAGGAGGCAGAAGAGTTTTGTGCTCCTGAATGCAGACTATTAGAACAACACTTTAAGTGTCATGGGGAGACACAGTGTTAACTACCAACTCCAGGGGAAGGGACGCCTAACATGTCACTTAACATTGAGACCATGTGCTGTCCCTTATCTCAGAGGCACATCTGAAGGTGGCGAGGCCTGAGCTGCCAGCATAACCCTATCTCCTGAGATACCCTGGTACAAAACCCACTCTTCCCACCCAAAGGAATAGGGAAAACCCAAAAAATACACTACTTAAATCTGGTGCTTATCTCCAAACAGCAGCAGGGGGAATGGTACCAGGACGGCTGATATTCACAGCAGTGGCTCAAACACATCTACACTCCAGACTGATCAAGATAAGAATGAGCTATCACCCAGGACAGCTATGACTACTTAAAGGGATCCTGTCACCCCCAAAACACCTCGTAAGCTATTAAAAGCTGTCCCTAGAGCATATTAACACTTACCCTACACTCCTTTTAGCTCCTAAATGCATATAGTCAAACTGAATATAAACGTTTTATAAGTACCTCATTACTGATGATAATGAGTGACTATGGTATTCATAGTCACTCAGCCAGGCTGCCCCTCTTCATCATATCACGCCTGTATAGGCGTGATCTTCATCATAGATTCAAATTCGCCGCCTCCCTGCGCGCCTCCCCACTCTTCCATTCCGTCCGGGCTTCAGTGTGGGGGCTGTATGACGCGATTAGCGTCATTTCCGGCGCCGGGTGACGTATGTACAGATTACAAGGTCCTGGCAGTACACCTAGGACCTTGCAATCTGACCAATCAGGTGGCCGCTAACGATCACGTGGTTGTGACGTATCGCCATCTGATTGGCCAGATTGCTAGCGGCCATCTGATTGGCTGGAAGTCACAGGTCCTTGTCCGGTGATCGCAGGTCTTCTGGGACGGTCCCGATGCAGGCGTCGGAAAGGTGAGTATGTAATTTTATTATTTTTAACTACTTTTATTCACTTTTAGGGTACTTTCGCAGTTTATCTATAGATACACTGCGAAAGTAATCGGATTCGCTGTACTCGCAACGAGTACCGAGTACCGGTACCTACTTGTTGCGAGAATAGTGATTCCGAATTTTGTGGCACTCATCCCTAATCTGAAGGTGTGTTTGAAAATCTCGTAATGTTTTTTGGGCTAAATAATGCACCCGTGGTTTTTCAGAAATTTATGAATGATATTCTCACTGATTATATTGGGAGATTTATTGTGGTGTATTTAGATGATGTTCTAATTTTCTCACCTGACCTGGATTCACGTCATAATCATGTTTGTTTGTTTCTGCAAAGGTTAAAGTGATCCTGACCCCATAACACCACACCACATCCCCTTCTTATCTACCCCTGGAGCTTGGTATCCTGATGCCATCCATCCCTGGTTCTCCACACACTGTGCTGGCGATCTTTATAAATCACTACTTTATTATATCATAGGAAGCCTCAAAAGGCGGGGCTGTGTGCTGCTCTCCCCCGCCTTGACTGTAAATATGCACGCCACCATGGGCGTTGTAAACATCCTAGAGGCTGGTTGCTTCATAGTAAGGGCGGTGAAGCCGGTCTGACGCAATACGTGTCATACCCGGTTTCACATACGTCAGTATACTCATTTGGGTGTTCTTCTAGCTTCGCGCAGCTATTGCCCATGCGCGGGGTTCATGGAAGCTTATCTCTAATAAGCTACTGTGAACCCTGCGCATGCGCAATAGCTGCGCAAAGCCAGCAGTACACCCAAATGAGTATACTGACGTATGTGAAACCCGATATGACGCGTATTACATCAGACTGGCTTCACCGCCCCTACTATGAAGCGACCAGCCTCTAGGATGTTTACAACACCCATGGTGGCGTGCATAATTACAGTCAAGGCGGGGGAGAGCGGCACACAGCCCCGCCTGTTGCGGCTTCCTCGATACTAGGAAGCCGCAGTAATGATATAATAAAATAGTGATTTATAAAGATCGCCAGCACGGTGTGTGGAGAACCAGGGATGGATGGCCTCAGGATACCAAGCTGCAGGGGTAGGTAAGAAGGGGATGTGGGGTGGTGTTATGGGGTCAGGATCACTTTAAGAGATAATTGTTTGTTCGCTAAAATTGAAAAATATACCTTTTCTGTTCAAGAAATATCATTCATGGGTTTCATTGTGTTCGCGTCCGAGTTTATGATGGATCCTGTGAAGGTTGAGGCCACCATAGTTTGGGTTCCACCCAGCGACCTCAAGGCTCTGCAGTGCTTTTTAGGGTTCACAAATTATTACAGAAAATTTTTTAGAGGATTTTCTCAGATCGTCAAGCCTCTTATGGAACTCACTTGTAAAGGGGCGAAGCTAAACATTTGGTTGCCAGAAGCGGTTGGGGTTTTTAAGAATTTTAAGAAATGTTTTATGTCTGCTCCTGTTCTTGCTGAACCAAACCTTACAAGGACATTCATTGTGGAGGAAGATGCTTCTGAGTTCAGGTTGGGGGCTGTATTGTCTCAGGGTCCTAAGACTTTAGCTAACCTGTGGCCATGTGTCTTTTTCTGAAAGAAACTATGATGTGTGTAATTGAGAGTCACTTGCTGTCATTTTTTGGAAGGAACCATTCATCCAGTCACTGTGGTGACAGATCACAAAAACCTTGCTTCTATTGAATCTGCCAAGTGGATGACAGCTAGACAGGCCAGATGGTCTTTATTTTTTTCAAGATTTAATTTTTCTATTAAGTTCAGACCAGGGTCTAAGAATGTGAGGGTGGATGCCCTGTCTCGAAGTCTTGATTCTGTGTCTTCTCCAGAACCTCTTTCTTCTATTCTTCCTCAGGGAATTGTTGTAGCCATAGTTTCCTCTGAGCTGGAAGCTGAAATCTGTAATGCTCAATCTTTGGCTCCCTCCAATACCCCTGAATGCAAGTTGTTTGATAGGGGAGTACAATTCGTCTTTAGATTTTGGCAGGCTTTCTGCAGAAAATGGAGGATTCATTTGTCCATTTCATCTGCTTACCTCCCTGAAACTAACAGACAGAGAGGACAAATCATTTTTTGGAAAAAATTTTAAGATGTTTTATCGCCCGTCAGCAGTACAACTGGTGGTCGTCATTTCTTCCTCTGGCTGAGTTTGCTTTTAAAAGTCAGGTTAATCAGGCCACGGGGACCTCGCCATTTTTCTTTAAATATGGGTTTCATCCTTATTTTGGTGAGTTCTCAAGGATAAGTTCTGGGTGTCTTGGGTAGATGTCACTATTCAAGAGCTGGGGCATGTTTGGAGGGAGGTTAAAAAGAACATTGGGGTGGCTCAGCATTGGCAGAAATGGAAGGCCGATAGGAGGCGCTCATCTGGGGCCACCTTCACAGTGGGAGATAAGGTATGGCTATTCTCTAGGAATATTAGATTTCCAAGCATAGGGTCTATTGGAGAGGCCACCCTGAGTGAAAGCAAGTCCTCCCTGCCTCTAACATTGTTAGTGTCCATATCCAGTGTCATCCCATGATTTAGCCTATCTACACTCTGATTCTGTAGGAAACTTCATACAACACGCTGTGGTGAAGCTGTGGTGAGCTGGTACCAGATTCACATCCAATGTCTACAAAGTCCTTTGGTGGTGTCATCCATTGATGAGAGAACACTGTCTGAGACCATCTATTTTGCTACAGAGCAAGTGGAGGTTCAGGTGGGATTGTTGCACTCAGTAAAGATTGCCTTCTATGTGCTTCTAGTTCTGCACATCCACTGCTTCTGAGTCTGCAGTGATCTCAGGGTCATGAGTGTCTTGGACTGGAGATCTGATGAGGTACTTTGATGGAGGTAATCTTGCCGTGAGAAATGTCTCATTCCTTTCTGTTTAGGCTGACCTCTGGAAACTCTGTCAAATTCTCCTTGCTTGCCATCTGCCAATTGGTCCTACATGGACATATTCGATAAGAGGGAAGCAGAGATATTACCTCCACATAACTGTCCTGCAGATCTACATCCAGTTTCCTCTCCTTCTCAAGGCCAAATCTACCCTCTGGCTCAGGGAGAGATCCAAGCCATGTCGGAGGATTTAAAGGAGAATATGGAAAAGGGATTTATCCAGAAATCCTCTTCACTGTGTATATGGACATATATAATATATATATAATATAATATAACATAGAGCCTGCAGGTTGTGCATATAAATAAAAATGATATATCTAATATATAAAGCTGAATGTGTGTATGTATGTATGTATGTGCGTTTGTGTGTGTGTGTGTGTGTGTGTGTATATCCGGGATTGGCATCTACACCGTCGCAACTACAGCCACAAAAGTTTGCACAGTCACACATCTGGACCCCGAGAGCATCATAG
This sequence comes from Allobates femoralis, assembly GCA_033576535.1. Classification (NCBI taxonomy): domain Eukaryota; kingdom Metazoa; phylum Chordata; class Amphibia; order Anura; family Aromobatidae; genus Allobates; species Allobates femoralis. The sequence continues at coordinate 115,915,078 of JARQOC010000001.1, forward strand.
GCTATGTTGTGAGGCGAAATTTTAACCCTGCGCGTTCCAGTTCACCAAACAATTTTGCCCCTATCTACATAATGGGGAAAAAGTGAATGGAAAAGTGTTGGAGGAAAATCGACAGCTGTCAGCTATAGCCACAAAATCTTGCACAGTCACACGTCTGGACCCCGTGAGCATCATAGGCTATGTTGTGAGGCAAAATTTTAACCCCGCACATTCCAATTCACCAAACAATTTTGCCCCTATCTACATAATGGGGAAAAAGTGACAGTTACCAGTTGACAGTTGTGAATGAGAGGGGCTTAATGACAGCGCCAAAGACTAACAGCACATACCAGCATATAGTCACTAAGGTGGGGCCCCAACATGGGATATTCACCACGCACGGGGACATGTATACACACCACACGCACACAAAGAGTAACAGCAAGTGTATAGTCGCTAAGGTGCAGCCCCAACATTGGATACTCACCGCGCACCCGAACAAACACACACACCACAAAGAGACACACACAATACAGAGACAAACACACACACCCAAGGGGACACCACACACACCCTAAAGCGACACATGTACTCACCCCACAGGGACACATACACATAGCCACCCTATAGGGACACATGCACTCACCCCACAGGGACACACACACCACAAAGAGACACACACACGCCACACAGACATCCCCACAGGGACACACACACATACACACCCTATAGGGACACATGCACCCCACCCCACAGGGACACACACACACACACCACAAAGAGATACACACACCACACAGACCCCCCCACAGGGACACACACACATACACACCCTATAGGGACACATGCACTCACCCCACAGGGACACACACACACACCACAAAGAGACACACACAACACAGAGACACACACATCTCACACAGACACCCCCCCACAGGGACACACACACATACACACCCTATAGGGACACATGCACTCACCCCACAGGGACACACACACACCACAAAGAGACACACACAACACAGATACACACACACCACACAGACCCCCCCCACAGGGACACAAACATACACACCCTATAGGGACACATGCATTCACCCCACAGGGACACACACATACACATACCCCAGGGACACACACACCACACAGACAGACACAGATGTGCACAAATCACCTCACACAGCTCGCCTCATACGTGTGCTATCTTTAATTTCCAAACATAAACATCTGATTAAAAACAGCCAATGTGGAACACATATGCCATATAGGGTATTAAGGCAGATGTCAGTCACATGAGCTGTCTATTATGTGTATGTATGAGGTAACATATATTGCCCGGCCAGGGGGAGGGTTTACTGTTGGCTGGAGATGTATTAGGCTGCCTATAGCAACCAATCACAGCTCAGCTTCTATTTTCTTACAGGTCATTAATATGACATATTCAAATTCTATTTTGTTATAGCTAACAGCAGTTATTTATTAACCCGGACGCAGCCGGGTACTACAGCTAGTATATTACAGTATATATATATGTATATATATATATATATATATATATATATATATATATATATATACATTCCAAAAATCGGACAGCGCTCAGAAAATTGGGCTCATGCTTCTCCTGTTTGTTGGCCCAAACGACCACAGTGGTCAGTTGGGCCAATAAAAAGGAGAAGTATGAACCAAATTTTCTGAGTACTGTCCGATTTTTAGAATGTCTGTATATGGAAGCAGCTTAACACTGCACAGGACTTTGCACCTAAGTGTTACTAGTAGCTCAGTGCTGCTCTTGAATTTTGAGTTTATATATATATATGTATATATTATATATATATATATATATATATATATAGTATATACATGCTGTACATATATAAAATACAATCCCTATAAATATAATCCCTCCTGTGTGCGGTCTGCTTCTCCGTCATGTGTTCTGTCCCTTTCGTGCACTGTCTCTCCCTCATGCACTGTCTGTCTTAGGCTGGGGTTACACATAAGCCCTCAGTCAGTTTTTGGCTTCAGTTTTGTCATTTTTTTTTTCTAAGTCCAAAAACTGACAGAAAAACGCATTGGGTGTAATAAACACCCTGTGCGTTTTTCTCTGGAGCTCAAAACATTGCCCTGTCCGTTTTTGAGCCAAAAACGCAGTAAACAGCGTTTTTGGCATCAGTTAAAAAACGCATGCGTTTTCATGCGTTTTTTTTAACATGGGGCCCTATGGGAAACGCATGCGCGAACGCATGCAAACGCATGCACTTGCGTTTGCGCATGCGTTCGCGCATGCGTTTTTTTAATGAAAATTCCAAAAACGTACAGGAGTGCAGGAGACACAAAAAGCACCCTATAAAAAACGGATTGGTGATGAAAATGACTTCCAAAAACGGATTTCTATGTGTAACCCCAGCCTTACTCTGTGCACTTTCTCCCCATGGGCTCTCTTGTCTCCTCATGTTCTCTCTCCCCCATGTGCTCTTTCGCCATCAACTCTTTTCCCTTTGTAATGTCCTTTCTCCTTTCTCCATGTGCTCTTTCCCCTGTGTGCTGTCTTCTCAGTTTGTTTGATCTCTCCCCCTGCACGCTGACTCTTGCCTGTGCATTCTTTACCCCGTGTGCTTGCTCATTCTTGTGTGCACTGTCATGCACCCCCTGTATTCTGTATCTCCCTCTGTGCGCTCTTATACCCCTGTGCCCTCTTTTACCCTTGTGCAATGTCTCAGTCCCCCCATGCCCTCTTCTCCCCATGTGTGCTGTCTCTCTCCCCCTGTGTGCTTTCTCTCTCCCCATGTACTCTTTCCAACACAAGCCTAACCACATCATTAGTGGCTCTAGTAAAGATAGGTAGCAATTTACTCATGCCCCTTCAAGGTAAGCCCTCACCATGGAGCAATGACACCAACATTAACATTTAATTAGCCACCCGCCATTCCAAATGCAATTTTATAATCAACAATTGTGCCTCATAAACTGTAAATAGCCACTTTTTCCAGCTCAATTAATATATGACCCATTGTTCTCTTTCCCTCATTTCACTATAAGTCACTCTCAATCCCTCATCACTGTGTACCTACTCCTCCCCCAATTCAATATAAATTCAAGGCCCTCCATATCAATAATAATTACTAGTCCCCTCTCGCAAACTATCCACCCAGCCCGATATTCTTTATTTTAATATAAAGTCATCTCTCCCTTCACCACCCTCAATTCATTATAAAATAATGTCCTTTCTCCAACTCACCACCTCCAATTCATTATAATTTCCTCTGTATACCTTCCCCATCCTTAATCTATTATAATTTCTTATTTTCCATCCCTCACTCTCAATGTATTTTGATTTCTTTTCTCCCATCCTTCACTCTTAAAGGGAACCTGTCAAGTCGCTCTACCCCTCTCTCCTATCCATACCTGTCCCTGCACCTTGGTAGCTGTTCTTTAACCATCTGTCTGATCTAAAGGGGCCCTATAATGATTGTGAAAAATGACTTTGAACTTACATACAGTCTCCATCTGGGAGACTGGATAGGCGGGCTCCGTGCTCCATGGTCCCCTCCTCGCTGTCTCCTAACATGCCTCGCTGGGCGTCCTTGCTCCTGGTGCTTTGCCACCTGCTTTTTGTATTTCCCACCCTCTCTGCTGCTGTAATACCTGGCTGGAACGTCATATACGGCTGGGTGCATTATGGGCCTAATCACATGATCGGCCCGATGCATTGTGGGCCTAATCACGTGCTCAGCCCAGCTTCGATATGCGCATCGCAAGTTTTAATGCTCACCGTGCGATAAGATCTCTTGCTGCTCCAGTTCTTGAGGAAGGTGCGAACAGTCAGACTGGCACAATGAAGTCATGCCATAAAGAAGCTGATGGCATTTCCCCTGGAGCTTCACTACCATTCTCTTTTGCCAGAAGTGGACTTCAGGAAAACTCCCTGCAATGTTAGTACACAAAATATTATAATGAGGGCAATCTGGCCATTGCTCCCCCCAGAGCCCAGATTGCAATCATTAAAATCTGCCTTAGGTCCTTTTGAACTCACACACACAAGGATCATAAAAAAACAGAAAAAAATGCGGATCTCCATTTTTACACACTGCTGTTGACTGGTTACACTGGCTTCCCTATGTGCTGCAATTAACACGTCACATTATCATGTGTAGCCAATATGAGGGGGTTATCACAACCAGTATTAAAGGTGGTTACTGTTGAAAGAGCAATATTTTATACTTTTACAGTGTAGGGGTTTTCTACACTAGAGTGTAGTGTTTCGATGTTTTCTGTTTAACGAAACTGCTTTACCTGTTTTGCTGTGTAACAGGGGGCATTTTCCTGCATGAAAATTTCTGACTGAGTGCTTATTGCAAGTAAGGAACCATGTGTTGTTGCTGAAGGTTTTGATACACACTTGCATTCACTCTACCTGCAGCAGAAATCGCATTCAAATTAGCCATGTGCACTGGCAGTGCTGCGGGAGCATTCTGCTGCCTGAGTATCCCAGCTGCTAGGCCCCTCCTTATCAGGGCTGCCTTCACTGATGGGCCCTTGGCCATCAGGGCTGCTTGTCCCTGATGGCCAGTGGGCCCCGCCAGCTGCTCAGGGCCCCAGCACTTGCCTGGGTATGCTGGGTGCTGACGCCGATCCTGGATGAGATAATTCCTTACCCTGTTCAGTGCTGAACTGGAGAGCTATTCCAGCTGAAGTCTTGAAAAGATTACCCATGGAGACTCATCACCATATAAATAAAAATTATTATTATTACTAGTAAAAAGGCCCGATGCAATTGCATCGGGAGCGCGGTGAAATGAATTGTGTGTATACAGGCGGCTGTGTGGGTAGCAGAGTATACAGAAGGGTGTGTGGGTAGCAGAGTATAGAGGCGGCTCTGTGGTTAGCAGAGTATAGAGGCGGCTCTGTGGGTAGCAGAGTATAGAGGCGGCTCTGTGGGTAGCAGAGTATAGATGCGGCTCTGTGGGTAGCAGGGTACACAGGGGGCTCTGTGGGTAGCAGAGTATACAGGGGGCTCAGTGGGTAGCAGAGTATACAGGCGGCTCAGTGGGTATCAAAGTATACAGGCGGCTCTGTGGGTAGCATAGTATACAGGCGGCTCTGTAGGTAGCAGAGTATACAGGCGGCTGTGCGGGGAGCAGAGTATACAGGCGGCTGTGCGGGGGGCAGAGTATAGAGGCGGCTGTGCGGGGAGCAGAGTATACAGGCGGCTGTGCGGGGAGAATAGTATACAGGCGGCTGTGGGGGGAGCAGAGTATACAGGCGGCTGTGCGGGGAGCAGAGTACACAGGCTGCTGTATGGGGGGCAGAGTATACAGGCTGCTGTGCGGGGAGCAAAGTATACAGGCGGCTGTGTGGGGAGCAGAGTATACAGGCGGCTGTGGGGGGAGCAGAGTATACAGGCGGCTGTGGGGGGAGCAGAGTATACAGGCGGCTCTGGGGGGGAGCAGAGTATACAGGCGGCTGTGCGGGGAGCAGAGTATACAGGCTGCTGTGCAGGGAGCAGAGTATACAGGTGGCTGTGCGGTGAGCAAAGTATACAGGCGGCTGTGAGGGGAGCAGAGTATACAGGTGGCTGTGCAGGGAGCAGAGTATACAGGCGGCTGTGCGGGGAGCAGAGTATACAGGCGGGTGTGCGGGGAGCAGAGTATACAGGGGGCTGTGCGGGGAGCAGAGTATACAGGGGGCTGTGCGGGGAGCAGAGTATACAGGGGCAGTGCGGGGATCAGAGTATAGAGGGGGCTGTGCGGGGAGCAGAGTATACAGGGGGCTGTGGAGCCCTTTATGCTTGTGTGCTGCACTTACTTGTTAGCTCAGCCTCTGTAGTGTTTGTGCAGCCCTCTTGTCTGTGTGGAGTTTTAGTGGTCCCCTCTTTGCTTCCCCCTTCTGCCTCTCTGCCTCCCCTTGTCTCCTTCCCAGCTGTGACAGCTCCATGTCCTAGCTGGGAATGAGTGTAGCGTAGAGGAGGCGGAGCTAGGGTGATGCACGGTCATGTGAATGATCACATGACTGTGACATCACCAAAGGTCCTATCTGAACAGGTAAGTATTGGGGGGTCTGCGGGGGGTGCAGGGGTGTACTGTGGGGCGGAAGCGGGCACTGGAGGGGGGGTGGGAGGGTGTACTGTGGGGGTATGTGGGGGTGTATAGCAGGGGCATGCAGGTGCTGGAGGGGAATTTTGGGGTGTGTGTGCGGGCACGGGAGGCTGCTGGCAGGTGCCGGCAGCCTGCGCTGGGTGTGCTAATATGGCGGCGCTTCTGGGGTAGCGATAATCACCAGTTTTGCGCACGCGCCATCGCTCCATAGCGGCACAGTGGCCGGAAGCGCAAAACTGGTGATTATGTATAGAGATTATTGATTATTTCATAGAAGTAATGAGCGAGTGTAATCGTTACTATTCATTACTTGCACAGATAGTACAGTATTCGCAATACTTGTTACTCGGCGAGTAACGCTGGTGCTCGTGAGTGATGTGTCGATTGTGAACGATCTGACACAAATTGCCAGCTCCCTTCAGTACACAATGGCAGCCAGCACCTTATTAAGAGAAGCTTGAATAGTTGGCTCTCATTGGGGGGCACAGCAAGGTGTTGCATAGAGCAAAAACGCAAAAAAGCTCATCCTCCTGCCTTGTCCTGGAAAAGCTCATTTTATGGCCGGATGTGTGTGGGAAGAGTCTATCACTAATTGACAAACATTGAACTCGCTATTTGGATGAATACGCAGGTTTTACAAATTACTCGCTGCAAGTATAGTGATTTTGAATATTTCAGTTCTCGCTCCACCCTAGGTAGAACCTCTAAATGTAAATAAATGGCAGCTAGCTGGTCTGGTCATAATTGATTGCATATCATATGGGGAACCCCATTCATCTTTTTTTGTATTCTTTTCATACTGGTACAATCTGGAGACGAGGCCATCGGACCAGAAAAATATGTTCAGCTCTGCTTTCAAATATTATTAATCCATGTAGTTAAATAGCCTGTTTGTGGTAGCACAATTAGATGCATGGGTAAGGTAAATGAAAGAGTTATGAAAAGAGACAAACTGTGAAAATGTCAACTTTGCATGTAAACAGATGAAGACATTGCAATTACTGGACATATGTACATATTTACTTTGGCTAAAGTTGTAAGCAATGTCCAAATTGTTTATTTATTTCTATTCAAAGTGTGCTCGAGCAGCAGGAGCTGCAATTACAGAACGTAAAATGGCAATGTGTGGAAAAGATAACATCTTTAAATTTTAAGGAAATAAACAGACATCAGTGTAGGGATGGATTAAGGGACAGAGCTACAGGACAGGGTAGCATATAAATATCAAAGTCTTTCCAGATTGTGAAGCAAGATAAAAAAAAATGACAATTAATTTTGCTGATGTAACTTAAGCCAACAAAGTTACACATGTGGACATAACTTGCTCTTAACTTGACAACATTGCCTTTGAACTAACAACTGAAATCTACACTTGTTTTTGATGATCAAATACAGTAATAAAAAGATAACAAAAACAATAAAATTAGGAGCTGATTTCATCCATTAAATATGCATGTATGGAAAACTTAAATCAACATATGAATGTATCATTACGGACTATTCATATATCCATAAAATTCCATTTTCACAGCCTTTACACCTTAATTGTAACTTTCTATCTTTTGATACTGATAAACCGGCAAGGTCCTGTTGCAGATAGGACCTGTGGTGACGTCATGTTATCGCTGGAACTCCGGTCACATGACCGGAGTTCCCGCGATAACATGACGTCACCACAGGTCCTATCAGCAAGAGGACCTTGCCGCAAAGGTTAAAATAGACATTTTTATGTTTTGGACACTTTAAGTAAAAGAAAGTGTCCAAAATATAAAAATGTGTATTTTAACCTTTCCGGCAAGGTCCTCTTGCTGATAGGACCTGTGGTGATGTCATGTTATTGCGGGAACTCTTCCCTGAGTTCAAACTGGATTCTCCCGGATTGCCCCGATCCGGAGCAATCCGGCACCATAGAGCCCCATGTTATGGGGCGCCAGATTGCATCGGACTGGTACAATCTGGGAGAATCCGGTTTTCAAGCCGGTTTGAAAACCGGATTGTACCGGTCCGGTTAATCCAGCGCCCCATAACATGGGGCTCTATGGTCCCAGATTGCTCCGGTTTTCTATTTTTGACCTTCCCGCCTGGATTTTCAGGTCAGCTGTTCATTTGAAGTAGGAGTGCTGGCAGGGTTCATGTGAGATCATGCTTGCCTGCATGAACTCACATGAACTTTCCCATGGGTGCACAGCTCTGCCACATCTCTGGTAGAGGTTCTCTACCAGAGATGTAGCAGAGCTAACGAAGAACCCTGGATTGGACTACGTCGGACGGAAGAGGATTTTTTCATATAAAGATGCAGTCCCTAAGTGTGTTTTTGTTTTTTTTTCAAATAAAAATATTTTTTCTCTGTGTTGTGTTTTTATTTATACAATTTAATAGAAATTCATGGTGGTCATGTCTAATATTGGCGTGACCCCATGAATTTCAGACTTAGGGCCAGCTGATAACAAAAAGCTGGCCCAGCCCCTTTATTACCCGGTGAGCCACCGCATCAGAGCCCTGGAAGAGTTGGGTTCAGCGCCAGGACATGGCGCTTCAATGAACGCGCCATTTTCTGGGGCCGCTGCGGGCTGCATTTGCAGCGGGGTGTGCCCAGAAGGCTTGGGCCTCCCTGCGCTGCGGATTCCAGCCCCCAGCTGCCTAGCTGTACCTGGCTGAACATAGAAATTGTGCGGAGCCCCACACACATTTTTTTTATTATTATTTCATGAAAATCATGAAATAATAAAAAATAAGGGCTTCCCGATATTTCTGTGTCCAGGCAGGTCCAAATAGTCAGCTGGAGGTTGGGCAGCCCGTTGCCGCCTGCTGTATCTGGCTGGCATACAAAAACACGGCGAAGCCCACGTCAAATTTTTTCTGAAAAATCCATTAAACAATCCTATAAAAAGGGACTGCATCTTTATTAACCCATCAACCATGGTCGAGGGGATAATAAAGATGCAGTCCCTTTCATTTATAGTTTTTTTGATTTTTCAGAAAAAAAATTGACGTGGGCTTCGCCGTATTTTTGTATCCAGCCGGATACAGCAGGTAGCGACGGGCTGCCACCAACCCCCAGGTGCCTATTTGTACCTGGCCGAACACAACAATATAGGGGAGCCCCCTATTTTTTATTATTTCATGAATTTCAGAAAATAATAAAAAAAAAATGCGTGGGGCTCTGCGCTATTTCTATGTCCAGCCAGGTACAGCTAGGCAGCTGGGGGCTGGAATCCGCAGCGCAAGGAGGCCCAAGCTTTCTGGGCACCCCCTGCTGTGAATGGCAGCCCACAGCTGCCCCAGAAAATTGCGCATTCATTGAAGCGCCATATTCTGGTGCTGAACCCAACTCTTCCAGGGTTCTGGTGCGGTGGCTCACTGGGTAATAAAGGGGTTAGGGCCAGCTTTGTATTATCAGCTGGCCCTAAGCCCGAAATTCATGGGGTCACGCCGATATTAGACATGACCCCCATGAATTTCTATTAAATTGTTTAAATAAATACACAACACCAAGAAAAAATATTTTTGTTTGTAAAAAAACAAAAACACACTTAGGGACTGCATCTTTATTTTAAAAAAATCCTCTTTCGTTTGACGTAGTCCAATCCAGGGTTCTTCTTTAGCTCTGCTACATCTCTGGTAGAGAACCTCCACCAGAGATGTAGCAGAACTATGCACCCTGGCATTGGAAAGTTCATGTGAGTTCATGCAGGCAAGCATGAACTCACATGAACCCTTCCAGCACTGCTACTTCAAATGAACAGCTGACCTGAGTCAGTTGTTCATTTGAAAATCCAGACGGGAAGATCAAAAATAGAAAACCGGATTGAAAACCGGATTGAAAACTGGATTGAAAACCGGATTGCCCTGGTCTGGAGCAATCCGGGATCATAGAGCCCCATAGGGCTCCGAATTGCACCGTACCGGTACAATCCGGTTTTCAAACCGGTTTGAAAACCGGATTCTCCCAGATTGTACCGGTCCGGTGCAATCCGGCGCCCCATAACATGGGACTCTATGGTCCCGGATTGCCCCGTACTGGGGTAATACGGGAGAATCTGGTTAGAACTCCGGGTCATGTGACCGTAGTTCCCGCGATAACATGACGTCACCACAGGTCCTATCAGCAAGAGGACCTTGCCGGAAAGGTTAAAATAGGCATTTTTATATTTTGGACACTTTCTTTTACTTAAAGAAAATGTCCAAAACATAAAAATGTCTATTTTTAACCTTACCAGCAAGGTCCTCTTGCTGATAGGACCTGTGGTGACATCAATTATCGCGGGAACTCTCAGGTCAAATTTGAGATTGGCGAACATTTTGAATCGAACATCGCACATCTCTAGTCACCAGCGCTGCCACAGTTCGCCGGAGGTAGATGGTAGTGCGGCTTGGTTGGTAAAGTCCCCTACAGGTAGGGCTTTACCTCCGGGGCAGCGTAGTGTGAAGGGGCAGCTTGGAGTGGAGCTGTAGATTGGGATGGGGAGTGATTGAGCAGTCTATGAGGGACACCGGGAGCGGAGAGGAATGATGCACACACACTGTTGAAGTCTCTTTTACCTTTTTTTACTGTTTGTATGGCAGGTAAAGATGTCCAGGGCACTGACAGGTGACCAGGTGCACAGTGGGTCCCCATAGCAAGTGGGTATAAGGCCTCCTCTGTGGTTGCTGAAGCCCAGCCTGCATGCAGCCAGACCGGCCTCCTCTCTCTTCCTGTCTCTGCTCTTTGCTCTCTCCTCCTGTGAGGTTACCCTCTCTGATCACAGTGGAACACTGCTGATTCTAGCTCCCTCTCTCTGACCCACATGGGGATCAGGTGGCTGAAGCCTCCACGGTGTGAAGGGGTTTTCTATAGTCCTGAGGTATCCTACAGGTGTGGATCCCCGATGTTCGGTAAGTCTTTGGGCGAACTTCCAATAGTTCCTCACTCCCTTTAGGCTGTACTCCTTGCCTTCTGTCCCCACTTAGGCTTGCGGGACGTCAGAAGGGCCACTACGGGTCACTGGTTCGGGCCCAACCGCGGCACCGACCACCAGGACGTCTTCACAGCTCTCCTAGAGTCTGCACACTCTGACTAACTCCTCCCCCAGCAGCAGTATTTATAGAGGATGTTGCCTAAGGGCAGCAAGTTGAGTTCCCCCTACTGTGTCGGGGTGAAAGATGTTGCATGTAGTAGGTACCTGCTGTGGAAACCCAGCTGTGCATTAGAGACGTCTGTGGCTACCCGTGTGAGCAGGGCGCCACACTGACAGGCGGTGTAGCTTTCTTCACAACAGTGCTACACCAATGCCTGACCCACTGCTACTAGCCAAAATTGATTTTCCTTTGCTAGATGCAGTAAAAAATGGCTATTACTGACAGGCAATGTAGCTTTCTTCTCAACAGTGCTACACCAATGCCTGGCATACACTGCTACTAGCCAAAATTGATTTGTTTGGCTGGATGCAGTAAAAAATAGCCATTAATGACAGGTGGTGTAGCTTTATTCACAACAGTGGTACACCAATGCCTGGCTTACACTGCCACTAGCCAAAATGGATTTGCTTTGCTAGATGCAGTAAAAAATGGCTATTACTGACAGGTGGTGTAGCTTTCTTCACAACAGTGCTACACGAATGCCTGGCATACACTGCTACTAGACAAAATTGATTTTCTTGGCTAGATGCAGTAAAAAATGGCTATTACTGACAGGCGGTATAGCTTTCTTCACAACAGTGCTACACCAATGCCTGGCATACACTGCTACTAGACAACATTGATTTGCTTGGCTAGATGAAGTAAAAATGGCTATTACTGACAGGTGGTGTAGCTTTCTTCACAACAGTGCTACACCAATGCCTGACATACACTGCTACTAGCCAAAATGGATTTGCTGAGCTAGATGCAGTAAAAAATGGCTATTACTGACAGGCGGTGTAGCTTTTTTCACAACAGTGCTACACCAATGCCTAGCATACACTGCTACTAGCCAAAATGGATTTGCTTGGCTAGATGCAGTAAAATATGGCTATTACAGACAGGCAGTGTAGCTTTCTTTACAACAGTGCTACACCAATGTCTGGCATGCTATGTTACTAGCCAAAAATGGTTTGCTGGGCTAGATTTGGCCAGATGCTGTAAAAAACGCTTGCACAGCACTGGTACAGACCTACCTGGCAAAAACTGCTTTTAAATCCTGAAAAGGGCTGTTCTTGGAAGTAGTCTCTAAACCTATAAACTATCTATCTAACTTGCAATTGAATATCTGTCTAACTAGCTTTCTCTGTAGAGAACTGCCTGGCAAAAACTGTTTTTTAAGCCATCAAAAGGGCTGTTCTTCAAAGTAATCCCTAAACCTATCAACTATCTGTCTATCTAACTTGCAATTGAATCGCTATCTAACTAGCTTGGTCTGTATTTCACACTGCAACACCAGCAGCAGTGCCATCTTACATTGAGCTGCAGTACTGAGAAAATGGCGAGCAGGGTAAAATGGCCGGGTTTTATATGGCAAGGGTATATGACATGGCCAGCCAATGAAATAGATCCTTGTGTGAAAAAAAGTGCATTTTGCCATATGGATGTGTGGCGCCCCACTGGTCAGGCATCACAAGTGGGGTACTGCACCCAAAGATGAGCGTGTGGTTATCCCTGTCACAAGTAGAATGCAGAACACTGTGGAAGGTTTTGATCCCAACACACACCCACCGATGCAACCGGGGGAGGTCCCAAAAAAAAGATAGTTGGACAGGGGGAAGTGTGAGAGGAGCAGAGTGGGAGAACGCACGGGGAGTCTTCAGGAGTGTCTTCCCTGAGGAAAGACGGAGAACGGGAGCTTACCCGAGAGAGAAAGGGGGCTTCAAAAGAGAGCTAGAGAGAGAAGTAGCCCAGACAGAAAGATCTTGACTTGTTCACCTGGAGTGTACGGGTCTCACAATGTGGCCTGGAGTGTTCATTCTCCGACCATACTCATCCCTGCTCCGAAGACGCTATTAGGCTGTGTTCACACTGGGCGTTTTTGGGCTGTTTTTGCTCAACAGTTTTTGTAGCCAAAACCAGCAGTGGGTGATTAAATCCAGAAGTGGTGACGTGTTTCTATTAGACTTTTCCTCTGATTGCTCTACTCCTGGTTTTGGCTACAAAAACTGCTGAGCAAAAACAGCCCAAAAACGCCCAGTGTGAACACAGCCTTAGGGTGTTTATCTCCTGGGACGTAACACTGCTAACTAAGTAGGCATTGAAAAGAGAAGGAACAGGACAAGGGTTAGATCCAAGAAAGTACCACCAGAGGCTTCCACAGATTCCGTTCCACAGACAGAGGATGAAGCGGCAGAGGGGAGGAGGACAAAGGAAGGAGGAGGGAGCGGCAGGGTGGGAGAGGCCGGAGCAGCACAGACAGGGGGAGGATGGAGCGCCGGAGGGAGGACGGAGGACAGAGCGGTGGGGAAGAGGAGGATGGAGGATGAAGCGGCGGGGTGGGGGAGGCCGGAGTAGCACAGGCAGGGGGAGGATGGAGCGGCGGAGGAAAGGAGGACAAAGGAAGGAGGAGGAAGCGGTGGGGTAGGAGAGGATGGAGCGGCACAGACAGGGGACTTACGGAACACAGAGCGGCGGGGGGGAGGAGGATGGAGCAGCACAGTCAGGGGAGGACGGAGGATGGAGTGGCGGAGGGGAGGAGGACAAAGGAAGGAAGAGGAATCGGTGGGGTGGGAGGATGCAGCTGCAGAGGCAGGGGGAGGACGGAGCGACAGGAGGAGGATGGAGCACAGAGCGGCAGGGGAGAGGAGGATGGAGGACAAAGCGGCGGGGTGGGGGAGGCAAGAGCAGCACAGGCAGGGGGAGAATGGAGGATGGAGTGGCGGAGGGGAGGAGGAGAGAGGAAGGAGTAAGAAGCGGTGGGGTGGGGGAGGATAGAGTGGCAGGGGGAGGACAGAGCACAGACCGGCGGGGGGAGGAGGACAGAGCAGTACAGGCAGGGGGAGGGTTGGAGGATGGAGAGGCGGAGGGTAGGAGGACAAAGGAAGGAGGAGGAAGCGGTGGGGAGGGGGAGGATGGAGCGGCACAGGCAGGGGGAGGACAGAGCGGAAGGGGGAGGACGGATCACAGAGCGACGGGGGGAGGAGGACAGAGCAGAACAGGCAGGGGGAAGACGGAGGATGGAGTGGCAGAGGGGAGGAGGACAAAGGAAGGAGGAGGAAGCGGTGGGGTGGGGGAGGATGGAGCGGCACAGGCTGGGGGAGGACGGAGCGGCGGGGGGAGGAGGACGAAGGAGCACAGGCAGGGGAAGGACGGAGGATGGAGTGGTGGAGGGGAGGAGGACAAAGGAAGGAGGAGGAAGCAGTGGGGTGGGGGAGGATGGAGCTGCACAGGCAGGGGGAGGATGGAGCAGCAGGGGGAGGACGGAGCACAGGGGGGAGGAGGACAAAGGACAAAGCAGTGGGGTAGGGGAGGACAGAGCAGCACAGGCAGGGGGAGGATGGAGGATAGAGTGGCGGAGGGGAGGAGGAGAGAGGAAGGATGAGGAAGTGGTGGGGTGGGGGAGAATGGAGCGACAGGGGGAGGACAGAGCATAGACCGGCCAGGAGGAGGAGGACGTAGCAGCACAGGCAGGGGGAGGACGGAGGATGGAGTGTCGGAGGGGAGGAGGACAAAGGAATGAGGAGGAAGCGGTGGGGTGGGGGAGAATGCAGCGGCAGAGGCAGGGGGAGGACAGAGCGGCAGGGGAGGATGGAGCACAGAGCGAAAGGGGGAGAGGAGGATGAAGGACAAAACAGCGGAATGGGGGAGGCCGAAGCAGCACAGGCAGGGGGAGGACGGAGCGGCAGGGGGAGGACGGAGCACAGAGTGGCAGGGGAGAGAAGGATTAAGGACGAAGCGGTGGGGTGGGGGAGAGAGGAAGGAGTAGGAAGCGGTGGGGTGGGGGAGGATGGAGAGGCAGGGGGAGGACAGAGCACAGACCGGCGGGGGGGGAAGAGGATGGAGCAGCACAGGCTGGGTGAGGACAGAGGATGGAGTG
Organism: Allobates femoralis; assembly: GCA_033576535.1. Lineage (NCBI taxonomy): Eukaryota > Metazoa > Chordata > Amphibia > Anura > Aromobatidae > Allobates > Allobates femoralis. The sequence goes on from JARQOC010000001.1 coordinate 115,930,132, forward strand.
GCGGAGGGTAGGAGGACAAAGGAAGGAGGAGGAAGTGGTGGGGTGGGGGAGGATGGAGCGGCACAGGCAGGGGGAGGATGGAGTGGCAGGGGGAGGACGGAGCACAGGGGGGAGGAGGACAAAGGACGAAGCAGTGGGGTAGGGGAGGACAGAGCAGCACAGACAGGGGGAGGATGGAGGATGGAGTGGCGGAGGGGAGGAGGAGAGAGGAAGGATGAGGAAGTGGTGGGGTGGGGGAGAATGGAGCGACAGGGGGAGGACGGAGCATAGACCGGCCAGGAGGAGGAGGACGAAGCAGCACAGGCAGGGGGAGGACGGAAGATGGAGTGACGGAGGGGAGGAGGACAAAGGAAGGAGGAGGAAGCGGTGGGGTGGGGGAGAATGCAGTGGCAGAGGCAGGGGAGGACAGAGCGGCAGGGGGAGGATGGAGCACAGAGCGAAAGTGGGAGAGGAGGATGAAGGACAAAATAGCGGGGTGGGGAGGCCGAAGCAGCACAGAGGAAGTGGTGGGGTGGGGGAGATGGAGTGGCACAGGCAGGGGGAGGATGGATCGGAAGGGGGAGGACAGATCACAGGTGGCGGGGGGAGGAGGACAGAGCAGAACAGGCAGGGGGAGGACGGAGGATGGAGTGGCGGAGGGGAGGAGGACAAAGGAAGGAGGATTATGCAGTGGGGTGGGGGAGGATGGAGCGACACAGGCAGGGGGAGGATGGAGCAGCGGGGGGAGGAGGACGGAGGAGCACCAGCAGGAGGAGGACGGAAGATGGAGTGGTGGAGGGGAGCAGGACAAAGGAAGGAGGAGGAAGCGGTGGGGTGGGGGAGGATGGAGCTTCACAGGCAAGGGGAGGATGGAGTGGCAGGGGGAGGACGGAGCACAGGGGGGAGGAGGACAAAGGATGAAGCGGCGGGATGGGGGAGGACGAAGCAACACAGGCAGGGGGAGGACGGAGGATGGAGTGGTGGAGGGGGGAGGACAAAGGAAGGAGGAGAAGGCGGTGGGGGGTGGGAGGACCAAGGGGCAGGGGGAGGACAGAGCACAGAGCGGCGGTGGGGAGGAGGACAGAGGATGAAGCAACGGGGTGGGGGTGGACTGAGCAGCACAGGCAGGGGGAGGACGGAGGATGGAGTGGCAAAGGCAAGGGGAGGACGAAGCGGCAGGGGGAGAAGGACGGAGGATGAAGCGGCAGGGAGGAGGACGGACCAGCACAGGCAGGGGGAGGACGGGGGACGAATCGACGGGGTGGGGGAGGACGGAGCAGCACAGGCAGGGGGAGGGTGGAGAATGGAGTGGCAGAGGGGAGGAGGACAAAGGAAGGAGGAAGCGGTGGGGGTGGGAGGACGGAGCGGCAGGGGGAAGACAGAGCACAGAGTGGCGGAGGGGAGGACAGAGCACAGAGCAGCGAGGGGGATGAGGACGGAGGATGAAGAGGCGGGGTGGGGGAGGACGGAGGACAAAGCACAGGCAGGGGGAGAAAGGAGCAGACTCACACCCACACACAGAGTCACACCTAGACACAGACTCAGACACACACACAGACTCACACCAACACACATACACACACCCAGACGCGCACACACAGACTCACACCCACAGACTCACACCCACACACATACACACACCCAGACACACACACAGACTCACACCCACACATGCACACACAGACTCACACCCACACACACACAGACAGACTCACACAGACACACACGCACAGACACACACACACCCACACACACACACAGACTCACACAGACTCACACCCACACACATACATGCACCCAGACACAGACACACACACAGACTCACACACACACGGGCTCTTACCTCTCCCCAGGTGGTCCCAGTGCTGGTGCTGAGTGCAGTGTCAGCAGAGCGTAGGTGTGGAGGAGGCGGGTGCAGATGCGGCGGTGTGCGGGATGATCCCGGGTGTCAGTGCAGCTAGGCCCCGGCTGGCATGTGCTGCTGCCACCCAGCTTCACTGACAGGAGGCGGCTGACACCCGGATTATCCTATGGCCGCACAGTCTGTGACAGACTGTGCGGCCATAGGAAGGAGGAGCTGCACGATGCGCGCTTCTGTTGCTCCCTGCACCCTGGGAGCCCCGACCCCGGCAGCCCCCGGTCCCTGGTGTCAGTGGGCGGCTCATGGCGGGGGTTAGTGATATGAGGCTGCAGTGAGACTGCGGCTGGAATCCGCTGTGCTGCGTTAGTGGCCACCATCGTTTGCTCTCTTTCTGACTGTGTACAGAAATCGTGCGCTAATGCTGATTGGTCCGCTCGGCCGGGCTCAACCAATCAGCGCTAGCACACGATTTTCGTGACAGAGAACATTAGACGATTATATAGTAGATGTGATAATTCACCCTGGTTAGCTACACCAGACCATTTGATGTGATAGCTACAAGGCATTAGGAGGGCAGCCTGAGCAGTCATGGTTAGTGTCGTTACACAACACGATGTTGAAGCGATGTCGGCAGCGATTTCACGTGAGCGCTCACATTTTTGGCATTTTGCCACAATCGCTTTAGAGATGTCATACGTATAGATATCGTGAGCAACTCGTCAGTAATGTAGTGAGCTAGAATTGTTCGCAAACCCCGCAAACTATCCCTGCTCATTGCTGTGAATGGACGAAGTCGCTCACAACATCCTTATCGCTGTGTCACGCAGAGCGATGCTACCAGATCGCTTGAACGACATCGCCAGGTTTTCCAACATGTTGGTAAACCTGTCAACTCCGATCCAACGATTTATCGCTGCAATGTGGCAGTGTCACACGCTACGAGGTCGCAACGACATTGCTGGTACGCCTCCATACCTGTGACGTAGCAGCGATGTCGCTGACAATCTTGTGCCATGTAAATGGGGCTTTAGCCCTCTCTGACCACTGAAGTGTATGATTTTTTTGTTTCGCAAAGTGCAAATCTTTTGAATGTATAGGAATCTGCGTATTTTTGGAAATTCAATTCAAATTGATCTGCAGTGGATCAATCCTCTCACCTCTAGTCATAAAGGTCTTCAATATTTCATTCTATCTTTTTTCTCTTGAACATTTGCCTCAATGCATGCATAAAAATTTTTAGTGCATGTTGTTATTCCTCCATACAGCTAAAGAATAAAACTATGTTTTAGTCCTTTGGGATCTGCCTAAAACGTAGAAAACTTAGTAAACACTTATAAAAGTTCCACAGTACGTTCATTTAGCACAGTTGGAAATCTGTGAAGACGGAATTTAGTTGGTAGGCATGTAAATGTTTAAAGTGCAGGTCAGAAGAAAAAAAAGATGTATTGTACCATTTTAGGAAAAAGATGCTGAAAATACCACACAAATGTTATAATAAATTACACCTTTAAGTGGTCAATGTAATTTTGAAGAAAAGAAAAATAAAGTTTGTTGATCGCTAAAATGTTTGTCCAATTTTTGATGTAAATCATAAAAAAAGTCTTGCCAAAAGACCATCTCTTTCAAATAAATGCAGTTGATCAAGAATTGAGTTTTAGGAACACATTTATTTTACTTGCCATGCTATGCATATTAGCTCTAATGCAATCATAGATTGTCTCCTCAAAGAGGTTTTTCTTGGGTAACAAAGTGCAATAATAATAATAATAATAATAATAATAGATCTTTATTTATATAGTGCCAACTAGGGATGAGCAAGTATACGCGTTACTATTCGGTACTCACCGAATAGTACGGTACTCGGGCTACTCGTTACTCCTTGAGTTTCCTTGTGAATACTCACTAAGGGTAACAAGTACAATGTAAGTCAATGAGAAATGCGAGTAATTCCTCAGCTGGACCCTATACAGCGGTCTGGGGGCTGAAGAAGAGCCTGAAATGGGTGCATGATTGTTTAACAGCAGGATCCTCTGCCTCCCATCCCGATCCTCTGCTCCCCTCGCCAAGTCCTGAGTTAGGACCGGGCCGGGAGCGCAGCACCAGTGAACGGGGAGCGCAGGACCCCAGCAGGGAAGCTGACGGTGAGAAGACTTCACAGCCAGCTTTCCCATTCTGTGCTGCACTCCCCGCTCCCTGATGCCCCCTCCCCGCTCCCTGGTTCTGCACTCCCCGCCCGGTCCTTACTTAGGATCAGGCGTAGATGTGGCGGGGGAGCGGGGAGGGGGTATCAGGGAGCGGTGAGCGCAGCACCGCACATGAAAGCCGGTGGTGCAGTCTTCTCACTTTCCTGCCGGTTATTTCAAATGAACAGCTGAGGTATCAGCTGATGCTGATCAGCTGTTCATTTGAAATAGCTGAGGTGCTGTCAGGGTTTATGTGAGTTCATGCTTGACTGCATGAACTCACACGAACTTTCCCACAGCCATCCAGCTCAGCTACATCTCTGGTAGAGGTTCTCTACCAGAGATGTAGCTGAGCTAAAGAACAAAACTGGATTGGACTACGTCGGACAGAAGATTATTTTCCTAATAAAGATGGAGTCTCTAAGTGTTGTTTTGTGTTTTTTTCTAATAAAAATTTTTTTCTGTGTGTTGTGTTTATTTTAACACTTTAATAGAAATTCATAGTTTGTGGATAAAAATTCAGAAGTTTGAAAAAAATAAATTGCACTTTTTGTGCCATGTTCTGCGACCCATAGCGTCCTCATTTTTCGGATCTGGGGCTGTGTGTTGGCTTATGTTTTGCATTTTGAGCTGACTTTTCTAATGATACCATTTTTGAGTGGATACACTGTTTTGATCACCTATTATTGCATTTTATAGCAATGTTGCTGTTTCCAAAAAAAACTAATTTTGGCATTTGGGCCTTTTATTCTATTATGCAGTATACGGCTCTCATTAATTGATTTTATATATTGATAGATCGGGCCTTCTGAACACGGTGATACCAAATATGTGTTTATTTTTATTACTTTTATTTTGAATGCCGTAAAAAGGGGGGTGATTTGAACTTTTAGGTTTTTTTTCGTCATATTTTTAAAACCTTTATTTATTAATTAATTATTATTTTTACACAGCCCTTAGGGCACTACAGCACTGCTTGAGCCCCGCAGCGGAGCTCTCATCAAACTCCGGTAACCGGCCCATGACGTTGTACAACGTCATGGGTCGGAAGGGATTAGACTCACAAACCTTCAAGTCCCAGCATACACTTTTCTTAGTTTATATTGCAGAGCACAACCTGCCTCTGTATACCGACCATTGACAATGCAGCAAGCCAATGCTTTATAGTGATGTGTCAGTTGTCACACTTAAGTCTATGCACTTGGACTTACAAAAGATAAATTATTAGGTGGCATACACTTTTATGGCTAATATCTCCGTAAGGTAAAAAAAAAGCATAAATAATGTATTTCACTCTGCAGCCGCTATATTGAGAATGAAGGCCAGATCACTGATGTGTAGTAGTGCCGGTATATTGCTGCATATACTAAGTTTTGCTTGGACAGTAGTGCTCCTGGCTACCAGAGAATTTGCAGAGGATGCCGTGCTGCACCTACCACAATATTCAAATACTCTCCAGTGGTCCCAGATGTCAGACTCCCACTAATCATAAAGTAATAACATATATTAGTAATATTATATTCCATCACTTATTATGGAAAATCCCTTTAGCTCTCAAATATATTTCAGTAATTTTACACTGAGATAAATGACAAACTCATCTGTTACATCTGTAATAATTTCGATGATATTATGTTTTAATGGCAAATTTAAGTTTTACCTATTCGCTATTAAGCTGATTTCTTTCTAAAATGTTTTTATTGAGTCAGGTAAGTTCTGTACTTTTGATACGAAACAAAACTATCCATCCATATTATCCCAATATTAAAATGAATCATTGTGTATACAATATTTGTACCAGGAAACTACTTATGTGGTGTCATCATATGCTGTCACCAAACATCAGTCAACACTGATGAGCCATAGCCTCTCTACCTTTGGCTAACACATTTTGATGATAGAATCATAAGCACAGCAGGAGTTCCATAAGTGAACGTATCTGGTTGCTTCTGCTTACCCTGATGACACCTGATGTCAGTGATTGGTTGCTGTCATTTGGAACAATTGGGAAATATATTGAAAAGCAAATAGAATTCAAAACATTACATATAGTATATGCACACATTACAGAACATCTCAAATGTAGGCGCAATATGGAGTGACCAGGTCAACCCCTCGACTCCTTATCACATCGGAGCACAACAACCTTTCAAATGTTTCCATTGCTGCAGAAATAAGACTCCACTTGGATTCCGTGAAGTTTAGCCTTTTCCCTGAGCCTTTATATTGTCAACAATGAAAGTTCCAGATGCATCAGGATTAACAACAGAAGCTAATGAAATAAATGTATTTATTGCTGTGAAAGTTCTTGACCTGTTTAATCAGAAAGTAATTCTGAAATGTTATGCTTTTTAAAATGGAAAAAAAATGCAGCCATTAGTTAGGGTAGGTTCACATATCGTTTTTGCTGTCCGTTACAACAGACACATTAACGGTTTCCATTGTAATGGACAGCAAAAGTGACAATTGAAGTAATTTTATAGCGCATAATATTTGACACTTCAAAAACGTGTGCACTATATGAGATAGATAGATAGATAGATAGATAAACTTATAACGAAAAAAAGGTTATTGAGCAGCGGTTCTTTTGTAGCAGAAATGCTAGGTGCATATCAGTCCCTGTGATGGGGATCAACCATCCACTTCAAACAAACACTTGCAAAAATAAAGGCTGCAGCACACACGGTTTGGAGTAGTTTTCTTGCCTTTAATGGCATACAGGCATAGTGAGGCGACGTTTCGGTCCTCAGACCTTCTTCCAGCCTACTCTTGGATGAAGGTGTAAGCTGAAACGTGCATGTAGAGTGCAGCAGAGTCTGTGGACACACCAGGTATTTACTTTCAGTTTTGATCTTCACCCTTTGGGTTCATTTTATTATTTTTTACCTTTGCTTAGCCTCCTATGTGAGAGATAGGTGACTTTTGCAAGTTTACCTGTTATTTTGACTAGGCACTTAGAGTTGTTACAGGACAACATGGGAAGATCACTTTTCAGTATGTAGGGTGTTTTTCTACAGATTATTATACACATATATATATTTTCTATTAATTTATTACTTTTTTTGTATTTGTGTATTTCTTTATTTAAAACCTTAAATGTAATATTGTATTTGTCATATGTACTATTTTTATAGTCTATTTTTTAAGCCTTTTTCAATGAACTTGAATTTTTACTGCATAAATCACCTTGTTCTTTCTTATATATTATTCTATTGGGTGAGCACATATTTCCATGAACTAGAGGGATGATTATAGGTTATACAAATCATCTTCTGTAAAGCCTAACTCTGGTGTATAGCAAGAAACTTGTCAGTCAACTGAAGCAGGGTTGGGAAATGTCAACCTAGAACTACCCTTGCACTAGTAAACCATGACACATGGTATTTGGCCGACCTCTCAAAGTATGTACGTCACACAGTATTTCACAGTAATACCTACTTTGCTGTGATCACACAGATAGTTTCTAATTCATGCTGTTCATGGTTTTGGCAGCATTAATCTCATGATAGGTTCCCTATTAATACTTTCTCTGGAGAACTTTTTCTTAAAAAACGATTTGAATTAATGTTACCACTTTCTTTTAAAATTTCAGAGCGATATTGGCTGACTGTGAGGAGCTAAGCAACGTTATTACTGATATGAGTTAGAGTAACACTATATCCTTTTAGTCAATTGACAGGCCACCTACTCAACCCATTCTTTTTTTATATAGAAGATGGGGGAAGAGTACCTTATAAGTTATGCAAAAAATTAAATATTTTACTATTATGAATGGTACAAACTTTCATTGATGTGGGTTTTGCACACTACTATTTCTAACATGGATAGCTGTAATGGTTCTATGGCTTTACTAAGGTATTCTGTGTCAACACATGAAAGAAGCAATGTTTGAAGGTGGCTATCTGACTGATTATTTCAATAACATTTAAAAGATTGTATGCGGCACTCTACAGTGACTTTTGGAGATATTGGAATTTACATTATAGCAAAGAAAATAAGATATTTTGCATTATGGAAATGGCCAAATCAATAATCCACCCAGTTGACACATTGAGGCGTATCTCGTAACTGGGACCTAACTGTTGTTATCTGCCTACGTCTTATGACCACTTTACATGTCCCGATATCGTCCCGATATTGGATACAACGGCACGGGAGCGTGCACATTTTTGGCAGGAATCCAAGATCGCATAGGAGCTGTCACACAGGGAGATATTGGCAGGCAACACAACTGCGATGTCTACGCCCCCTTGTACGAGCGAGCCAGGGAACGACCATTTAACATGGGAGTGAAAAGGGGAAGTTGTGCTCCAAATTGTTGTTGGCCTGTCACACAGCACGATCCTGCCAGATCGTCCATCCAATATCGGCTAGTTGGAGAGCTTGCTCAATTCTTCCCCGATATCGTTTTGGCATCGTTCTTGCATGGAATTGGTCATTTACACCACACAACGCACGAACGATATCGGCGCCAACGCACGAACCACGTGACTTTTTATCGTTGTTGGACAACGATATCGGGACGTGTAAAGCGGCCATTAGGTATTTTCCTCCTTGTTGACAACTGATACCAGAGAGTAATAGAAATTGTCAGTCTTATGGACAGGGATAGGTGCTTTCAATGAATAATGTATGCCTTTAGAAAAAATGTTAACCCCTTAGGCATGTTAAAGACTGATACCAGAAAGTAATAGCACACACCTACCAACTGAAATGGGGAACATGCCTTCATAAAGGGTGTGAACCCATATCATCATAATATATAAATGATTATGTGGCACTCATCCTGTCAGTGCAGGTGCCTTCTTAAACACGACTTACATTTAAAGAACTGTAAGCGGCACTCTACAGTGACTTATAGAGATATTGGAAATTATATTATAGCTAAGAAAATGAAATACTTATCACTATGAAAATGGCCAAATCAATAATCCACCCAGTTGCTATGTTGACGCGTATCTCGTAACTGGGTCCTAATTGTTGTTATCTGCCATTATTATCTCAACAAGGAGGAAAATGTCAAATACATAGGCAGATGACAATGGTTAGGGCCCAGTCATGAGATACCCCTCAAGTGGCAACTGGGTGGATTATTGATTTGGCCATTTCCATAATGCTAAGTATCTCATTTGCTTTGCTATAATGTAAATTCCAATGCCTCTATAAGTCACTGTAGAGTGCCTCGTACAGTCTTTTAAATGTAATTCGTGTTTAAGAAGGCACCTACACTGACAGGATGAGTGCCACATAATCATTTATGCTTATTTCAATAGCTATTCCTTTCACTTCTCTGTATATATACATATATTTTGGCTAAAGCAAAGAAAGGGGTCGGTTAAGCTATTGGAATGAGTACTCATCCAGCTCCCTTTTGCACACCGATCCAATCATGCCGTCTTCATGCTCTATCGACACTGTCCTGTATCAGACACAGACCCAAATGGTAAAACTTTTAGCAATAAACTGTAGTAAGTTTGAAAAAACTTAAAGGGGTTTTCCCACAAATAAAGTTCATTTTAATCAAGAGATCTTGGAATACCGGTAATAATAATTTCCAGAATTGGATGTGTTTAAAAAAAATGTTCCTGTCCTGAGATATTCTTATATATGTGTCCCTGTTATGTACAATTTGATTTTTATTTCTGACCGTGCACGGAGCATTGGTTTGATCATACCACATTCTCCTGGGCAGGGGAGGAAGGAAAGAGAATATACAGACATTACAGCACGAGATCACAGCTGATTCTTTTTCATGAGGTAAAACATTTCTCTGCCTGTTTGTAAAAAATGTTTTCCTTCAAAGAAAGAATTATTCGAGATCCCATGCTGTAATGTCTGTATACTTCATTTCATCCTTCCCTGCCCAGGATCAAACCAATGCTCCGTGCACAGTCAGAAACAGAAATCAAACTATACATAGCAGGAGCACATATATAAGATTATCTCAGCACAGGAACATTTTTTTTAAACACATCCAATTGTGGAAATTATTATTATTCCAAGATCTATTGATTAAAATGAACTTTTAACTTAACTTTGTCTGTGGGAAAATCTCTTTAAGTTGTTGCAGTTCATGTCTAAACTGAAGCAGAAATCTGAATGTAACAGAAACTGCCGGGAAATTTGTGATTTAATTCATGAGAATTGTTAAACATACAGAAGATTGCATCAGCCAGAATATCTCACATGACCTCAGGTGCAGCTGGACAGGGTTTTTCATAATGCCTTGTAGCTATCACATCACATAGCATAGCAGAGCCAATCAAAAGGAATAGAATAGCTGAAAAAAAGGCTGAGGCTGCAAATGCAGTAGACTTTTTGGAGTGCATCTGGATTATGAGAGGATGCTACAGCTGTCTTTAGGAATGAAATCCTTAAAACAGACAACAGATTCTATAGATGTGTGTGTAACAGTACAGAAGTGAAGATCAGTTACAATCTGCTTACCAATAGTCAAATACAGTTGAAACCAGAAGTTTACTTAAAAAACACATGCATGTTTTCTCAATATCTGACATGAAACCAGAATAAACCATTCCTGTTTTAAATATTTATATTTGCCAAATTCCAGAATAATGTTAGAGAGAATGTTTAAGGCATTTTTATTATTTTCTGCAAAGTCACAAGTTTACATATACTAAGATTACTATGCCTTTATACAATTTAAGACAGCCCATATGATGATGTCATGTGTTTGGAAGCTTCTGATAGGTTTATTGGCAACATCTGTATTAATTAGAGGCACATCTGTGGATGTATTTTAATGCACACTTGAAACACACTGCTTCATTGTGAAGCATCATGTTAAAGTCCAAAGAAATCAGCCAAGATATCAGGAAGAGAATTGTGGACTTGCACAATTCTGGTTCATCCTTGAGTGCAAATTTCATATACCTGAAGGTGCCTCTTTCTTCTGAACAGATAATTATATACAATTACAAACTAGATGGGAATGTCCCGCCATCATATCGCTCAAGGAGTTGGGAGATGGGACCAAATTCCTACCAACTATTGTGAGAAGCTAGCAGAAGGATATCCAAAATGTCCAACCCAAGTCATACAGTTTAATGGCTATGTTACTGTGGCGCCCCTTTGGTCAGGTGCCACACCGGGTATTACACTCATAAAAGCAGTGTAATTTTTCCACAACTACAAGTGGATGCTGGGCTGGTGGGTGGGACCCACTTCCTGCACGCTCACACTAGAGTAGTGGTGGGAGGTTACTCCTGGGAGGGATATAGTCACCTCTAGGGGGAGTAGTATTGAGTCAAGAGTGAGTCGAGGAGGAGTGTTGAGCGAGTTGGAGGGTCTAACAGGACAGCTCCAGGCTGATCCTGAGGAAAGATGAGCGGATCCTGAGAGAGGGTGCTTGACGCGTGAGTATGGGGACAATATTCCAGGGAGCTTCCCAGTCCACCACGGGAACGCCGGAACTGAGGACACGGCCAAAGCCCAGCTCTAAGGCTATCAACCGGCTGCTGTGGTCTGTTCACCGGCTGCAGCACTCTGCCACATTGAGCGGTCCACATGCTTTTTCACTGCGAGTAATTGGAGCCCCAAAGTTACCTTCAAGGAATTATTGGGTACAGACTAATACAAAGGGGGGGAAGAAAGAACATGGGTTCGTTAACTAAGGCATATCACGGGTACCTCCATACCGCCTGGCATCCACTTGCAGCCACCCTTAGAGCTACCTGTTTGTTTAACATATTGCTGAACTATGGACATTGTATTTTGCTGCTGACTGTTTACAGTAAAGTACCCGAGAGAGAGTGACCTTGTGCTGACATCATCAACCTTTTTGCTTGCAGCAATGCTGCCTCGGAGGATCAGCTACACCTGTAGGAAGCTTTGCCATTTTTGCAGCAATACCATCACCCTCCGGAGGACTGTGGCGGCGCTGGTGATCCCTCACCAGGTACTACAGGTGGCGTCACGAGACAACAACTCTTTTCCTTGTACATAACCCCTCTTTGAAGTGTCAGCCAGGCCACGGGCTCAGGCACCACCACCAGTGACATCCCCATGAACCCCTCTGAGCCTGATACTCGAGTACCCACCGGGTCTGAGGCTCGACATTGCCAAATACTGCTGAAATGTATGCAAACTTGTGACTTTGAAAAACAACGAAAAACCGTATAATGCACCTAAATAACAGGTATAGGAAATTGTTTGGTTGCAGGTAAAAATCATCAGTTTATTACATTAAAAAACAAGCAGACAATAACCAGAACCAGTAAGTACATAAAAGGAGGGTGCAGACAAGTTAAGAGACAGAAAACACTCTATGCCTCAAAGTTCAACATACCACCAGGGGTAAAATCAGCAGCCGAAGTACAATGTACAGCACAGGTAACACGGGTTTCACAATTACAATCCATACAAACAAGTCAATAAATCATAATATCGTCACATTATAAAGAGAGTGTAATGAGTACCCAAATACATCACGGCCCCCTGATGAAAACAGGGAAACACATGTGTCGGGGCTCTGACACTCTGTGCCTCTCCATCCACCGTCCTAGGGCATAGATGCACTTTAGCTGCAGCACTATGTAAGATTTATTTGGGTACTCATTACACTCTCTTTATATGTGACGATATTATGATTTATTGACTTGTTTGTATGGATTGTAATTGTGAAACCCGTGTTACCTGTGCTGTACATTGTACTTCGGCTGCTGATTTTACCCCTGGTGGTATGTTGAACTTTGAGGCATAGAGTGTTTTCTGTCTCTTAACTTGTCTGCACCCTCCTTTTATGTACTTACTGGTTCTGGTTATTGTCTGCTTGTTTTTTAATGTAATAAACTGATGATTTTTACCTGCAACCAAACAATTTCCTATACCTGTTATTTAGGTGCATTATACGGTTTTTCGTTGTTTTTCAATTAGACTTTACGTAGCACCCTTTACTTATGAGGTCCAGTACGCCCTTCACTGAATTTGTTATTAAACTTGTGACTTTGCAAAAAGTAATAAAAATTCATAAAACATTCTATCTCTCGTTATTCTGGCATTTGGCAAATATTAATAATTATGGTAATCCTAATTGACCTAAAAAAGGAAATTTTTATTCTGATTTCATGTCAGAGAGTGAGAAAAACATGAATATGTGACAATTTATATAGTGTATGCATACGTCTGGTTTCAACTGTATGTTGAGGTCATTTGGACATTAATTCCATTAATGAGGGTGACATGGGTTGGATACAGTCCTATGAAACCTCAAGGTGTTATCTTTTAAGAGAAATTGGAGTGTCTGCAAATTATTAAAGGGAACCTGTCACCATGTTTTTGCCTTCCCATCTGAGAGAAGCATATTGTAGGAATAGAGACCTTGATTCCAGCAATGTATCACTTACTGAGCTGTTTCCTGTCATTTTGATAACATTTGTGTTTTCTCTGCTGTAGATTTAGCAGTTTGTGAATATGCCAGACTACCTGGCAGCAGGCCAAATAGTCTTCTAATGATTATCTCCATTAGATTAAAAAGTGATTTTATCAAAATTTCACTGAGCAGCCCAGTAAGTGACACATGGGTTTAAATCAGGATCTCGGGTCCTATTTTATGCTACTCTCAGATTATGTTGCAAAAACCTGGTGTCAGGTTTCCTTTAACATCTGACATAGTCCAAAACAATGGTCAAACGACGCTTGATCGCCTTTGCTACATCCAGAGACTGCAGCAAGGGACCAAGTGTCCTCTTGTTGCAGTCTCTGGTTTTAAAGTGATTGTGCACTGTATGGCAGATCATTGTCATGCAGTGCAGCATCACTGTGCAAACCCAAGTCTCAGAGAACACATGATCTCTGAGGCTTAGCACATGGCGGATCACTGTGCCCGAGCTGTCAGATCACTTTACTGCAGCCCAATCTTCATGCAGGGGGATCAGGCTGCAAAGGAGTGATCTGACAACCTGGGCACAACTATCACATAATAGAGCACCATGCCCAGGCTGTCAGATCACTTCTCTGTAGCCTGATCCCCCTGCAAGGAAATTGAGCTGCAGAGAAGTGATCTGACAGGCCAGGCACAGTGATCTGCTATGTGATCACTGTGCTCAGGAAGTCAGATCACTTCCCTTCAGTCTGAACTCCTTGCAAGGAGATCAGGCTGCAGAGAAGCGATTTGACTGCCCGGGCACAGTGGTCACATAGCAGATCGCTTGTCTGCAGCCTGATCTCTTTGCATAGGGCTCAAGCTGCAATGAAGTGATCTGACAGCCCAGGCACAGTGATCACATAGCCGATCACTGTGCCCGGTGGTCAGATTGCTTCTCTGCAGCCTGATCCCTATACGGAGGGATCAGACTGCAGAGAAGTGATCTGACAGCCAGGGCATGGAGATCGGCTATGTGATCACTGTGCATGGTGATCACATAGCAGATCATCATGCCTGGGCTGTCAGATTGCTTCTCTGCATTCTGATCCCTCTGTAGTCTGAGTCTCTAATATCTACAGCATGCAAACCAATATCACATAATTTGTTATTACAGGCATATTATTACAGGCATAACTAGCAGTTGTACCACAGGAGCCATATTAACCTATGTTCTTTATATATATATATATATATATATATATATATATATATATGAAATATCAAAAATTGGAACAGCACTATCATATAAACAGTCGGGTGCAAGCTTCTCCTACCATCACCAAGGTACTTAAGATAGAAACAAAATGGACAGCAGCACATCCTTTTCCATACGCATATGTGGATTTATGCTTGAGAAAGGCTGACATATAGCCGAAACGTCGCAGTCCAGGAATAAATCCACATATGCGTATTGAAAAGGATGTGCTGCTGTCCATTTTTGTTTCTATATATATATATATATATATATATATATATATATACAATTTCGCCAAAAGTATTGACACCACTGCAATTCTGTCAGATAATACTCAGTTTCTTCCTGAAAATGATTGCAATCATAAATTCTTTGTTATTATTATCTTCATTTAATTTGTCTTCAATGAAAAAACACTAAAGAGAATGAAGCAAAAAGCAAAACATTGATCATTTCACACAAAACTCCAAAAATGGGCCAGAAAAAAGTATTGGAACCCTCAGCCTAATACTTGCTTGCACAACCTGATGATTCAGATAAACGCCAGCCACTAAAAATCTATTATGGTACCTTTACACGCCGCGACGGCAGGCTGGATACATCCCGCTACTTCACGTGCACGAGCACGCTCAAACGGCTACAAACGGTCAACGCACCCTCTTTACACGCCGCCATAAGGTACGCTACGCTACGCTACATCTATAGCTAGCTACATCGCCGGGTGTCTCAAGTAGCCAGCTGTTGCTCAATTACACACCGCTACAACCAGCTACTATGGGCGGACCTGGTGCAGCAGGGACAGCACATAGGCGTGCTACAATTGTGGATTACGAGCCGTCCATACGCTGATAGGACGAAGCAATAACATCCTGATTGGGCAGGCATCGCAGGAGGCTGAGTAATACAGCACGCTCGAGCGATTGTGTAGTGTGACTTGTCAGCTCCTTAAATATGCCTCCCTATGCAGCGACTACCAATCGTCATGCAGCAGCTTCCACCAATGATCGCACATGGGGCGCGGTAACATGGAGCCGAGGTCACGCCTTAGCTACATTGCAGCTACAGCCCCGGGTGTCCAGAGTTCCCTTCCGTTGCTTCTTTACACGCCGATACAGCTCGCTACCATCGGCGATATAGCCATCTGTTTTCGAGCAGAGCCCATAAACAGATGTATCTGTCGCCGGCTGTAGCGTCGCGTCTTCAGACGCCGCTACGACGGGCTACATTGACGCTACAAGCTACATTTGTAGCCTGTAGCGGGATGTATCCAGCCTGCCGTCGCGGCGTGTAAAGGTACCATTACGGATAGAACCCAAAACACCATAGACAAAATCTAACAACTTGAAGCTCTATCACTATCCTGTTTTGATGATATCCAAAAATTGAGATTGGAACTTAAAACATTCCTTTCGGAAGAATTTGACTCTATAACTCAAAAAATGAAATCTAAATTGCCAAACTTAAATAGCAAAATCTCAAATCAAGAATTATTAAAGTAAATAATCCCTCTGGCCAATTATGCAAAGGATAGAACTAGGGATGGGCGAATCTACTCGCTAGGACTCGTTACTCGGCGAGTAGTAAGGGACTCGCAGGACTCGGTACTCAGCGAGTTTCCCAGTGTTTACTCGCACGAGTCCAATGCAAATCAATGGCAAACGCTGACAAAACTAGGATTGCCATTGTTTGCATTAGACTCGGCTACTGTGCCAGTGATAGCAGGGAAACTCGCAAAGTAACTGCTGTTTCTTTGCGAGCCGAGTCCAGCTGTCTTCTCTGTGCAGCTCCAGGGTCCTAGAGCCCACCTGCTCACAGAGATGATGTAGCAGTGCTGAGATTGTTCTCAGTCTGCTCATTCCCTGTGCATAGACATCTATATCTATGCACAGGGGATGTAGCAGAGAGGACATCGCGTTTTGGACTACGTCGGACGGAAGAGGATTTTTTTAATTAAAGATGGAGTCCCTAATGGCTTTTTTTTTTATTTCAAATAAAAAATTTTCTCTGTGTTGTGTTTTTTTAACCCTTTATTGGAGATTCTTAGTGGCTGGGTCAAACGTGGCCTGACATTAAGAATCTCGGGCTTAATACCAGCTTGTATAACAAAGCTGGTATTAACCCCTTTATTACCCAGCGTGCCACCGCCACCAGGGCCGCTGGAAGTGCGGGGTTCAGCGCCAGATGATGGCGCTTCAATGAACGCGCCATCTTCTGGGGCGGCTGCGGGCTGCAATTTGCAGTGGGGGGTGCCCAGAAAGCTTGGGCATCCCTGCGCTGCGGATTCCAGCCCCCAGCTGCTTAGCTGTACCTGGCTAGACATAGAAATTGCGCGGAGCCCCACACATTTTTTTTTAATTATTTCATGAATTTCAGAGTCAGAGTCTCAGAATCAGAGTCTCAGAGTCAGAGTCTCAGAGTCAGAGTCTCAGAGTCAGAGTCTCAGAGTCAGAGTCAGAGTCTCAGAGTCAGACTCAGAGTCTCAGAGTCTCAGAGTCAGAGTCTCAGAGTCTCAGAGTCAGAGTCTCAGAGTCTCAGAGTCAGAGTCTCAGAGTCAGAGTCTCAGAGTCAGAGTCAGAGTCTCAGAGTCAGAGTCTCAGAGTCAGAGTCAGAGTCTCAGAGTCAGAGTCTCAGAGTCAGAGTCTCAGAGTCTCAGAGTCAGAGTCTCAGAGTCAGAGTCTCAGAGTCAGAGTCTCAGAGTTAGAGTCAGAGTCTCAGAGTCAGAGTCTCAGAGTCAGAATCTCAGAGTCAGAGTCAGAGTCTCAGAGTCAGAGTCTCAGAGTCAGAGTCTCAGAGTCAGAGTCTCAGAGTTAGAGTCAGAGTCTCAGAGTCAGAGTCTCAGAGTCAGAGTCAGAGTCTCAGAGTCAGAGTCTCAGAGTCAGAGTCTCAGAGTCAGAGTCAGAGTCTCAGAGTCAGAGTCTAAGAGTCAGAGTCAGAGTCTCAGAGTCAAAGTCTCAGAGTCAGAGTCAGAGTCAGAGTCAGAGTCTCAGAGTCAGAGTCAGAGTCTCAGAGTCAGAGTCTCAGAGTCAGATTCTCAAAGTCAGAGTCAGAGTCTCAGAGTCAGACTCAGAGTCTCAGAGTCAGAGTCTCAGAGTCTCAGAGTCAGAGTCTCAGAGTCAGAGTCAGAGTCTCAGAGTCAGACTCAGAGTCTCAGAGTCTCAGAGTCTCAGAGTCAGAGTCAGAGTCTCAGAGTCAGAGTCTCAGAGTCAGAGTCTCAGAGTCTCAGAGTCAGAGTCTCAGAGTCAGAGTCTCAGAGTCAGACTCAGAGTCTCAGAGTCTCAGAGTCTCAGAGTCAGAGTCAGAGTCTCAGAGTCAGAGTCTCAGAGTCAGAGTCTCAGAGTCAGAGTCAGAGTCTCAGAGTCAGAGTCTCAGAGTCAGACTCAGAGTCTCAGCGTCAGAGTCTCAGAGTCTCAGAGTCTCAGAGTCAGAGTCTCAGAGTCAGAGTCTCAGAGTCAGGGTCAGAGTCTCAGATTCAGAGTCTCACCCTCAGAGCCAGATTCAGAGTCTCACCCTCAGAGCCAGAGTCAGAGTCTCAGAGTCAGAGTCTCAGAGTCAGAGTCAGAGTCACAGAGTCTCAGAGTCAGAGTCTCAGAGTCAGAGTCTCAGAGTCAGAGTCTCAGAGTCAGAGTCTCAGAGTCAGAGTCAGAGTCTCAGAGTCAGAGTCTCAGAGTCAGAGTCTCAGACTCAGAGTCTCAGAGTCAGAGTCTCAGAGTCAGAGTCTCAGAGTCAGAGTCTCAGAGTCAGAGTCTCAGAGTCAGAGTCAGAGTCTCAGAGTCAGAGTCTTAGAGTCAGATTCTCAGAGTCAGAGTCTCAGAGTCAGAGTCTCAGAGTCAGAGTCTCAGAGTCAGAGTCAGAGTCTCAGAGTCAGAGTCTCAGAGTCAGAGTCTCAGAGTCAGAGTCTCAGAGTCAGAGTCTCAGAGTCAAAGTCTCAGAGTCAGAGTCTCAGAGTCAGAGTCTCAGAGTCTCAGAGTCAGAGTCTCAGAGTCAGAGTCAGAGTCTCAGAGTCAGAGTCTCAGAGTTAGAGTCAGAGTCTCAGAGTCAGAGTCTCAGAGTCAGAGTCTCAGAGTCAGAGTCTCAGAGTCAGAGTCAGAGTCTCAGAGTCAGAGTCTCAGAGTCAGAGTCTCAGAGTTAGAGTCAGAGTCTCAGAGTCAGAGTCTCAGAGTCAGAGTCTCAGAGTCAGAGTCAGAGTCTCAGAGTCAGAGTCTCAGAGTCAGAGTCTCAGAGTCAGAGTCTCAGAGTCTCAGAGTCAGAGTCTCAGAGGCAGAGTCTCAGAGTCAGAGTCTCAGAGTCAAAGTATCAGAGTCAGAATCTCAGAGTCAGAGTCTCAGAGTCAGAGTCTCAGACTCAGAGTCTCAGAGTCTCAGAGTCAGAATCTCAGAGTTAGAGTCAGAGTCTCAGAGTCAGAGTCTCAGAGTCAGAGTCTCAGAGTCAGAGTCACAGTCTCAGAGTCAGAGTCTCAGAGTCAGAGTCTCAGAGTCAGAGTCAGAGTCTCAGAGTCAGAGTCTCAGAGTCAGAGTCAGAGTCTCAGAGTCAGAGTCTCAGAGTCTCAGAGTCAAAGTCTCAGAGTCAGAGTCAGAGTCAGAGTCTCAGAGTCAGAGTCTCAGAGTCTCAGAGTCAAAGTCTCAGAGTCAGAGTCAGAGTCAGAGTCTCAGAGTCAGAGTCTGAGTCAGAGTCTCAGAGTCAGAGTCTCAGAGTCAGATTCTCAAAGTCAGAGTCAGAGTCTCTGAGTCAGACTCAGAGTCTCAGAGTCTCAGAGTCAGAGTCTCAGAGTCAGAGTCTCAGAGTCTCAGAGTCAGAGTCTCAGAGTCAGAGTCAGAGTCTCAGAGTCAGACTCAGAGTCTCAGAGTCAGAGTCTCAGAGTCTCAGAGTCAGAGTCAGAGTCTCAGAGTCAGAGTCTCAGAGTCAGAGTCAGAGTCAGAGTCTCAGAGTCAGAGTCTCAGAGTCAGAGTCAGAGTCTCAGAGTCAGAGTCAGAGTCTCAGAGTCAGAGTCTCAGAGTCAGAGTCAGAGTCAGAATTTCATGAAATAATTTAAAAAAAATGCGTGGGGCTCCGTGCAATTTCTATGTCTAGCCAGGTACAGCTAAGCAGCTGGGGGCTGGAATCCGCAGCGCAGGGATGCCCAAGCTTTCTGGGCACCCCCCGCTGCAAATTGCAGCCCGCAGCCGCCCCAGAAGATGGCGCGTTCATTGAAGCGCCATCCTCTGGCGCTGAACCCCGTTCTTCCAGCGGCCCTGGTGGCGGTGGCACGCTGGGTAATAAAGAGGTTAGGGCCAACTTTGTATTATCAGCTGGCCCTAAGCCCGAAATTTATGGCGGTCACGCCAATATTAGACATGACCACCATGAATTTCTATTAAATTGTTTTAAAAAAAACACAACACAGAGAAAATTTTTTATTAGAAATAAAAAAAAAAGCCATTAGGGACTCCATCTTTGATTAAAAAAATCCTCTTCCGTCCGACGCAGTCCAAAACGCGATGTCCTCTCTGCTACATCCCCTGTGCATAGATATAGATGTCTATGCACAGGGAATGAGCAGACTGAGAACAATCTCAGCTCTGCTACATCATCTCTGTGCACAGACATTCATGTCTGTACACAGGGAATGAGCAGACTGAGAACAATCTCAGCTCTGCTACATCAGGCAGCAGGCAGGCTCTAGGACCCTGGAGCTGTGGCAGCCAGCACACAGAGCAGACAGGACTCTTATCTGTGCGAGTTTCCCAGCGATTACTTACAAAGTAAACGAGTCCAATGCAAATAAATGGCAAAACTAGGATTGCTTCAGGCTGAAGCTTCCGAGACACATCTGCGATTTGTAAATATCACACTACTCGCTATTTCTCGCTTCCCCATTCATTAACATTGGACTCGCTAGACTCGCAACGAGTAGCGAGTCCTGTGCTCGGACTCGCTAGAGTCAAGCGATTCCGAGTAATTTAGGATTCGCCCATCACTAGATAGAACCCAAAGCACCATAGACAAAATCCAACAACTTGAAACTCTATCACTATCCCGTTTTGATGATATCCTAAAATTGAGATTGGAACTTAAAACACTCCTTTCGGAAGAATTTGACTCTATAACTCAAAAAATGAAATCTAAATTGCCAAACTTAAATAGTAAAATCTCAAATCAAGAATTATTAAAGTAAATAATCCCTCTGGCCAATTATGCAAACACCAGAAAAAGATATTGCCAACACATCCACTCCAGCATATACCATTTAAAAAATTACTCAAATGCTCCTAAACCTTCAGAATAGGAAATATCCTCCTATGTGGATAAAATTAAACTCCCGTCCCTTAATGACCAAGACTTACGAATGCTGAACGCCCCATACTCCACTCCAGAAATTATAGATTTAATCAAATCCCTAAAAACAGAAAAATCCCCAGGTTCAGATGGATTCCAGAACAAATTATAAAAAATATTTGGAGACCTCTTAGCACCTTGCCTGAAAAATTAGCAAATCAATACAGTGTTGGCCAAAAGTATTGACACCCCTGCAATTCTGTCAGATAATACTCAGTTTCTTCCTGAAAATTATTGCAATCACAAATTCTTTGGTATTATTAACTTCATTTAAAACGTCTTCAATGAAAAAACACAAAAGAGAATGAAGCAAAAAGCAAAAACATTGATCATTTCACACAAAACTCCAAAAATGGGCCGGACGAAAGTATTGGCACCCTCAGCCTAATACTTGGTTGTACAACCTTTAGCCAAAATAACTGTGATCAACCGCATCCGGTAACCATCAATGAGTTTCTTACAATGCTCTGCTGGAATTGTAGACCATTCTTTTTTGGCAAACTGCTCCAGGTCCCTGATATTTGAAGGGTGCCTTCTCCAAACTGCCATTTTTAGATCTCTCCACAGGTGTTCTATGGGATTCAGGCCTGGACTCATTGCTGGCCACCTTAGAAGTCTCCAGCGCTTTCTCTCAAACCATTTTCTAGTGCTTTTTGAAGTGTGTTTTGGGTCATTGTCCTGCTGGAAGACCCATGACCTCTGAGGGAGACCCAGTTTTCTCATACTGGGCCCTACATTATGCTGCAAAATTTGTTGGTAGTCTTCAGACTTTATAATGCCATGCATACGATCAAGCAGTCCAGTACCAGAGGCAGCAAAGCAACCCCAAAACATCAGGGAACCTCCGCCATGTTTGACTGTAGGGACCGTGTTCTTTTCTTTGAATGCCTCTTTTTTTCTCCTGTAAACTATGTTGATGCCCTTGCCCAAAAAGAGAGAACGTTCTTCCTAAACATTTTAGCTTTCTCAGGTACGTTTTGGCAAACTCCAGTCTGGCTTTTTTATGTCTCAAGGTAAGAAGTGGGGTCTTGCTGGGTCTCCTACCATACAGTGCCTTTTCGTTCAGACGCCGATGGATGGTACGGGTTGACACTGTTATACCCACGGACTGCAGGGCAGCTTGAACTTGTTTGAATGTTAGTCGAGGATCTTTATCCACCACCCGCACAATCTTGTGTTGAAATCTCTCGTCAATCTTTCTTTTACACATTTAGGGAGATTAGCCATAGTGCCATGGGCTTTAAATGTCTTGATGACACTGCGCACGGTAGACACAGGAACATTCAGATCTTTGGAGATGGACTTGTAGCCTTGAGATTGCTCATGCTTCCTCACAATTTGGTTTCTCAAGTCCTCACACAGTTCTTTGGTCTTCTTTCTATTCTCCATGCTCAATCTGGTACACACAAGGACACAGGACAGAGGTTGAGTCAACTTTGATCCATGTCAACTGGCTTCAAGTGTGATTTAGTTATTGCCAACACCTGTTAGGTGCCACAGGTAAGTTACAGGTGCTGGTAATTACACAAATTAGAGAAGCATCACATGATTTTTCTAACAGTGCCAATACTTTTGTCCACCCCTTTTTTTATGTTTGGTGTGGAACTATATCCAATTTGGCTTTAGGACAATTCTTTTTGTGTTTTTTTCATTGAAGACAAATTAAATAAAGATAATAATACCAAAGAATTTGTGATTGCAATCATCTTCAGGAAGAAACTGAGTGTTATCTGACAGAATTGCAGGGGTATCAATACTTTTGGCCAACACTGCATATATATATATATATATATATATATACAGTGCCTTCAAGTAGTCTTCAACCCCCTGCAGATTTAGCTGGTTTGATACGATGCCAATAAGTTAGAGCCTTCAAACTGCAAACGAGAGTAGGATTTATTAACAGAAGCATAAATCTTACAAACCAAAAAGTTATGTTGCTCAGTTGAATTGTTATAAATTTTAAACATAAAAGTGTGGGTCAATTATTATTCAACCCTTATGTTTAATATTTTGTGGAATAACCCTTGTTTGCAATTACAGCTAATAATCGTCTTTTATAAGACCTGATCAGGCCGGCGCATGTCTCTGGAGTTATCTTGGCCCACTCCTCCATGCAGATCTTCTCCAACTTATCTAGGTTCTTTGGGTGTCTCATGTGGACTTTAATCTTCAGCTTCTTCCACAAGTTTTCAATTGGGTTAAGGTCAGGAGACTGACTAGGCCACTCCAACACCTTGATTTTTTCCCTCTTGAACCAGGCCTTGGTTTTCTTGGCTGTGTGCTTTGGGTCGTTGTCTTGTTGGAAGATGAGATTATGACCCATCTTAAGATCCTTGATGGAGGAGCGGAAGTTCTTGGCCAAAATCTCCAGTTAGGCCGTGCTATCCATCTTCCCATGGATGCGGATCAGATGGCCAGGCCCCTTGGCTGAGAAACAACCCCACAGCATGATGCTGCCACCACCATGCTTGACTGTAGGGATGGTATTCTTGGGGTCGTATGCAGTGCCATCCAGTCTCCAAACGTCACGTGTGTGGTTGGCACCAAAGATCTCGATCTTGGTCTCATCAGACCATAGAACCTTGAACCAGTCTGTCTCAGAGTCCTCCAAGTGATCATGAGCAAACTGTAGACGAGCCTTGACATGACGCTTTGAAAGTAAAGGTACCTTACGGGCTTGTCTGGAACGGAGACCATTGCGGTGGAGATACTGCTTATGGTATTGACTAAAACCAATGTCCCCACTGCCATGAGATCTTCCCGGAGCTCCTTGCTTGTTGTCCTTGGGTTAGCCTTGACTCTTCGGACAAGTCTGGCACAGGAGGAAACTTTCAAAGGCTGTCCAGGCCGTGGAAGGCTAACAGTAGTTCCATAAGCCTTCCACTTCCGGATGATGCTCCCAACAGTAGAGACAGGTAGGCCCAACTCCTTGGAAAGGGTTTTGTACCCCTTGCGAGCCTTGTGACCCTCCACGATCTTGTCTCTGATGGCCTTGGAATGCTCCTTTGTCTTTCCCATGTTGACCATGTATGAGTGCTGTTCACAAGTTTGGGGAGGGTCTTAAATAGTCAGAAAAGGCTGGCAAAAGAGATAATTAATCCACACGTGAAGCTCATTGTTATTTGTGCCTGAACTACTTCTTAATACTTTAGGGGGACCAAACAGAATTCTGGTGGTTTGAGGGGTTGAATAATAAATGACCCTCTGAATTAACTTTTAACGCTTTAAAAAAAAAAAAAATTTTTTTTGTGGCACTGCATTTCCCACTTCCATGCTGATCTACAGTCCAAATGTCACAATGCCAAGTTAATTCCGCATGTGTCAACCAGCTACATTTGCAGGGGGTTGAAGACTACTTGTAGGCACTGTATATATATATATATATATATATATATATATATATATATATATATATATATACAGTACAGACCAAAACTTTGGACACACCTTCTCATTCAAAGAGTTTTCCTTATTTTCATGACTATGTAGATTTACACTGAAGGCATCAAAACTATGAATTAACACATGTGGAATTATATACTTAACAAAAAGTGTGAAACAACTGAAAATATGTCTTATATTCTAGGTTCTTCAAAGTAGCCACCCTTTGCTTTGATTACTGCTTTGCACACTCTTGGCATTCTCTTGATGAGCATCAAGAGGTAGTCTTCGGAAATGGTTTTCACTTTACAGGTGTGCCCTGTCGGGTTTAATAAGTGGGATTTCTTGCCTTATGAGTGGGGTTGGGACCATCAGTTGTGTTGTGCAGAAGTCTGGTAGATACACGCCTGATAGTCCTACTGAATAGACTATTAGAATTTGTATTATGGCAAAAAAAAAGCAGTGAAGTAAAAAAACTGAAAACAGGTGACCATCTTTACTTTAAGAGATGAAGGTCAGTCAGTCCGAAAAATTGGGAATACTTTGAAAGTGTCCCCAAGTGCAGTTGCAAAAACCATCAAGCGCTACAAATAATCTGGCTCTCATGAGGACCGCCCCAGGAAAGGAAGACCAAGAGTCACCTCTTCTGCGGAGGATAAGTTCATCAGCAGGCCTTCATGGTAAAATAGCTGCTATGAAATCACTGCTAAAGAAAGGCAAAAAACAGAAGAGACTTGTTTGGGCTAGATAACACAAGGAATGGACATTACACCAGTGGAAATCTGTGCTTTGGTCTGATGAGTCCAAATTTGAGATCTTTTATTCCAACCACCGTGTCTTTGTGCGATGCAGAAAAGGTGAACGGATGGACTCTACATGCCTGGTTCCCACCGTGAAGCATGGAGGAGGAGGTGTGATGATGTGGGGATGCTTTGCTGGTGACACTGTTGGGGATTTATTCAAAATTGAAGGCATGCTGAACCAGCATGGCTATCACAGCATCTTGCAGCGGCATGCTATTCGATCCGGTTTGCGTTTAGTTAGACTATCACTTATTTTTCAACAGGACAATGACCCCAGAGTGAAGGCAAAAGGGTCAACAAGTGCTAAGCATCTCTGGGAACTCCTTCAAGACTGTAGGAAGTATATTTCCGGTGACTACGTCTTGAAGCTCATCAAGAGAATGCCAAAAGTGTGCAAAGCAGTAATCAAAGCAAAAGGTGGCTACTTTGAAGAACCTAGAATATAAGACATATTTTCAGTTGTTTCACACTTTTTTGTTAAGTATATAATTCCACATGTGTCAATTCATAGTTTTGATGCCTTCAGTGTAAATCTACAATTTTCATAGTCATGAAAATAAAGAAAACTCTTTGAATGAGAAGGTGTGTCCAAACTTTTGGTCTGTACTATATATGTATATATATATATATATATATATATATATACATGTAAACAAGATACAGTTGTAAAGAAGAAGACATTAAATTCATTTTCATGTCCACATGTCGCTCACACACACTTTCTGTCTATCTCACTCACTAGGAATTCTTTCTATTTCTTTTGAAATTGTTAGACAAACATGAAAAAAGAAGGGAGGGATTATTAAATTATAAATTGTTCCTCTTGGAATTGCGCTAAATCTAGAAAAGTACATGAACATGCCCTCAGGTAGCAGGGTAAGAACAATTAGCGTGTAGAAACAGTTGTACCTAATATGTTTCATATGTAACAACAAAGAGCTTTTATCACGTTTTCCACCTCATCTGCCATTTTGTTTTGAGGCTTTTCAACAAGCGAGCTTGGGGAAATCAAAAGCATTGTCAGAGTAAGCCCAGTGAAAAATGAAATCAGATGTTTGGGCCTGAGTAGTTGGATGTTCAGTATTACACAAACTTGTACCTGATGTTTTTTACATGGAGAGTTTGAGCATTTGATGGTTTTCAAGCTCAAGCATAAAATGCCTTAAAACCCACTTAATATAGACTGTAAGTGCCTGAAATCAATGGTGTAGACAAGCTGAGCCTTGTAAGTTTAATGTGTTACATGTCACATAGATGTTCCACTTTTAAAATCAATATTGGAGAATTAAGAGAAATCTCGCTACATTTGATTTTCCTGTTTCCTTTAGATAAAGCATGGTTTTTCTACCTAAACAAATACATTATCAGATTCTGACTATTAAACTTTTTGAATGTTTATTCTTTGTTTTTTTCTCTTTTTTTGTGTTTAATGTTTTGATTAAACTGTCATTGGGGTAGATTAAAGGGAATATGTTTAAAAGGAATCTTATTATCATGTAGACTTCTTTACCTTTTTTTTTTTAATTTAATCATTGTTATTTAGGCATTTTGATTTTCATTGTGATTAATATTTTTTTATATTTTTAATTGGATGGCGTTGTCCACTACTCAGTCAGCATCACTGGGGATTAGTGAACCCAAACTTTAAAGTTCAGGGTTTTTACCGAACACTTTATGTCCAATGCTAAATCCTGAACACAAACCTTTCACTGTATGTTCGCTTCCTGTTCAGTTTAGTCATCTGAATAAAACTAGTTGAAAAGTTGAGGTACAGTCAAACAACTAGCTTTTAGGTTGTGGGCATTTACGAAGCTATCACAGTCATGATAAGTACGGCCCCGGCTTTGATTCGGCGGCACGCCACGTGACTCAGCCTGTATAATGGCCAGATCACAGGTTGTGCCATAATTTTGCTTTGGCTAGCATAGGGATAGGACGCCGTTGGAATGTGGGACAGTGATAGGTGCAGTTCATCCAAAATAGGGATAGGATGCTGTTGGAGTGAGGGACAGTGATAGGTGTAATTCATCTGAAGTCTGATACAGCATAGGGATAGGATACTGTCGGAGTAAGGGATAGGTGCAATTAATTTAAAATCTGATTAAACGCTGGATTGCACAGCTTAGTGTAGCACTCAAAAACAGCTGTAGGAAATCAGTCTAATATGACTATTGGTTTAATTTAATTTCCTAAAAAGCCAAGAGTATACAGCTTGGCTTGCTGTGTGAATATTAGAATATTAGGCTCTGTAGGGAGAACTTGGGAGTCAGGCTTTTAGGTTTTTTTTTTATTAACATTACTGCTCTATGCAGAAACTATGAAATCTGTCTTTGTGGGGTGACCGTAAAAAATTTTTAGTTTTGATGCCTTCAGTGTAAATCTACAATTTTCATTTACTTGCTATGTAACCAGGATTGATATGGTGACAGAACCCCTTTAAGTAATTTCCCTATGCACACTTGATTGTGAAGCAATTGTCCTGCTCTTTCCCCATTTTACCTCATTGGACAGCCACATAGTCCTTACTATGACCATTTTACAGCCATCTTTCAGCACTGAAGTTTGGGTAAACATTGACTTATATGATTTTCTGAGTTTGAGATCAAGATTGTGTCCTGAACAGGACTTGTTTTTAAAGTTTGGCTGAACCTGTCAAACCCATGTCAACTAGAAAAGAAGGGAGATACAAGAGGCACAGATTGTGCCCTATCAAACAGACACTATAGTTCTTATGTGGATTATAAGTGTATCCACTCACCTTTTATGGTTGTGAAACTCACAACCAGTTTAAAAGCATAAGGCAGCTGCTGCAGAACCTCCACCAACGCCACAAAACCGCGGGAAATCAGAAGATAAAACTGGAATGGTATCCAGGTCCGCGCTGCTGCTCTTTATCCAAGGAATCCACAAGAGGTTATTACCATCAAAAGTTCTTTATTTCATCACACCAACGCGTTTCGGTGCTGTCCCAGCACCAAAACGCGTTGGTGTGATGAAATAAAGAACTTTTGATGGTAATAACCTCTTGTGGATTCCTTGGATAAAGAGCAGCAGCGCGGACCGTGGATACCATTCCAGTTTTATCTGTCAAACCCATGTGGCCTAACGATGAGTCTGCTCATCACTAATGATCAGAATTGCTCCTCCATATAAAATAACAGCAGCAATATTCACATCTATTAATGGTGCAATGTTAGCACCTTTTTTTCCTGGTTACCATCATATCAATCAGGCCTTGCAGCCAATAATTGGTCACTTCCCTCTCAATTTCTGGGTAAAATAAACTGACACCTAGCAGAAGTTAGAGCCTGCTGCTCGCTTCATTTTCTTCCTTCGAATGTCAGTTACTTCCAAAGAAAGTGAGAAGGAAGCAGATGCTGATTGGCTGTAGGGTGGGCGTGACATGGTGACTGCCAGGAAGGAAGGTGCCAACATTATACCCACCGTTAAAGGTGAATATAGCTGCAGTTATTTTAGATGAAAGAACTTTGATGATTGAGAATGGGTTGTCTAAGAAGTTTACAACCCCTTCGAAGTAAATTTGCATGTGCAATTTCCCTGGTGTCTTTTAAATATTTTAAAAAAGTCAATAAAAAAAATACCCTACACCCAGGTATTGGGTGTATTTTGAAAATAAATGCCACTGAACCGAAAAAATTGGCACAAACCAAAACACCTCCTATATTGTGCATTTTATATTTTACGATATTCAAAGTGATATGTGTCACAAAAAATGCAAATACATTACATTTTCTATCTACAGTGTATGATATCTCCATGTTGATACCTATTAGAGTCTTGATTGGAACTTTACTTGGCTAGGAAATCATCATTACATTGTGTTCATCCATTACATCAGGTCTTTCAATTCACTTATTAATATCGGTAATCAGACACATATGAAAAACCTTTTAAATCACAACAGAATAAATAAATATAGATTTTATTTTTCAGTTCACAGCATGAATCTAACGTCACAGCTTTTAGTTTAGAAGGCACAAAGGTTTACAGGTTATAAACCCATTAATTGTGTAGACGACACAATAAAACACTTTTCAACACTTAGTATCTACAAAATGTACAAAAGATGGCTTATAATTATAAGGTTACTTAGTTTTCCAGATCAATGTAGTAGTTGACCTTTTCGATGTACTCACATTTTACTTATTATGGTGGCTACACTTTATCCATCGGGTCCTAAAATACTTGGAACAGACTGGTTACATTTAACCTGATGCCCCTGCTGTGTGAGAAAAAAGACAGCATTAAAGTTCATCTACAAATAGATGTGCTGCGACATGGCAACATTGATTTTCTAAGAAAGTGTTTAATATTTTTTCATTAAAAGAAGAAGCTGCATTAGTAGAAATGGTACAAATTGAAGCAATAAACTCAGACTGGTTTAGAAATAAGTGAAAAAAAAATCTAAAAGAGTGTTTTTTTTTGTTAAATTGTTTTGTTTTTTTAATCGCAAACTCATTGCAAAGTACAAATAATGGTCCCTAATGGTGTTTGTGCAATGCCCTAGGCCCTAGTTTGTGGATAGTTCTTCATTGTATTACTGTAAAAGATTAAAGAGAAAAAAAAATACTGTATTTTCAGTCTAAATTTCTTAAAATTTTGGAGGAACTTTGGTGTGTGTGTCTTATAGTCTGTACCAGGCCCTGGCTGTTGGGGGGGGGAGGCAGAGGGTTAGCAGTGATGTGGGGGTAACAGAAGACAGTTGCCGGTGCTGGGGGTAACACATGTGTATGCTGTTCAAGAAATTGAGTAGTCACTGTTCTACATGCATGATGGGAGCCATATAGGTCCCTGATTGAGATAATTTTTACCTGGATGAGGGTCATATTTATCAGCATAAGGCCATGTATAACAGAATGGGCACAGGATGAGAGCCATATATATCAGGATTGGAAAGGGATGAGAACCATATATTCCAGGATGATATTAACAAAATGTGAATATATAAGACTGGCATCGACCGTATACGTAGGTGCTGGCAGAAAATAATCATACTTACAACAACAATAGATATCTGCCGCGACACTACTATATATATATGAAAAATTCAAATTAATGAGCGGCACTGAAAAGAGAAGATCAAACTGCAATGTGAAAATGTGTAATGCAGAAAACTGCCCTGTGCTATAGTTGAAAACAGAGGTCTTGGTCTCATCAGCGGCCACTGAGGATGAAGCCTGGCACCCACTTCAAGGGGCCTCCACTGCCAGGTCCTGACACTATGCCCTAGTGAAATGGTGAGCTGGTGGAATCTGTGTGGGCTTATATGTCTAAAGGTGTAATTAAAAACAGGTGTGTGCTAGGACCTCACACTGGAGTCCATGAGTGGTTACCAGACTATGAAAGGAGGAAAGGGGAAATAAATATATAAATACGTATACGGTCGATGCCAGTCTTATATATTCACATATTGTCCTTTTTTGACTGAGCTCCCATTATATATATATTTATTTCCCCTTTCCTCCTTTCATAGTCTGGTAACCACTCATGGACTGCAGTGTGAGGTCCTAGCACACACCTTTTTTAATTACACCTTTAGACATATAAGCCCACACAGATTCCACCAGCTCACCATTTCACTAGGGCATAGTGTCAGGACCTGGCAGTGGAGGCCCCTTGAAGTGGGTGCCAGGCTTCATCCTCAGTGGCCGCTGATGAGACCAAGACCTCTGTTTTCAACTATAGCACAGGGCAGTTTTCTGCATTACACATTTTCACATTGCAGTTTGATCTTCTCTTTTCAGTGCCGCTCATTAATTTGAATTTTTCATATATATATAGTAGTGTCGCGGCAGATATCTATTGTTGTTGATATTAACAAAATGGTTAGATATTGAAGTCAAGATTGCACTCAAGCTTGAAAGTCTGAGTGCTCGTGCAATCATTGTAGAGGCAGTTGTTTTATTGTCTTTTTATATAAGCAGATAAAGTCTCTTAATGAATGACAATATAAGTTTGATAGGTGATTTGTTGATCTGTTTTTAGCGCAGCTTCTGCAGCAAAAACATTTCCTTTTTTTTCCACAAAAAAGCATAAAAAATGCACCTTCCATTTTTGTTTGTTTTGCTCCATTTTCTTGCTACTGTGCTCTTGCTTTTTCAAAGCAAAAATGCAGTACTGATCCATAGGGGTACGGAGAAAGACAGACACACCGACAGAGACACACAATTTATTACCCTCCCTGGCAATACCACGGCAAGGTTCCTTTTGGGCACAGGCTGGACTTACAGAAAGTTAAAAGCCTCAGTCACATGGCCAGGTCCTATCAGTTCCGTACCCACAGGTCCTGCCTGTGCCCAGAAGGAACAAATTGCCAAAGTCCGCCGTGGGATTGCGGGGGAGTATAAGTAATTGGTGAGTGTGGAAAGCACAGTAAAAAGCATCACAAAGCAACTGCGTGAATACCAATCCATTTGTAATGTTTTTATTTTAGTAGAATAGAGTGAAAGGAGAAAGTGCAGCAGACAAATTGAGCACTAATTGACATGCTCATTATTTTCTGGATGTGCTTTCTGCACCACTAACACAGCATTCAAAACCACTGACGTCCACATAACAATTTAAAAATCCCATTGACTTTGATGGGAGGAGCAGGGACTGAACTGTTTTTGGTGCAGTTTTAAAAAAAAAAAAAACACAGCACCAAAAATGGATCAAAAATGACCAGTGTACACATATAACCTTAGTTATAGTTGGGATTGTTGTCATCAGCACATCCCTGATATATTTGAGAGGATGTGAGAAATATCAAAAAATGTATACTGTACATCTGCATGAAAAATGTTTCAGCTCACAAACATGCATTTGCTTATTTTCAGTGACGGGCAAATCTGAACTGTGAAGTTCGGGGTCTGTACCTAACGCCTAGTGTTCGGGCACAGATCTCGAACACAGACTTTCCTGGGAAGTCCTTGTTACAGTTCGGGTTTGGGTTCGGGGGCAGGGAAGCTGTAAAAATAAAGAAAATTAGTTACCGTATCATACTCGAGTGTAAGCCGACTCTGAGTATAAGCCGAGGCCCCTAATTTTGCCCCCAAAAACTGGGAAAACGTATTGACTCGAGTATAAGCCTAGGGTGGGAAATGCAGCAGCGGCGATACCTCCAGCGACGCACCGGCGATCTTACAGTGGCAATTGTTACATGGGAGCCTACGGCTCCCATTGCCTGTAAGATTGCTGTCCCCCAGTTACATGGGGCGATGTGTACACATCGCCCCAGAGTGCTCCCTGATTTCAGAGCACTGTAGAGAAACCAGGCGACCACTCAAAGGCGTCGCCATCGCCTATTTACATTAGTCGATGCACAGGCCATTTCGGCAGCGATAGGCCCCTGCATCGCCTATAAAATCGCCGCGATATGGCTTCGTGTGACGCTACCCTTACTGATTTACCTCAGAATCCATCTTTCCCCGGGCTTTATTGATCTTTCCCTAAGCACCCAGCTAATTCTATACCCTGCACTGCTTCTCCTTTCCCTCACTATCTTCTTTCCCCTGCTCTATTACTACTATACTTTCCTGAGAATCTATCTTTCCCCTGCTCTACTCATCTTTCCCTCACTATTCTTCCTTTCCCTACTCTATTATGCTAAATATACTTACAGTACATAGTACAGTATAGTATAATTGTGCCTCACCTCCTTCCTCTTAGACACTTGTACCTAATTAAAGACCCCTGCGGCCACACTGTGCATTAGGTCAGTGTCTGACCACAGGGGACTTTTTCTGTGTGTGTGCAGTGGGGAGCTGGCCGCGGGGTGTACTGAGCGATGCAGCGAAGGGATCTGGCCGCCACATCGCTACAGCAGGATGGAGCGATGCGGCGAAGGGATCCAGCCCACATCGCCAGAGCAGGGTGGAGGGATCTAGGCCCCGCACTCCTATAGCAGGGGGAGGGATCCAGGCTGTCCCATCGCAGGACGACGGAGGAAAGAATCAGAGGGATCCGGGCTGCAGGAGCGAGGAGAGGGGAGATCTGAATCAGGAGAGTAACCGGTCTCACCAAATACTGAGGGGTGGCAGGAGGAGGACAGAGGGAAGTAGCATGGGGGGTTTTGAGGGGGATGAGGAGCAATATGAAGGGCAGGTGAAGTGACTCAAGTTTAGTGACTCGAGTATAAGCCGAGGGGGACTTTTTCAGCCAAAAAAAAGGGCTGAAAAAGTCTGACTTATACTCGAGTATATATGGTAATAAACAGCATTATACTTACCATGTTCCACAGCCCCGCTGCTCTACTTCTGGTGCTGCTCATTAACTTCCTGGATTCTCACTGTAGAGGGATCCAATAGCCAATCACGAATACTGTCACAGAGAATGGGCGTCTGCTCACAGAGATATGCAGCAGAGTGAAGATGTTCCCTGTGGATTATGTCGGAGGGAGGGTTTTTCTTTTTGTTAATTAAATATGGGAAAGAGGGTTGTCTTGTGTTTTATTTTTAAAATTTTTTTTGGTGTTGTGAATTTTTACTGCTTTCTAGAAATTCATAGGGGTGGGTCTAATATTGGCCTGAAACTATGAATTTCAGGCTTAGCGCCAGCTGCCAATACAATGCTGGCATTAACTCCTTTATTACCCAGTGTGCCGCCCACCACCACCAGGGCCACTGGAAAAGTCGGGGTACAGCGCTGGAAAATGGCGCTTTATGAATGTGCCATTTTCTGGGGCAGATGGGGCTGCAATTCACAGCGGGAGGCCCAGAAAGTTTGGGCCACTCTGTACTGAGGATTCAAACCCCCAGCTGCCTAGTTGTCCTGTATTGAAACCAAAAATATGCCGAAGCCTCAAGTCATGTTTTTTAATTACTTCATGAAATTCATTAAATAATTAAAAAAGGGCTTCCGTATATCTTTGGTTTCCAGCCAGGTAAAAATAGACTGCTGGGGGTAGGGGGCAGCACATACCTGCCTGCTGTACCTGGCTGGCATCCAAAAATATGGGAAGTTCCATGTAATTTTTTAAAAATTATTTCAAGGAATAATTTTTTAAAAAGGGTTCAACTGTGTTGTGGTTCAGGAGAACCAGGAGATTCAGATGAACTCATTGAACACAATGCACCAAAAAAATAATGAAATCCACTGCAAAAACCATGTCGCGGTTTTGATGCTTTTTTTGGCCAGGAGATGCAGATGAACACATTGAAGAAAATGCATGCAGTTCTGTGCCAAAAGTGCACCAAAAGAGCATGAAATCCATGGCAAAAACTGCATCATGGTTTTGATGCCCCATTTATCAGTGACAGTGTGGCGCCCCGCAATGAGTGCGTCACAGGAAGGTATTGCATCCCTGACAGAAGATGTAATATCTTCCGTCTCAGTGATGACATGGTTAAACCCAGAGCTCCATACACCACACAACACACTAGAGGCAGAGGGCCAATCAGGTCCTGGTGGGAGGAGTGTAAGTGTAGTGTGGGAGGGAAGTAGAGGAGAAGTTAGTTAGTGGTTGGAGAGAAGAAGGATCAGGGACCTGCACAGTGCCGTGCAGCCCTGAAAAGCAACTTATCAGCAGGGCACCATTAAGCGGTGACCCAGACCGGAACACGGGCAGCTATCGAGCGGATTCAAGCATACCCGTGCCCAACTACCGGATCACCGGTTCCGAGGCGAGCAGACGTCCACCTTGTTCTGCAAACCAGAGTGAAGGAACAGCTTCTTAGGAGCACCTCACTACAGCCGCAACCTAGCCGTCTTGCCATCGAGATACCCACCATAGGGAAACAGGCCCCTGTGCACCGGATTGCAACGGTAGGGAATCTTTCAGAAGCCTTCCCCGTACCTCGAACTGGCGCACTAAGGCGACAACGGCAACTAGAAAGGAAGGTATAAAAGGAGGGACACCGTGGAGCTCTGGACTAAGACCAGTCATCGCTGGGACCACCCGGTCCGTTACCTAAAGACTGTAAACCGTGTACCACATCAACTGTTACAGTAAAGACCCATTACAGAGGAATCTGGTGTCCGTGCTTTCTTCAAACTGTTATTAACTCTGCACAGCAACTACCCGAGCTGCCGTATTCCATCTAGTGCAGCTCCTGGCCCCGGGACTCCTGCTCATCCTGTGGGGAGCATCCCATCAAGCTGCCCACATCCCCCGGAGGCCAAGCAGCGCCGGTGCAATCACCGGACTCCCACAGGTGGCGTCACGACAAACAAAAAATATCCTAATCCTTTAATCCCTTTTTATCTGACAGCCTAGTCGCGGAACCGTGACAGGGAATCATCGACCTGAGACGTGAGCATCCGGCAACGGTGAGTCAATACATCTGTGATTGGCTGTTGGGTCCCTCTGCAGTGAATATCCAGGAAGTTATTGAGTGACCCCAAAGTACAAGTGGGTGGACTCCAGAAAGTATAATGCTGTTTAATAACTATCTTCTTTCTTTTACAGCCTCCTAGCCCTCATCCCATAACTTTACAGTCTGACTTCGGGGTTCAGACTTAAGTTCGAGTCACTTTTGGCCCCAAAGCCGAACTTTAAAAATGTCCGGGTGAGTTTGCCAAACCCGAATGTCGACGGGTTCGCCCATCATTACTTATTTGTTGATTATTTACTTGATGTGTTTACATCATGGCAATGATAGGGAACAAATTTTCATATGAGTGTTCATTCGAGAGATCATAGGCCTATGTATAAGGGCGTTAAGACAACCTTGTAGGAGAGAACATGGAAAGAGAGAAATGAGAGTGTTCAATTGTGACTGAAGTTTCTCTTGAATGAAAAATTGTATTCCTATAAGTTGTTCATGAAGTCCACATGAAATCTACGTCAATTATAGATCAATGGTCAGTTAGCTCTTCAGAACATTCTCTTGACAGCAGGTGCATCTGATTTCTAGAGTGGTAGATGCCCTAAAGGTGTCTAATTCCAATTATCTTGCATTCATCTTTCTACGCAGATGTTGGTTTAGATCTTTCCTATAAGTAAAAGCAAGTGAATGTGGTATTATCATGATAGTGACATTAGTTATGGGAAGTCATGGAGAAGCTAACCTGATCTTCATTGGGTTAGTAATATAAAACAAAATATTCATTATTAGAAATTCCAAAGACTCAATTACATATAACAGGAGGAAATTAGAAATTGAGGCATGTTATGTTACGTAGTACTAAATGTTTCCAGCACTGTCATATCAGCTGTTTAACGAGCATATTGGGATCGAGACTGGAAAGGTCATACATGCATTTGATGAACCACAATCAAACATAGATTGGTTATGATGGTTTAGCTATATGCAAATTTTAACTATGAAGGAGCAAATGAGTTTATAGAGATTGATTAATTCAGCAAGCATGTGTTCAAAGCTTCTGCTTTATTTTATAGAGCTTTTGAAAACTAACCATATGTTTGTTTGGTTTATGAGAAAGGTCTTTGGTGTCAGGGGAGCCTTTCCAGAAAAGCTCACAACTTGTGATTTCATAGGATGTGCTAATGTTAAATTTAATGACATTCAGCACATTTTACCTGCATGCAAATAAATTGCTTAAAAAACCAAACAACAGGATCACCCAGTATGAGGCAGAACGTTGACTCAGAGCCGGCTTGCTGAAATATCTATAAGTACATTGTGAAGGCTGTGCAGTTTCTTAGCAACCACTGAAGATTCCTATTGAGATTAATGTAAGTACTATTGGTTTTTAAAGACTTGTTATAAATGCTCAAATACCATAATAAAAACAATGTTACTACTTGTGGATAGATCTTTACTGGTAAATTGATAGATTTAACAAATTCAATACCACAGTATGAGAACATATAAATAGCATATGGGAAGCCGTTCTACTTTTCAGGAAAAAATAACGATAAACAATAACCTACTCGTTTCCTGTTTTAAAGAACCATTAATCTTAAATTGTATGTTAATACAACTTTACATCAAATATTTAATATTCATAGCATGACATGAGTTATTACAGCTACTTCTTTATACATACAGTAATAGGCTGGGTCACAAGATCACTGTCTCTTGAGTTAGACGAGCACATGGAGGTATATTGGACATTTGTATCTTTTCTCAAAAATGGAAATAAACATGAGCAAAACAAGAATCTTATGCCTATTCGAAAGTAAATAAATATATTGCTTTCATAGTGGAGATGTTTGATACCCTACCTCATAGAGGCGTAATAGGTAATGTCTCAAAGACCATATCAAAGAGTGGTGACAACCAGAGATGAGCGGACCCATGGAGGTTTGGGTCCTGTCGGTTCAGCCAGATTTTAGCTAATGAAGATATTCCAAGGCCAACAATCCTTTTTTAAAAAATTCCAAATTTATTTCATACCTTTCAAAAGTTTATACAAGCATTGCCATGCAGGAGAAACGATCCTTCAGCGGCAGGAGCTAGCTGAATTAGACGACGGTCCGTTTTGAACAACTGCGCTTCTACGGGTTGCTCATTTGAATTGCTCTGCCCAATCCCGGTCTTTCTCTGGCATGTACCAACCCTATCCTCCACCTGGATCAGTGGATCTTTCAATCGTGGTATACCAGGAACAGTTTTCAGAGTCCGAGCTGAAGATGGTGTCCTAAGGAAGTGCTATTTTTCTCTTATCCCACTGTTTCAAGATTTTAGATAAAGTTCTGTTCTGGACATGAATTTGACTCAAACCTCATTGGAAGCCATTGATTGTGCAGTTTGACTCTCTGCCCATATGCAGCCAGCCATAATAAACAAACTATTTCCAGAGAGGGAGAGTGGAGTTTTGTTTCTTGTTTGTTTTGTACTCACAAAATCCGAACCCTGATTTTATTCCTGGTGCGAGCCATTCAAATACTGAAGGCGGCTTGCACTGGGCTGAACACCAACTGTACATCAGCACAGGATGCTTGCTTGAGCAGTTTGCATATGTATAGCCTCTGAATTCGAACACTGATTTTTTAAAGTCTTTGCTAGGCACCTTTCACATCAGCGTTTTACGCTGATCGCGGCAGATGCGGCGGACTTACCGCATTTGCCCCATCTGCCGCCTAACTGTCACACTTGCGGGTCACCTGCGGCAAGTCCCATGCAATGTCTATGGGGCTTGAAGCAGGTGCGGCAAGTGCGGTATAGTTGCAGTTTCGGCACTTGCTGCAGGTGCGGCCGCGAAAAAAACGCAGTAAGCAGCGTTTTTTTTGTGGCCGCACCTGCCGCAAGTGCCGAAACCGCAACTATACCGCACTTGCCGCACCTGCCGCAAGCCCCATAGACATTGCATGGGGCTTGCTGCAGGTGAACTGCAAGTGTGACGGTTAGGTAAATCTGCCGCATCTGCTGCGATCAGCTTAAAACGCTGATGTGAAAGGGGTCTTAGTCACGAACAATGAACTTAAAGTTCTGGTCCAGTCTTTCTAGTAAAATAATTGCTACTATGATTGGTCAATGAATAGAAGTGTCCCCAAAGTTCAGAGCAATGTCTAATACTATTCACCTTATTTATTCATGATATAAAACACATAACATGAAGCTATGCTGCAGCTCAACAGTTTTAGTATGATTTACTGAAAAAATTGTCAGAAATTGACATATCAGCTTATGCCACTACTCACTCCAGCAACATTCAGAATATGACATGAAATGCTGGTTTTAATAAATTCCCCTCACTGACTGTTTTAGCATCTACTTGGCAATGGAGGATCAATAAAGCTAAATCTATCATAATACATTGTTTACTAACAATCTGCATTTACTGTATGTTCCAGATGAAGTAAAACTAGGAGAGCCACTAGAACAGAAGGATCTGGGTGAACTAATAGATCACAGAATAAATCACAGCATGTAATATCAATCAGCTGCATCTGAGGCCAACAATATATATTAAAATAGATATAGAATGGCAGTACAGGGACATATTATTTCCACATTACTAAAATGTAATACGGCCTCATGCAAAATATGCATTTTAGTTCTGTGTACTATTTCAGAGAAAAATTTAATAGGAGGTCTAAATTTATAGAGAAATGCAACAAAACTGATACTGAAAATAAATGTTTATTACTAAATATTGAAATATTGGCATTAAACCTAAAACATCGGGAGAGTTTTTCAAGGGACATTGTTTGGATTTTTTCAGATAACTGTCATATATATGATAATTAACACTATTGATGGCCTTTACATTATTTGAATACTGCAGTCATCACCATATTTGTTTCTTTTTCTTATCTCCATTTCATCCCTACAGACTCTATCTCTAATATTTATTCATGGGTGGGGCTACTTGCTTTGTTATCAATGTATAAAGATGGTCACATGTCACTTCCAAGGAGTCTATTTGGAATAGGAGTAGATATAGAAAAAGTAAGGACAGCGTCTCACGGGTTGGTGAATGAAATCACATCCTTTATTCCACCTTCAGTGACGTTTCGAACCATCAGAGGGATATTTATCATAATGCCAAATCAGATCCCATACACTGCACTGATTAGGGGCAATCACCCCAAAACACAGTGTCTGCAGATTGGGGCTGTGATCTGGCATAAATCTGAGTCATATGGAAAGGCTTGTTAAAGTGTCAGTTATTTGTAGGATTGCTACCTTCAAAGGTTGGTGCTAGGGTTCATCTACTTCCACACTGAAGTTACAATTTGCCTGTACAGTCAGACACGGCCATTACAGAGTATATAGCAGGGGTACATATATAACATTATCACAGGAACATTTTTAAACATATCCATTTGTGGAACTTTATATTATTCCAAGATTAGTTGACTAAAATGAACTTTGTTCGTGGAAAAACTCCTTTAATTAAATATTAGTAGCTATGCCAGTGTAGGGATGCTGAAATGTATTTCTAATATTAAGTTCAACACTGTTAATAAAAATGATCTGTAGTAACTCAGCTCGGCCACTGGAGGTCATCAGTTGACACAAGTAGAAAGATCTGGAAACAGGAAGTAATTTTAGTCAGTCTCCTGAGATAAATTGACTGAGACAGATGCCTGTGGAGATCCTACACAGAAAAGAAGACGTGTCGGCTGTTCTGAGGGGCTCATGGATCTATGGAAGGGCGCGCCTGGCTTGAACAATGTTAGAATTATTCAAGGGCTTGATCTACACTGTGGACTGAAAGATAAGCCATGTTCTGTGAGTACATAAGATTGACTGGTCAATATATAGGGATAGTCAGACAGGGTGATTTAGCCAGAAACTGCATAGGACTATTTTGTGTGTACTCATGAGAAGAGACCGACCAGGCTTGATCTATACAAGATATTAAATATTGAGACTTGCACAAGTGTGAGATGCAAAGAGAAGCCGAATGTGGATGACACTGTACAACTGAGAGAATTATCACCATCCCTGTTATACTGGGTTATGCCCAGTGTGAGGAAGA
The DNA here is from genome assembly GCA_033576535.1 of Allobates femoralis. Taxonomy (NCBI): domain Eukaryota; kingdom Metazoa; phylum Chordata; class Amphibia; order Anura; family Aromobatidae; genus Allobates; species Allobates femoralis. The sequence continues at coordinate 115,970,570 of JARQOC010000001.1, forward strand.
TCTTCTATACCTCAGTGGCTGATTGTTAGGGTGAAATGACATAAACCCTGTAAACTGTTTGTACATTACCAAGTTAAAGAATTTTCACCTCATGCAGGAGGCAAAACTGCATTTGCTGTAAATAGGTTGTGGGATAGATTTATATAAGGGAATCAGGGATCCTGAAATATTTTGTACATAGCGTGGGAGGGGGGTGTAAGATTATATCCTGAGGGGAGCATGTGCCGCGGCTGCAGTAAGAGCCTGGGTAGGCCATGTGCGGACTAAGGGTGGGGTTGGTTTAGCTGGGATAGTTGTGCTCCCTCTCTGCAAAACAGGTATACGAGTTCCCTCAGGCTGCATAAATTGTACACTGTGATCGGGCTTATGGGGCCCATATCATTTTTGCAAAGTTTGAATTTATTATCTTTTTGAAATCATTAAAAAGAGTTAATTTACCACTATTTTTGGGGTCCGTGTCATTCATAGCAGCACCGTATCGCTCACACACAAACGACTGGCGTCTCGGTCGTTAACACCATCACTATGTTTAGGTACTTTTCTCGCTCACTCTTCCAGTATTCTCCCCGTCACATAGACTTTTACAGGCAGCAGACAATATGATTTCTCAGCCATATGACCCAATATCTTTCTTGGCAAATTCAGCCGTATTTTGGAGTGAATAATTAGTTCATATATAGAAGAAAGAGGGTGTTGCCTGGAGCATGAGCTGAATGGCAGTGGCCTAAGGGAGCTCCCGTGTTACCAGCCAAAACCGATGGGCAGTTAGCCCATCCGTGGATTAATTGTTGAAACAACCCAACTAAAGGATTCCTAGAGACCATCTGGATTCATTTGATCCGTTTCGCAAGCCTCTGTGACTGAATTTACTTTGGATTGCTCCTATTTCTCATCCAACTCTGCAGGAGCAGGAGCAGGGTCTGGGGCCTCACATGAGGTATAGCGGCTCCTATATATAATACCTTAGTGTCTGGACTTGAAGCTTTACTAACTGCACCACCTAGGGGCTTATTGGCTTTATGTTGGATAACAGTGGACTATCGGGACCTCCGGTGCTAATAATTAGGTGACCTCCCTCAGAAAAACTGCTTCTTCTCTACCCTCACAGATCCCCTTCAGCGGTGCCATTACTGAATTTGGGTAATAGCTTATATCTCATAGACCTCATCCTGGTGCCTGAAAATTGTCTCGAACCATCATGACACACCTGTCCTCCCCGGGGGATGCAGGAATCTATCAGCAAGGAACTATTGTAATAACTATTGTAACTTTGCCTTCGGCTCCTGAGGGCGGAAGGATCCATACACTTAAAGTAGTACAGGCTGAGAGCTCAGTAAGCACAGGACTCTGAAACGACTCATCGTTACCAGGGTGACGTCGGGAAGCTTAGTGCGCAGTGAATACAGGCTGTGTGAACCCAAAGATAACTGCAGAGCAGTTTCGCTTTACAAACAGCTGCTCCTGACATCGAGCATAGTGAGACCGGGATTTGTGCAGGTGGGGAACAGTGGAGGAACATAATACAAACACAGAGCCAGCTGTGAGAGCACAGTCCATATTTCAAGTACAGAGCTCCGTGCAGTGTCATCATCACTGTGGTGATGCAGTAACCCTGACATAGTGGTGATTACAGGCTTTGCAGCCCTTTGATAATATTTAACACGGCACACGGCCTTATTTTTCCTTAGAATAGAAGACTGTTAGGCTAGGGTCACATTTGAGACCATGCATCCGTCATTAGGATGCTGCCCAGAAAGCATTTTTTTTGCATTGCCATTTTTTTGCAATTTTTGTCATTTTTAGCGCTAGGGTTAACGTATGTGTTAACTCATGGTACATATATGTACCATGCGTTAATGCATACGTTTCCCATAGACTCTCATGCTAAAAAAAGCATGTGTTTTTGCAAATGCCCACAACAACACTGCTTACCGTGTTTTTTAGTGGTTTTGCAAAAACGCCTAACATCAAAGGCATTGCACTTTGACAATGCATTTTTTGCATGGGAGCCTATGGAAGCATTAACGCTAGCGTTTTTCATATTTTGCACTTGTGAAAAACGCTAGCTTTTAGCGCTTCCATGGCGCATGTGTGACCCTAGCCTTAGGGGCTATTCCTTATCCCTGGCATCATTGAAATTAGATCTGGAACAAGTTATTAACAAATTATAATATTATTCACAGTTTTGCATTTATTCATCGTTTTATAAGTGGAAGGGGGCTGGAAATTTAAATTTTTGTCTTACCCTACAATACCCATTTGAGAGGTTTTAGGACTATATACAGATTGAATCTAGAAGACTATACATCAACACAAAATTCATCAGTCTTCAATCAAGTTAAGCAGGTGGGCTTACATCATATTTAGAAATCTGTCATGAATCCTGGGATCTTCGTCGCCAAACAAAGAAGCACGACCGTGACTATAAGTATCAATACTATAAAGGACCATGCCATTGTTATTTTCAGTCTTGCCTTTACAGGATAAGCAACTCCCTGGATTGTGAACCCACTGTACTCGGTAGTCGCCTGCTCTTTCTCAGGTGGGCTGGCGGGCCTCTCTCTCCCTAGGGGCCCTTAAAGTCCCCTCCCTTTGTTAATCATATAGTTCCTACGTGGCTTCCTACAGTGCAGAGGAAGAGAGATCTTAAAGGAGTCAATCTGTATATTTTAATACTCCAATAGGCAGTAACAGAGACGTAAATTCTACAATATTTTATGCTACGAATAAGGCCTCAAAACTAGATACAAAATTTTAGAGGCTAGGTATTGTTGCATCACTATACATTATAAATATATGATTGTAGTATCAGATCTTTAAACCTGTATTTGACTTAACATATCAATTTCACCCAGTGTTGACAATACTGAAGGAAGAGCAACAATATCATATATTATTTTGTAAATAATTATACCCCAATAGTACACATTTTGAATTCAATAGTGTATTACTAACTTCTCATTGATTATGAAAAGGTGACTGTAAATTGTTGTGGTGAGGCCTTACATACAAACCAGTACTTTTTTAGTCTCTATCTTTCCTAGCTAATTATACTGTTACTCTCAACTGAAATTTGAGTGTACAGAATTAATCGCCCTTCAGATTCAAAATCTGATGTAATTTGTTAGACTTGTCCGTATTGTTGTATCTACGAGCTATTAATGCTTGTTAACTTGATCCTTTAATATCTACCGTATATACTCGTGTATAAGCCGACCCGTGTATAAGCCGACCCCCCTACTTTTGCCCCCAAAACCTGGGAAAACCTATTGACTCGTGTATAAGCCGAGGGTGGACCCCAGCACAGGTATACAGCCCCCAGCAGTGTGGTATAAAGCAGCCTCCCCAGTGGTATATACAGCAGCAGCCCCAGTGGTAGTATACAGCAGCAGCCCCAGTGGTAGTATACAGCAGCAGCCCCAGTGGTAGTATACTGCAGAAGCCCCAGTGGTAGTATACAGCAGCAGCCCCAGTGGTATATACAGCAGCAGCCCCAGTGGAAGTATACAGCAGCAGCCCCAGTGGAAGTGTACAGCAGCCCCAGAGGTATATACAGGCCCCACCCATCGGTATACAGGGCCCCCCGTCTGCTGCCACAAACCTGTAAAGGAATATATCATTATACTTATCCATGTCACCGCCGCCGCTGCCATCTCGCTCCTCCGGCTTCATCCGGCTTCTTCCAGCTTCCTCCTCTGGCGCACAGACAATGACGTCATTGCCTGCGCCGACCGGAGGAGGAAGACGGAAGAACCCGGATGAAGCCGGAAGAGCGCGATGGCGGCGGCGGGACAGCGGCAGGGATAAGTATAATGATATATTCCTTTACAGGTTTGCAGCAGCAGGGGGGGCCCTGTATACCGATGGAGGGGCCTGTATATACCTCTGGGGCTGCTGTATACTTCCACTGGGGCTGCTGCTGTATACTTCCACCGATGGGGGGGCCTGTATATACCTCTGGGGCTGATGTATACTTCCACTGGAACCAACAAGATCCAAGCTTGGAAAAATTGAGAAGAGATTGCTCCAGATCTCCCAAGAATATAATAACATAAAGAACGAGTAAAGGCTCCATTAAACGTGATCAATAAATCTTTTATTGTGAAAATGGTAATGACAAGGTTAAGACAAAGAGGAGGGAATTGTCACCAGAGAAAATTCCACTAAGGACACTGGTATTTCAACAGTTAATTAAGTTCCTACAACTGTCAGACCCACAGATTAAATCTATACTAGTGATGGGCGAATCCTACATTACTCGGACTCGCTTGACTCTACCGAGTCCGAGCCCGGGACTCGCTACTCGTAGCGAGTCTAGCGAGTCCAATGTTAATGAATGGGGAAGCGAATAATAGCGAGTAATGTGTGATTTAAAAATCGCATATGTGTGTCGGAAAGCGCTCGCATTGCCGTGTCGGAAGCCCCACTGGCAACTGTATTTTGCTGCTGTCTCCGAGGCCAAAGTCGCATGTGTTGGAGGCGAGGCAAGCGACTTTCTGCAGCAAACCCCATGCTTTGTGCAAACAGGAAATAAGCCGACTCGAGCTTCCTGGCTGGACGCGCAGAAAGTCACAGCGAGGAAGCATGGCTCCTGTCGACACCCTGCAATTAATTGCTCTGGTGGAGGCTCGGCCCCTGCTTTGGCTGCCCACTGACCCTGCATATGGGGATAATGTCCAGCGGACTACGGCCTGGAGGGAGATCGCACAGGGCGTTTTCCCAACGTTTCATTGTTGTGGCCATGATGTGCAGACCAATATGGGTGAGTTAAATGTGTTCACACGTTATATTGCATTTACCGTATATAGTCGTGTATAAGCCGACCCGTGTATAAGCCGACCCCCCTACTTTAGCCCCAAAAAAGTGGGAAACCATATTGACCGCCATTCTTGTATACAGCGGCTATCACTGTTAGACATCCCCCCAGCAGAGTATACAGCTCCACCTGCAGAGTATACAGGGCCCCCCAGTGTGTATATATGCCACCGATATTAGGGTATACAGCCCCCCCGTGGGTACACAGGTCCCCCAGCACTGGGTATACATGGCCCCCAGTGGTTATACAGGGCCCTCATAGTAGGGTCTACAGCCCCCCCGTGGGTATACAAGACCCCAGCAGTGGGTATACAGGGCCCCGTGGGCATACAGGGCCCCCATAGTAGGGTATACAGGGCCCTCAATGTGTTATAATGCGCCGTTGCATGGTTGCCTATATTTGGATGGGTTCACAATAGTACACTTAGTTTAAGGGCTGTTCCTCCTGGCTCTGAAGGCCAGGGGGTTGGGTGTATATAAATACCACTAATGAGCGGAGTCTGGTGCCCGCACTATTACATTCTCTATGCGTTGACATGTGCCCTGCCCCATTTGTGATTGTGGCCACGTGAGCTCAATGTCCGTAATGCTGTTGATGATGTTCCACACTGTCGTTTCCATGTGCCTTGTATACACATTTCAAACACAACATCATTAAAATGTTATTGTTGATTTGTACACATACTTTTAGTGTTTCAAATGTTAAAGAGGTCTAAACCCGGTTTGAAATCATTTCACAGTTGACCACATTATGAAGCGCTGGAGGAGCTGCCGCGACCAATTTAAGCGGCAACACCGGAGGATCATGGAGGGGGGCCCGGAAGCTGGGCACGGGATCATATATTGCCACTATGAACGGCTGTCATTTCTGGAACCGGTGGCCCGTATGCCAAGGTATGTGTCTGCCGCACTGTTGTTTACTATTATTGTTATTATTATTTTTTAATATAGCGCCATTAGGTTCCATGGCACTTTACATGAGGATAAGGGTTAACGACAAAAAACAGTCCATGAAGACAATCAGGTCATACAGGTACAAGAGGAGAGGACCCTGTCCACGAGGGCACACAATGTACGTATGAAGCTCTATAATGAGTGTGCTGGTTTACATACCCACACAGGGGTTTGTTTCTGCCATGGTGCAACACAATTCTATTACCTTTGGCAATGATCCAGGACATACACATTTATAGTCACATTGTGACGTTTGGACAAATAAGCAATGTTCTGCAGGGTGGTCAGACACAATGTTCCGTGACCTCACAATTAGCTATTATTGTTGGCATGTTTGTGGAACAAAGCCATGTTCTTCCCTCCAATGGCCTCTAAGGTGTGTGGCCCTGTCTGGTTTGCCTGTCATAAGCCTCAGTTGTATCAGTTCCTAATGGCCTCGACTTGCATAAGGGCCACATACATCCCTACACATTTAGTTGTGGGTGTTTTTTTCAGCAAAATAACGTTGCAAGGATATACCCCTTTTGCACTAAACTGTTTGTACACCATCCCAGATTGCTGACACATTCACACACATTTCAGAACATACCCTGTATCACTACAAATATGTGTGGTTCAGTTTTCCCATGGGTTTATTTGGGGCTGCAAGGTGATGGTGTAGATATTAGGGCCCACATGTGAATTTTACTTTTTTTGTCGTTAACTCATGGCCACATTACGAATCCTCCGGAAAAGATAGCGTATTAATGCTGTATTAAATCAAACTAAAGAGGGCCATATTTTAAGTGCAACAGCCTTTTATGTCCAAGGTCCTTTAGGAAACCCGAGGTTTGTCCTTGCTGTTCCCGTTTTTTTGTTCGGCCCCGTTGGAATAACTAAAACTGTCCATCTGTGCATACCACCTTGTTTGGCACCAACAATGTGTGACCTGCTGCTCAAAGACAACCCCATACTCTATGTCCATTACAGTCGTTTCAAATCCCAAGCCATCTGTTTGGTGTGTTTTATTTACCAAGACATTCCTGATTAGCATACATGGCAGCAACAAGGAGTGTAGGCCACTAACGCCAAATGCTCATGTGTCACCTATGCTGCAGGACTCCATTTCCTGTCTTGCTCACCTGCCCTATAGATCTGGGTTATGTGCATTGAGACCAAGGCCGTCCACACTGTGTGTTTTTGTGTCCATCTGATGGCAAACAACCCTGAATAATGTGTTTGCCTCACAGTGTCAGGCTATAGCTTTGTCCACATAAAGTTTCCACAAAAAGTCAAAACAATAGTTGTGGCCACTAATATGTCTTCAAGTGACTACATAGCTGTCCTGCCTAAGTCAGGGCACAGTGTAATAGTGCAGACTAATTTTAAAATTTGTAATGTAATGGCAAAAAATCGTGGAGCAACAGTACCCACACATACAATATAGTTTGAGGCATGAGCCAAAAATGTCATTAATTTATTTGCTGCAATTCCATCTTAAGGGCAACAATGAAAAGACACAGAATACACAGATACACTGAGTCAAAAAAGCGTGCACATGTTATGTTTGGCCTATGGTTTTGTTTCCAAAGTCAACCCATTCACCAAATGTTTTTTATATTTACCCACAGAGCTGCTCACTTTCGGAGGCGGCGTTGGAACCCGCCACCACAGCTGCCTGAGGAGGGGAGGGAGGCCCTCAACCCCCACCAGATGAGGAGGAGGGAGTAGCACCACCACCACCACCGCCACCACCGCCACCACCACCACCACCGCCACCACCGCCACCACCACCACCACCGCCGCCACCACCACCACCACCGCCGCCACCACCACCACCACCTTTGGGGCCGCAGAGACAAGAAGAGGAGGATGAAGGGCCACACCAGCGCCCTCCAGTGCCGACTGCCAGCAGCAGTGTGGGGAGTCACTGGAACCCCAGCAGCCCTGCTCTGATCCCGGGGGCACCACAAGACCGCAGAGGACAGTGTAGTGCTGACTTTGCCCGCAGTCTCATACCGTTCTTGGATGACATTCCATTCGAGAGACGACTGCGGGCATGGTCAGCAATACACATTGTCCTCGATGCGTGTAGGCCCCCAAACCATCCTGGGCAGGTGTTTGATTTTTTGGAGGAGTGGCGGCTCAGCAGATCAAACATCCTGGACAGGGCCACACCCCGGGACAGGTATGTTGCGACCCAGAGGTGGTGTCCCAGAATCAGGGGCCTACCAAGCCAAGGCCAACCGGCCCAGATGCCCCAGCCTACAGGCTTCCAACCACTGGGTGAGGTACTGCATGGGGCCCTGGACCTACTCAACGAGCAGGGTGATGGTGCCACGTTACAGCCAAGGCCGGAGGATGCGGCAACCTACCACCAGCTGTAGACCCCTTTTTTTTTTTTTGTTTATTTTTTGTTCCTGTGCATTGCACAATTTCTTTGTTATGTTATTATTTGTTTTTACAAAGTTTAAACCCCCAAAAAAAAAAAAAAAAAAATCTGACATCTTTGCCATTATGGCGAAATAATACCCAGTTGACAAAAACTGCTTTGTGTCTGTCTTTTTTCAGGGAATGGATGTGTAGGTTTTTTTTGTGGGTGGGCTTAAAGTCATCATCATTAGCAAGTACTTTACGGCCCGCATGGCGCATGAAGGCACCTTGGTTATTATGTGGAAAATCATGACTGCACATACAAATGTTGCTGACAAATAAATAGTGCCTGTGTTTGTGGGGGGGTTACTTAATGACTCGGTATGGCAACAACACTGGGAACATAGATGCGATAGGCTGGGACGTCTACTTGCAACAGAGCGCGTCTACGCGTTATCTCCGTAGCGTACAGTGGGACCCTTCGCCATGCTCCAGCAGGATCTTAGTACAAGCCACGTTTTCGATGCAGGCATAGGCCTGTTGCCACAAAAAATTAGCCCAAGGGGCGAGATCAACTCTATTTTGAAGTTGAGGAGGGCGCGTGGCCCATACTATTTCCTTGTCCTGAGAGCATAGTACAAGCAACGTATTCGATGCAGGTATAGGCTTGTTGCCTCTAAAAATTACCCCAAGGGGCGAGATCAACTCTATTTTGAAGTTGAGGAGGGCGCGTGGCCCATACTATTTCCTTGTCCTGAGAGCATAGTACAAGCAACGTATTCGATGCAGGTATAGGCTTGTTGCCTCAAAAAATTACCCCAAGGGGCGAGATCAACTTTATTTTGAAGTTTAGGAGGGCGCGTGGCCCATACTATTTGCTTGTCCTGAGAGCATAGTCCAAGCAACGTATTCGATGCAGGTATAGGCTTGTAGCCTCAAAAAATTAGCCCAAGGGGCGAGATCAACTCTATTTTGAAGTTGAGGAGGGCGCGTGGCCCATACTATTTGCTTGTCCTGAGAGCATAGTACAAGCAACGTATTCGATGCAGGTATAGGCTTGTTGCCTCTAAAAATTACCCCAAGGGGCGAGATCAACTCTATTTTGAAGTTGAGGAGGGCGCGTGGCCCATACTATTTGCTTGTCCTGAGAGCATAGTACAAGCAACGTATTCGATGCAGGTATAGGCTTGTAGCCTCAAAAAATTAGCCCAAGGGGCGAGATCAACTTTATTTTGAAGTTGAGGAGGGCGCGTGGCCCATACTATTTGCTTGTCCTGAGAGCATAGTACAAGCAACGTATTCGATGCAGGTATAGGCTTGTAGCCTCAAAAAATTAGCCCAAGGGGCGAGATCAACTCTATTTTGAAGTTGAGGAGGGCGCGTGGCCCATACTATTTGCTTGTCCTGAGAGCATAGTACAAGCAACGTATTCGATGCAGGTATAGGCTTGTAGCCTCAAAAAATTAGCCCAAGGGGCGAGATCAACTCTATTTTGAAGTTGAGGAGGGCGCGTGGCCCATACTATTTCCTTGTCCTGAGAGCATAGTACAAGCAACGTATTCGATGCAGGTATAGGCTTGTAGCCTCAAAAAATTAGCCCAAGGGGCGAGATCAACTTTATTTTGAAGTTGAGGAGGGCGCGTGGCCCATACTATTTGCTTGTCCTGAGAGCATAGTACAAGCAACGTATTCGATGCAGGTATAGGCTTGTAGCCTCAAAAAATTAGCCCAAGGGGCGAGATCAACTCTATTTTGAAGTTGAGGAGGGCGCGTGGCCCATACTATTTGCTTGTCCTGAGAGCATAGTACAAGCAACGTATTCGATGCAGGTATAGGCTTGTTGCCTCCAAAAATTAGCCCAAGGGGCGAGATCAACTCTATTTTGAAGTTGAGGAGGGCGCGTGGCCCATACTATTTGCTTGTCCTGAGAGCATAGTACAAGCAACGTATTCGATGCAGGTATAGGCTTGTTGCCTCAAAAAATTAGCCCAAGGGGCGGGATCAACTCTATTTTGAAGTTGAGGAGGGCGCGTGGCCCATACTATTTGCTTGTCCTGAGAGCATAGTACAAGCAACGTATTCGATGCAGGTATAGGCTTGTAGCCTCAAAAAATTAGCCCAAGGGGCGAGATCAACTCTTTTTTGAAGTTGAGGAGGGCGCGTGGCCCATACTATTTGCTTGTCCTGAGAGCATAGTACAAGCAACGTATTCGATGCAGGTATAGGCTTGTTGCCTCAAAAAATTAGCCCAAGGGGCGAGATCAACTCTTTTTTGAAGTTGAGGAGGGCGCGTGGCCCATACTATTTGCTTGTCCTGAGAGCATAGTACAAGCAACGTATTCGATGCAGGTATAGGCTTGTTGCCTCAAAAAATTAGCCCAAGGGGCGGGATCAACATTTTTAAAATTTATGCAAGGCACTTGAGCCAAACTATATGTTTTATTTCAGTTTGAGAAATGCCCACAATGCAGGCATAGGCTTGTTGCCTTAAAAAATTCAGCCAAGAGACTGTTTTGGATTGTCTGACATAATTCAACGGTCAAAAAACATCACAAGTGCATGCATTATTAAAGTAACATTACTGACACTGATTGTGTAGTTTTGTTGTCATGCAGCAAGTGTTGCAGGAACATTATTTATCCAATCTTCTTAGCAGAGGGACATTGTTTATCCTTTGTGTCAGAAGAGGACATAATGTTTAAACCGCACTGAGCCAAACGTAACAAATTTGAAAATGTCCCTCTAGGTTTGGGTACTGTCGTCTGAAGGGGTTAAGAACTTTGATGATATCCAGTCCTTGTTAAACTTAATGAGAGTGAGTCTGTCGGCATTTTCTGTTGTCAGCCGTGACCTTCTATCAGTGACAATTCCCCCAGCGGCACTAAAAACACGCTCTGATGTCACACTAGCAGCTGGGCAGGCCAGCAACTCCAAGGCATACAAAGACAGCTCAGTCCAAGCGTGAAGCTTGGAAACCCAGTAATTAAAGGGTACAGAGGGGTCGGTTAAGAAGCTGGTAGTGTCACACACATACTCGTTCAACATGTTTGACAATGTTTGTCTCCTAGACAAGGGGACCGTAGGCACAATCCGTTGCAGATTGGAAGGTCTGTTAAACATCGCCCAGTTGGTGGACATCTTACCACCACCTCTTCTTGACAATGTGGCAGTTTGTGTTCGAACCAAAGGCTGCTGTGGCAAAGAGCTGCTTGTTCGTGGTATAGCGGAGTCAGATGGTGAAATTGACATTAAATTGTCAACCACCACACTTTTGAAATAATCCATCGTTAAGCCCCTTGGTGACTGCAACAGCAGCGATGGAAACTTGTCTTTGTAGCGTGGGTCAAGGAATGTTGACAACCAGTAGAGGTTGCTGTCATAGATGTTAATGACGCGTGGATCCTGGGACAGACATTGAGACATGAAGTCAGACATGTGTGCTAGGCTACAAAGACTCATGTCTTCTGTGTCACCTGACTGATGAACAATAGGCATCATGGTCTCAAAATCGGTCTCCGCCTCCTGCTCTTCAGCCCACCCATGCTGTACCGACATAAAACTGGGGTTGGGAGTTCCATCAGGGTGCACCTCAGTACCATGGAGAAATAAATCGTCTTCATCTTCCTCATCACTGTTTTGTTCTGCAGCCTATGTTGCCGGCTGAAATTGGCTTTGCTGGCTCTGATCCTGGATGTTAAAATGTGGATCCATAGCCCTCTGCTGTGCCCTCAATGATTCTGTTTTAAGATTCAGGAGAGAATCTTTAAGCAAACACAGCATGGGGATGGTGAGACTAATAATGGACTCATCACCGCTGACCAGTTTTGTGCAGTAATCGAAGTTCTCTAGAACCTCGCAAAGGTCAGCGATCCAGACCCACTCCATCGTACCAATGTGTCTTGTATTACTTCCTGGGTGACGGGCATGTTGCAGCTGATATTCCGCTATAGCCCTCTGCTGCTCATTGAACCTAGCCAACATATGGAATGTAGAATTCCATCGTGTGGGCATCCAAGACAATGATGGGAGTGCTGGTGTGTCACGGTCCGCGCTGCTGTGGCATGAATAAACTCACCAAAGAGACAGCAGTTATTCCATCCTTTTATTTCCTCCTCTCTCCTACGCGTTTCAGCGCCACACCCGGCGCCTTCCTCAGGGAAGGCGCCGGGTGTGGCGCTGAAACGCGTAGGAGAGAGGAGGAAATAAAAGGATGGAATAACTGCTGTCTCTTTGGTGAGTTTATTCATGCCACAGCAGCGCGGACCGTGACACACCAGCACTCCCATCATTGTCTTGGATTTAAACCACTATCTAGTGGTCGGTGGAGGTCCTGCAGCAGCTGGAACACTGATTCCAAAACGCCTTCAAACCAGTTGTGGGGATCACAACTGGACCAGGTGAGCAGCTTCACAGCACCACCACCTTACACAAGTGTCATCAGTGATAAGGCACTATTGCGCCTCTTGTCCCCCTCCCTTATTTTCTTTTTATCGTGTGGGCATGTCGCAAATTAATCTGTGTTTAGGCAAATTAAATTGCTGTTGAAGGGCAGATAGACTTGCAAGTGCCGTTGATGAATGTCGGAAATGTCCGCAATTTCTACGCACCTTCTCTAGTAGATCAGATAACTCTGGGTAATTTTTCAAGAATTTCTGAACTACAAGATTCAGTACGTGAGCCATGCAAGGCACGTGTTGAAGTTTACCGAGCTTTATTGCTGCAACAAGGTTTCGTCCGTTATCACTGACAACAAGACCTGCTTGTAGTTGCAGTGGGGCCAGCCACTCATCTGTCTGTTGTTTAACACCTTTCCACAGCTCGTTTGCAGTGTGAGGTGTGTCACCTAGACAGATGAGCTTAAGAAGAGCCTGTTGTCGCCTGGCTGATGCAGTACTGCAAAGCTCCCAACTTTGACGTGATGTGGCGGACAAATCAGCAGTGGTCAAGGAAGTTGAAGACGCACATTGTGTTGTAGAAGTATATGAGGCCGCGGACACCCGGAATGATGCTGTGCCCGCTATTCGTGGAGTTGGTAGGATCGCAGATATTCCACTATTACACTTTGGGACACTCTCGACAAGGTTGATCCAGTGAGCTGTCAGGGATATGTATCTGCCCTGTCCACAAGTACTTGTCCAGGTATCAGTTGTCAGGTGAACTTTTCCGCTCACAGCATTTGTCAGTGCACGCTTCAAGTTGTTAACCACGTGCAGATGTAGCGCGGGTATGGCAGTACGTGAAAAAAAATTGCGACTGGGGACAGTGTATCGTGGTGCTGCCACAGCCAACAACTCCCTAAAAGCCTCAGTATCAACAAGCCTAAATGGCAGCATTTCTACAGCTAACAGCTTAGAAATTTGCGCTGTCATTTGTCGAGAAAAAGGGTGTGTGGATGGGTGTTTCCGCTGCCTCTCATACAGCTGTGGAACAGACAACTGGACAATTGGCGCAGACTCACAAGTCACTTGACTACTGTCATATCTCTGGTCTAATGCAGCTTGTGGTGAGATCGTATGAGTAGGAGCTGCTGCATGAACAGTAGATGGTGAAGGACGATTCTGAAGTGGCATAACGGTGTTGAGGTCAGAAGGCCCTGGTGTCGAATCCTGATGGGCCAACCACTGACTAGGGTGCTTAAGAGTCATGTGTTTTCGCATACTGCTGGTGCTCAAGTTTACTTTGCCCTGGCCTCTGCTCAGCCTGGCATAGCAGATGTTACATATAACCACATTTGGTACTGATGGGCTATCTTTGAAAAATTTCCAGACAATGGATGTTCGTCCTTTAGGTTGTGGTGTAGGAACTGAAGGATGAGTCTGGCCAACACAAACTGTAGACACATTTTGGCCAACTGTTCTTAAAGTTGGGGCAACAGTTGGTACAGTTTGTGCAACAGTTGACACAATTTGGGCTACTGCTGTCACAGCTTGGATTCGGGATAAAGGAGTAAGCCTGGGTGCTTTAGGCGGTGGTACATAACCACTTTCCTCCTCCTGGCTGCTCTGTTGGCTCTGCATGTCAAGTGTCCAGGTTGGATCAGTGGTCTCATCATCCACCCCCTCCTCCTCAAAGTCATCTGGATAACGTGACTGGTCAGGCTGGCCAGATGAGATGTGTGTCTCATCATCATCATCATCCTCCACCTCCTGAGACGGCCTATGGCTTTGTTGAAAGGGACGTTCTTCAGGACGAGGTGAATCCAAACTTTGTCCATAGATGGAATGTACGTCTGGTTCAAGTATCTGTTCAGGCAGTGACAAAGAAAGGTCCGGTTGTCTGAATGGCTGATAAGAACCAAATAAATCTTCCGAATGCCCAAGTTCGCGGTCTAAATTTTCCTCCGTCTGGCGATGGCTTGAGGAAATAGGAAGATTTTGTGGATTAGATGACCCCGCGTTGTCAGTAGCGGCACTTGAATATGGTGTAAAGGATGATTGTGTGCTGCCAGAACCCGTGGTTGATGTCTTGTCAGCCATCCAAGATGTTATTTGGTCTTGATCTTCCGGCCTCAAGACACGTTTCGGTTGAGTACTGGGAAATTTAGACAGCAGGAAGGTGGATCGATCAATCCTTGTCTGTCTACTTCTACCAGTGCCTTGTTGTTCACGACTGCTAGGGCCCCGACCTCGTCCCTGTCCCTTAGCAGACTGGTTTTTGGGAATTTGGTGTTTTTGGGACATTGTTGACAAATGCACAGCCACCGAGATGGAGTTTGGTGTTGCTGCAGGCGTCACTTACTGGCGGGTTAAGTGTGTGCTAACACTTGACAGTGAAGCACTACACTATTCCCTGAAAAAATTAGAAAGTGCGCACAGCCACCGAGATGGAGTTTGGTGTTGCTGTAGGCGTCACTTACTGGCGGGTTAAGTGTGTGCTAACACTTGACAGTGAAGCACTACACTATTCCCTGAAAAAATTAGAAAGTGCGCACAGCCACCGAGATGGAGTTTGGTGTTGCTGTAGGCGTCACTTACTGGCGGGTTAAGTGTGTGCTAACACTTGACAGTGAAGCACTACACTATTCCCTGAAAAAATTAGAAAGTGCGCACAGCCACCGAGATGGAGTTTGGTGTTGCTGCAGGCGTCACTTACTGGCGGGTTAAGTGTGTGCTAACACTTGACAGTGAAGCACTACACTATTCCCTGAAAAAATTAGAAAGTGCGCACAGCCACCGAGATGGAGTTTGGTGTTGCTGCAGGCGTCACTTACTGGCGGGTTAAGTGTGTGCTAACACTTGACAGTGAAGCACTACACTATTCCCTGAAAAAATTTGAAAGTGCGCACAGCCACCGAGATGGACTTTGGTGTTGCTGCAGGCGTCACTTACTGGCGGGTTAAGTGTGTGCTAACACTTGACAGTGAAGCACTACACTATTCCCTGAAAAAATTAGAAAGTGCGCACAGCCACCGAGATGGAGTTTGGTGTTGCTGCAGGCGTCACTTACTGGCGGGTTAAGTGTGTGCTAACACTTGACAGTGAAGCACTACACTATTCCCTGAAAAAATTAGAAAGTGCGCACAGCCACCGAGATGGAGTTTGGTGTTGCTGCAGGCGTCACTTACTGGCGGGTTAAGTGTGTGCTAACACTTGACAGTGAAGCACTACACTATTCCCTGAAAAAATTAGAAAGTGCGCACAGCCACCGAGATGGAGTTTGGTGTTGCTGTAGGCGTCACTTACTGGCGGGTTAAGTGTGTGCTAACACTTGACAGTGAAGCACTACACTATTCCCTGAAAAAATTAGAAAGTGCGCACAGCCACCGAGATGGAGTTTGGTGTTGCTGCAGGCGTCACTTACTGGCGGGTTAAGTGTGTGCTAACACTTGACAGTGAAGCACTACACTATTCCCTGAAAAAATTAGAAAGTGCGCACAGCCACCGAGATGGAGTTTGGTGTTGCTGTAGGCGTCACTTACTGGCGGGTTAAGTGTGTGCTAACACTTGACAGTGAAGCACTACACTATTCCCTGAAAAAATTAGAAAGTGCGCACAGCCACCGAGATGGAGTTTGGTGTTGCTGTAGGCGTCACTTACTGGCGGGTTAAGTGTGTGCTAACACTTGACAGTGAAGCACTACACTATTCCCTGAAAAAATTAGAAAGTGCGCACAGCCACCGAGATGGAGTTTGGTGTTGCTGCAGGCGTCACTTACTGGCGGGTTAAGTGTGTGCTAACACTTGACAGTGAAGCACTACACTATTCCCTGAAAAAATTAGAAAGTGCGCACAGCCACCGAGATGGAGTTTGGTGTTGCTGTAGGCGTCACTTACTGGCGGGTTAAGTGTGTGCTAACACTTGACAGTGAAGCACTACACTATTCCCTGAAAAAATTAGAAAGTGCGCACAGCCACCGAGATGGAGTTTGGTGTTGCTGCAGGCGTCACTTACTGGCGGGTTAAGTGTGTGCTAACACTTGACAGTGAAGCACTACACTATTCCCTGAAAAAATTAGAAAGTGCGCACAGCCACCGAGATGGAGTTTGGTGTTGCTGTAGGCGTCACTTACTGGCGGGTTAAGTGTGTGCTAACACTTGGCAGTGAAGCAGCACACTATTCCCTGAAAAAAATTATTAAGTGCGCACAATTAGTCGCAGAAGTAGGTGGCGTACGTGCTATTTGCAGCTAGGAGAGCAGCAACGCACTGTTCTGCCACAGACAAAATAACGCTGAAGGGGTTTTTAGGACCCAAAATCTATCAGCTGGCAAAAAATTGTAAATAGTACCTCAGCTAAGCCTCTCACTTCAGCTATTAGAACAGCTGAGTGAGTAAGCGAAGCTATGAGGTCGCTCCTGTGAACACTGTAAAGGCTGCAGCTCCCTGCTTCCCTGCCTGCCTACAGTGTCACTGTACACAGTACTCCTCTGTCCTCCTGCTAGCTCTCACAAGAGCTGTTTGGGGTTAATATAAGGAATCTTGAAGTTCCCTACACTCACTGACAATCCCTATGATCTGCTCCAGAATCTACCTCACCCTGTTCTAGCTCAGATCTTCAGAGAAATGTGCTCAAAATGGCGGTGGCAAGGCTTATATACAGCCTTGCCTGTCATCGATGACATAGCCATCACGATGGACAGAAGCCAATCATAGTAATGCCACAAGAAGAGGGCTGTGGCATTACTGAATAAGATTGGCTAACATCCTTGTCCATCTTCACAAGTTTGTCTGACCTAACACGCTAGGCTGTCTCGGAAGATTTGTCGGAACATAACAGATTCTGTATTCGCGAGTCCCGAATACAGAATACAGGACTCGGATTCGTAGACTCGCTAGGATTCGCTAGGAGTCGCTACGACTCGCTCGGAATCGCTACTTACAGCGGGTATCCGTGAAGCGGTGCCATTCTCTAAACGATTTGGGGGAGATTCAACCTACATAGCGATGTGATATAGCGAGTCTCGCTAGTAAAACTAGGATTCCCATTTACTTGCATTGGACTCGCTACTTTGCGAGTCCTCGCTGGGAAACTCGCCGAGTAGCGAGTCCTGCGAGTCCCTTACTACTCGCCGAGTAACGAGTCCTAGCGAGTAGATTCGCCCATCACTAATCTATACTAGCAGTACCCACCAAAACATATCCTGTTAAAGTGCAAGTAGATCATAGGGGTAGTACACAAAGACAAAGTAACATAGGACACCAATCAGGTACAGTAATGTTAAGTGCATAAACCCCCCCTCCAAGGAGGGAAGGTGTATCTATATAAATCCAAAAAGTACCGAGTTACTAAAGTGCCTCATGTCACTTTTATTGCCTCTTGCCCGTTCAAGCAAAACCCAGAACATATCTAAAAGGTTTAAGGTGCTACTAGATAACCAAGAGGTTGACTTACAGTTATCTAGGATTAAGTATTACCTTGTCCATCTGTGGCCATCACTCCGGTGCCAAGCAGGGGGGGAGAGGGAGGTAACCTCGGCCCTACACCATAACGCGTTTCGTGACCCTTCCTTTATGGGTCACTTCCTCAGGGGGATTAAAAATGATCCCCACATACCAGCATTTTTATATACAGAGCTCGTGCGTGCCCCCGGAAGTGACGCGATGCCAAGAAGCGTCACGTGACCGGATATGACGTATCGCATCCACCGCTCGTCACCGCGGTGCCTCCCCATGAGCGCAACGTCACAGGAGTGCGTCCAGCGGCCAGGACGCGTGTCCATGGTAACCGGCGCACCCTGACAGCGTGCGCATAGGGCAAATACACCGCAGTATGACAGGCAGGAATGCAGAGAGCGGATCCCTGACCCTATTAATAATGTGTGATCCGATCTCACCCGCAGGAGCCGACGCCGCGCCAAAAGGTGCACGGGCGGACACCAGGCGCCGCAACCATGGCATCCACCCATACATCACAGCACGAGCACCACCCCCACTAGTGCCCCTGAATCACACATCAAAAGAGGGCCCAGGCATGCATCATCTGCATGGGCAAAAATATCCTCCTAACTATATAATAGTCTCAGATTTTTCAAAGTGAAAGATAGAAGCTATAAACAACAGTAAAATTCTTCCAAGTCCCAGTGAGACTCTACCATTGATTGATCTCTTTCCAATAATCTATTACAATGGTTCTCCCCACTCAATTTGGTGGGATCAAGTCACAGTCATATCTCACTGGGTATCCAAGGAATAGGATTCTTCTTCTCTTATGCTTTTCATCTTTCAGATATAGGTGCATATCCAAAACTTGGATCTTCATAGAAAGGAACATCACGTCACCCCATGACGCGCGAACTGATGAATCTCGCGATCATAATGCCGGAAATCAGGATCTAAAGATACTTAAAAATAAAAAGTTTTTAAAATCACATATTGGAACATCCAACATTTAATTTAGGAACATACTTAGGACCGAGACTACCAAGCGGCGGCGGTCAGAGGAATGGCGCAAAGCTCAGATTTTCATTTAACCCACATGGTGACATAGTATCTAATGTCACTATCCATCTAATTTCACGTTGTGATAGGGTCTTTCGGACATCACCACCTCTAATACCCCCATGGACCACATCAATTCCCCGAAAAAGCAGGGATGACGGGTCGCTATTATGGTGTATGAGAAAATGTCGTGGCAATGTCTTCAACGTGGTTTTGTCTTTCACCGTGGGAGCCGCGGAAATGCCATTCACATGCTCCCTCACTCTCCTCCTTAGCTCCCTGCATGTTCTTCCTACATATATCCGCGGACACGAACAAGTGGCGTAATACACCACATTGCTCGTGCCGCAAGACACATAATGTCGGATATCATAAGTGCGGGAGCCGTCGGAGAAGGTGAAGGAAGCAATGCATTGTACATTCATGCAGGCCACACAGTGACCACAGGGGAAGGTCCCCTTTAGAGGGCGTTTGTAACCGAACAAGCCTGGCGTCACACTTAAGTGGTGGCTATGGACTAATACATCTCTTAAACTCCTAGCCCGTCTTGCTGTCATTAACGGACGATCCGAGATAGACCCCTTTAAAAACGGGTCGGACAAGAGTATTGGCCAGTGTCTCTCTAATACTTCCCTCATTCTGTCCCACCCATGGTTAAAGGTTGATATAAATCTTATCGGTTGGGCACTCCTTCCAGTGTCCTTTCCCTTTGATCCATAGAGGAGATCATCCGGAGGGGTATTCTTGGCCCGCAGGTACGCTCGCTTTACCGATCTGTTACTGTATCCTCGTTCTCGAAACCGTACACTCAGATCTTGGGCCTGTCTCTCAAATGATTCATCTGACGAGCATATCCTTCTCATACGGAGGAATTGGCCCGTTAGAATGGCACGTACAGCTGAAAGCTCGTGGGACGAGGATGCGTGAAGGAGAGAATTGACCGACGTGGACTTCCTATAGTATGGTGCGGTCAGCTCCAATCTCAATGCAGATGTCCAGGAAGTCTATCTTACAGATATCATATTTGTGTGCCAGATCTCCCAAGAAGTCAGATTCAGAAGACCCTTGGTCTGACAAGTGCACTCCCAATACTGATGACTCGGTTCTCTACGACCCAGCTACGGCTAAACAAAAAAGGAAAGAGATGGAGTCTCAGAATAGGCAATCAACCTCTGATAGAGATTTGGAGTTGCAGGAAGACACCACTCCCAATCCAAGTCCTGTAAGGAGACGTCCGAGGCAGGACACTACCAAATTCCCTACCAAAATAAATTCTAAATCATTTAAAGATACTAATGTAGATCAACCTATGGATAAAAGCTTTTTCATCAACCTTTTTTTCATCTTTTAAAGAAGACATGGACAAACGTTTTGATTCCTTGGAATCGACATTGACTTCCATAGTTGCAAGAACAGAAAAAAATGAGTCAGATGTTCTACAACTGACTAAAGCTAACAAGGCAATTACAAAAGAACATGTTGCATTCAATGCAGATATGAAATTTATGAAAGACAAACTGACTGACTTGGAAGACCAGGATCGTAGAATTAACCTCACATTTAGAGAAATCCCTGATTCAGTCAGAAATGAACAGCTCCAGTTATATAAAAAAGATATGGTGAGAAAAGAAGTTCCTGATCTAACTAAGTTAGATCTTACTCTAGTTAGAGCCCATAGGCTTCCAAAACTTTCTTCTATTCGTCAACGGATGTGATATAATTTTTTATTCATTTATATAGCACTATTAATTCCATAGCACTTTACATACATGAGTAATGCTGGCTCTCTTGGAGCTCACAATCTAAACATCTTATCAGTATGTCTTTACAATGTGGGAGGAAACCAGAGTGCCCAGAGAAAACCCACGCAAACACAGGGAGAACATACAAACTCCTGGCAGATGTTGTCCTTAGTGGGAATTGAACCCAGGACCTCAAGACCCCAATGCTACAAAGGCTACAGTGCTAACCACTTGAGCCACCGTGCTGCCCAAAGATCCTATCAAAGCCTATCTTAAGAAAAATGAATCTCCACCAAGTCCCTATGACAAAATCAGAATATCTGCCATCTTGTCAAGGGAAACTTTTAATCAAGAAAAAATTTCGACTATCCTCTGCCAAAAAGAGATCTTCTACAGATGGGGTTTCAACCCAATGAAAATCCTATTTGAGCATCAATCTAAGACCATCAATATCACAGACATTGAGAATGGTCTAAAAACACTTGTAGACCTCAAAATTTCTAATACGTGACATATGAATCCTTACAAACACATGAGTTAGCTGCATGCAAACTGGGCTAAAACTTAAGCCCCAAAAGAGGAACATACCGTAAATTAACTCTGTTATAATAATTATAAATGTAGATAATAATTAATTAAATTCTTTAGCTATCTGTAAACACTTGCTATACTGTCACATAACATATCAATCTTACATCCCAACTTTCCTGTGCATTTTTATCTTAAAATAAAAATCTATTTATTATTTTATCTGTGTACAGAGTGCAGCACTCGAAGGTATCTTTGTTGTGAGGACCTAAGAAGCATAGCTGCCTGGAGTGACAATTACTACCATTGAGATCACAGATAACACACATATTTATTATGTACCAGCACTTGTAATATACAGTAGCATTTAGTTTGGCATGCGGTAAAATCACCTTGAGCACTCAATGAATATACAGTATTATAAGACTAGTTGATGTAAAAAAGTAGAGATAGTGTCCTTGAATATTGATATATTTTGCTAGTAAGTAACTTTCTATCTATCTATCTTTCTATTTAAAAACTAAGCATGATGTGCTAAAATTATTTGTCAATTACATTATAAATTGGGGAATAAAATTCCTTCTTGACTCCACATACAGCAATCAGACTAGTCCTCTGGATCAACACCCTATCAACGAATCTAGTATATATAACCTGTAATATTATAGTTTTCAAGGAAGGCATCCAGGCCCTTCTTAGATTTTATGCAAGTCAACGCACATGTCTGGAACTCCATTTCCAATGCATTAACCAGAACGCAATGTTGCTGCATCCAGTTTTCAAAAATTAACGCAGATTTATTATTATTATTATTATTATTATTATTTGTTTATATAGCGCCATTGGGTTCCATGGCGCTTTACATGAGGATGAGGGAGACAAGAACAAGTACACTAAATCTAGGCGATCAGGACGTACAGGTACAGAAGGGGCAGGGACCCTGTCCACGAGGGCTCACAGTCTATGAGGACGGGTTAGGATACAGTAGGATGGGGGAATGTCAGGTATGGGGCGTTCGCCTGGGTCTCATGGCAGGTTGTAGGCTTGACGGAACAGGTGAGTCTTCAGGTGACACTTGAAGTTACTCAGGGTAGGAGAGTGTCTGACGTGTTCGGGTAGGGAGTTCCAGAGTAAGGCAGATGCCCGGGAGAAGTCCTGAACTCGGTTGTGTGAAGAGGTGATGAGGGGGGAGCAGAGGAGGAGTTCTTGGGAGGAGCGGAGGTTGCGTGAGGGTAGGTATCGGGAGACCAGGTCGGAGATGTATGGTGGGGCCAGGTTGTGTATGGCTTTGTACGTCATGGTTAGTGTTTTGAATTGGGATCTCTTGGAGACGGGGAGCAAGTGAAGGGCTTGGCAGAGGGGGGAGACAGGGGAGTAGCGGGAGGACATATAGATGAGTCGGGCAGCGGAGTTGAGGATAGACTGGAGAGGTGTGAGGGAGTTAGCCGGGAGGCCATTGAGAAGGAGGTTGCAGTAGTCAAGGCGGGAGATGATAAGAGCATGGATGAGTGTTTTAGCGGTGTCGTGGGTGAGGAAGGAGCGGATCCGTGAGATGTTCTTGAGCTGGAGCCGGAGGGATGTGGTGAGGGCCTCGATGTGGGGTTTGAAGGATAGGGAGGAGTCGAGGATTACCCCGAGGCACTTGGCTTGGGGGACTGGGGAGAGGGCGCAGTCGTTGATGCAGATGGATAGGTTGGGAGGTGGGGTGGAATTTCTTGGGGGGAAGACTATGAATTCAGTTTTGTCCATGTTGAGTTTAAGGAAGCGGGCAGAGAAGAAGGATGAGATGGCGGAAAGGCATTGAGGGATTTTCGAGAGTAGGGAGGTGATGTCAGGGCCGGACAGGTAGATTTGGGTGTCGTCGGCGTAGAGGTGGTACTGGAGGCCATGGGACTCGATGAGTTGCCCTAGGCCGAGAGTGTAAATGGAGAAAAGTAGGGGTCCCAGGACCGAACCTTGGGGGACTCCGACAGAAAGGGGGTAGGGTGAGGAGGAGGTGTGGGAGTGGGAGACGCTGAAGGTCCGGTCCGCTAGGTATGAGGAGATCCAGGAGAGGGCAAGGTGGGTGATGCCAAGGGATTCCAGGATCCGGAGAAGAAGGGAGTGGTCAACCGTGTCGAAAGCGGCAGACAGGTCAAGGAGTAGCAGGATGGAGTAGTGGTGTTTGTTCTTGGCGGTCAGTAGGTCGTTGGTGACTTTGGTCAGGGCTGTTTCGGTGGAATGGAGGGGTCGGAAGCCGGACTGTAGGCGGTCGAAGTGGGAGCACGAGGAGAGGTGAGAGGACAGTTCGGAGTGGACGTGTTGTTCAAGTAGCTTAGAGGCGAATGGGAGAAGAGATATGGGGCGATAGTTAGAGACAGAGGTAGGGTCAAGTGAGGGTTTTTTTAGGATGGGCGTGATTAGGGCGTGTTTGAAGGCCGAGGGGAAGGTACCAGTGCTAAGTGAAAGGTTAAAGAGGTGGGTGAGGGCTGGGATGAAAATGGAGGTGTGGTTGGGAATGAGGTGGGATGGGAGCGGGTCGTGGGCGCTGGTGGTGAGGTGTGATTTTGACAGGAGGGAGGAGAGTTGGTCTTCAGTTATGGGGGGGAAGTGGCTGATGGAGGAGGAGGGCAGTGTAGGTGGGAAGGGGAGTTGTGGGGATAGTGGACCGAAGCTGCTTCTGATCTTGTCGATCTTCTCCTTGAAGAAGGTCGCAAAGTCTTCAGCAGAGATGAGGGGAGAAGGGGGAGGAGCAGGTGGGCGAAGTAAGGAGTTGAAAGTTTTGAAGAGCTGTTTGGGGTTGCGGGACAGAGAGGTTATAAGGGATGAGAAGAACACTTGCTTGGCAGATGTAACAGTACCCTTACTGAGATCCTGTGCCACTCTCACACTTGCTTCTAGGTGCACTCATTAAGCCTCATAATTATTTCTCTGCTTCCTCCGCCCACCCTCTGTGACTGTGTCTGTAACTGGTTGCATTCAGATGCCCTCTGTGCCGGTGTCTGTGATTCGTTGGTGTACACACACTAATGTAAAAATAAAAAAATTATTTGAAAAAATGTCATGGGGTCCCTGATATTTTTGATTCTCAGCACAGATAAGACAGACAGCTGTGGCCTGCTGCTTCCAGCTATGCGCTTTATATTGGCTGGGTATCAAAATATGGGGGACCCCACACTATTTTTTTTTAAATTATTCACATAAATAATTAAAAAAATTGTAAGGGTTTCCCCCAGTTTTGATACCTAGAAAAGATAAAGCAGACTGCTGGGGTGTGTGGTATCCTCAATAGTGGTGAGCGACTGTAATCGTCACTATTCACTACTCGCACGGATATTTCGGTATTCGCAATACTCATTACTCAGTGAGTAGCGCTGGTGCTCATGAGTGACGTGTCAAACTTGAATGATCTGACACATTTTGTCAGCTCCCTTTAGTACATAAAAGGGGGCACTGCAAGGTGTTGTATACAGTGAAAACGCAAAAAGCCCACCCTCCCGCATTATCCAGGAAAGACTCGTTTTATAACCAGATGTGTGTTGGCAGAGCCTATCACTAATTGACTAACATTGGACTGGCTATTCGGACAAATATTGAAATCTACTCATTACAAGTATAGCGATTACAAATATTTCACTACACACTCATCCATAATTCTCACCCTGAGGAGGCTCACGGTAATTTCCCCCAGGCTAAAAATAGCAGCCTGCAGCCACTCCAGAATTTTGCACATTCATTAGATGCTTCATATCCTGGCGCATACCAAACTCTTCCCGATCACCCTGCTACAGTGGCAATTGGGTTAATGACAGCTGTGATTTGTCAAAAATCACAGCTGCATCAAGCCCTAGGTTATTAATCAGTAGGGGTCTATGAGACACCCCCATCCCTAGCCTGTAAGTCAAAATAAATAAACACAAATCCTGAAAAATCCTTTATTTAAAATAAAAAACACACAAACCCCCTTTCTCCACTTTATCATCCCCAAATAACCTACAATTCCAAAGTAGGCAAACATACAATGTCCCACATCAAGTTCAGATCTGCTACATTCCAAAAGCTGCAGTGATCGAAAACATAACCTCTTCACTGTGGCTTCTGCTACCATACTGACTGCAGTCACCCCACTGCCATCACTAAACTCTATTAGACTCACTGCTGTATAGCCAGATTGCAGGACTTGGCTATCGGTCAACCTGGCAGTGGGTTCAATAACGTCATTGCCTGCGCCGACCACAGGAAACCGGAAGACGCTGGAAGAAGACGGGGATCGCGATGGAAGCGGTGGTCCGGCGGCGACAGGACAGTGATAAGTATAATGATTTTCCTTTGCAGGTTTTGCGGAGCAAGGAGGGGGGGCCCTGGATCCTGATAGGATAGGGGCCTGTATACTGATGGGGGTGGCGGGCGGGCGGCTGTATACTACCACTGGGGCTGTATATACCTCTGGGGCTGCTGTATACTACCACTGGGGCTGTATATATCTCTGGGGCTGCTGTATACTACCACTGGGGCTGTATATACCTCTGGGGCTGCTGTATACTACCTCTGGGGCTGCTGTATACTACCACTGGGGCTGCTGTATACTACCACTGGGGCTGCTGTATATACCTCTGGGGCTGCTGTATACTACCACTGGGGCTGTTTATACCTCTGGGGCTGCTGTATACTACCACTGGGGCTGCTGTATACTACCACTGGGGCTGCTGTATACTACCACTGGGGCTGCTGCTGTATATACCACTGGGGAGGCTGCTGTAACACTGCTGGGGCCTGTATATACCACTGGGGAGGCTGCTGTGTACCATACTGCTGGGGGCTGTATACCTGTGCTGGGGTCCACCCTCGGCTTATACATGAGTCAATAGGTTTTCCCAGATTTTGGGGGCAAAAGTAGGGGGGTTGGCTTATACACGGGTCGGCTTATACACGAGTATATACGGTAGTTGTATTATTTAAGTTTGAAAAGTTCTTACAAAGCAACTGGACTTGTTTGGCTTTATCACAAATGGATGCTAGAGAAGCTAAGTATTCCATTTACTACTTTTAATTTAAAAAAAGTATGTTATCATGTGCCCAAATTAAAAAAGAAGTAACTGAAAGTATCATACAATGGTAAAAATATATATTTTCACTTAGCAATATGAAAAGATTAATTTTACACAGCCATATACAGGTACATATCGATAAATTAGAATATAAACAAAATGATAATTTATTTCAGTAATTCAATACATAAAGTGAATTGCATATATTATATAGAGTCATTACGGAGTAATCTATTTCAAGTGTTTATTTCTATAAATGTTGATGATTATAGCTTACAGCCAATGAAAACCAAAAAGTCATAATGAAAATGTCCTAATGGCCTAATGAAAAATATGTGCAGTAAATGAACTCAAACCTTGGTCGGGGCTCCTATTGCATAAATTACTGCAGCAATGCAGCGTGGCATGGAGGAGATCAGCCTGTGGCATTGCTGAAGTGTTATGGAGGCCCAGGTTGCTTTGATCTCAGCCTTCACCTCATCTGCATTGTTGGGTCTGGTGTCTTTTATCTTCCTCTTGACAATACCCCATAGATTCTCTATGGGGTTTAGGTCAAGGGAGTTTGCTGGCCAATCAAGTACAGTGATACTGTGGTTATTAAACCAGGTATTGGTACTTTTGGCAGTGTGGACAGGTGCCAAGTCCTGTTGGAGAATGAAATTTCCATCTCCAAAAAGCTTGCTTGCAGAGGGAAACATGAAGTGCTCTACAATTACCTGGTTGACGTCAGCGCTGACTTGTCCTGATAAAACACAGTGGACTTACACCAGCAGATTACATGGCTCCCCAAACCATCACTGACACACACTAGACCTCAAGCAGCTTGGATTGTGGCCTCTCCACTCAACTTCCAGATTCTGGGACCTTGATTTCCAATGATCTTTTGTGGTGTACCCTTCTTGTGGAGTGTTACAATGACTGCCTTCTGGACATCTGTCAAGTCAGCAGTCTTCCCTATGATTGTGCAGCCTACTGAACCAGACTAAGGGACCATTTTAAATGCTTAGTAAGCCTTTGGAGGTATTTTCTGTTAATTATGCAAATTTTCTGAGCTAATGACTTTTGGGTTTTCATTGGACTGTAAGCCATAATCATCAACATTAACAGAAAAAACCACTCAAATACATTAGTTTACTCTGTTTTAGACTCTATATAATATATGAGTTCCACTATACGTATTGAATTACTGAAATACATTTTCTTTATGATGATATTCTAACTTGTTGAGATGCACCTGTATATAACATATTAAATATTCATATAGAAGATATGCACATTCAAATTGAAAGTATTCAATCAAACATATAGGAATTGGTGAAGAAGACTATTAAAGTAACAGATTATTGATCAATAAAGCTTGCAAACCAGATGAAAGATAATAATAATCCATTTTTAAAATACAAATATTCCCTTTCTGATATATATTGTATTTCCAAGTAAGGGTTATATTTCTAACCAGCTTCTGGAATTGTTGTTAAAAGACACATTGGCATGCTGGCTGCCTCACGAAGGACACTGAACACCCAGAAAAGCAAATGAATTCAATCCCATCAAATGTAATGGGGTGGTAAATCTTACAATACCATCTGCTCTACAACATTGATACACTATTGGAATTCCTTATGTTATTTACATAATGGATACAAATGTGTCGCTTGATTTATGCTCAGAATGAATCATTGTATATAAACATACTTACACATTGTTAGCATGCGAGATGATCCGTAAAGTTTCTACCTAGTAGGACATGTTTTCAATAGTTTCATTTTCCGGCTTCCATAAAATTTCTACATGCCTCATGATTAATTTAGTAACCAACTTGTAGCTTTAGGGCTGTCAGACAGAGTATGCTGGATAGTTCAAGTCTTGAGGCTCCAACTCTAGGAAAACAAACACTTATATCATCAAACAACATGCGCAAGGACAGATCACAAAATATTTTAATTTATTTTTATACTTTTTCATCCCTTTTTAGATACTACATATCACTGCTTTTGAGTTATTCAGTGTGCATTTTATTGCGCTATATTCTCCAATATATATTTCATGAGATTCCAATTTAGGCTGTTGTGGCGCCTCTTTAAGATATTTAAGGTGCAGATGAGTTGAAGGGTTTTTTGACCAAGTCCATTGAGAGGAACTAGAAAACTTGGTTTAGTGCGGCTATTGGCCAATCACATTCACCAATGTTTAGCAGGTCACAAGACAATCAGTTGTCAGCATTTGGAAATTTACATATATTTATTTCCTTTACACATATAAATTTATATCATTTTAATATACAATAATGCCTAAGATTCCAGTTTGTTCACTCCCTTATATATGTGTGTTCTTTAGACACCTGGAACAAGAACTAAATTGAGGAATCTATTGGTCATGTCTGTAAAGCACCACACTGGGGTTTGTTTCACTACTGGAGTTGTGGTTTCAATTCTAAATACCTGACCTTACTACTATACCTATTTGCCATAGTATTCAGCTTCTATCTCCACTGCTTCCAATGGTCTCCTGAAGTTTGAGATTAACCGGATCACCTTAGTGTTTCATGGGCATTGACACAAGATTTGACATTTCACCTATTTCCCAAAACATATTTAAGATACAGTTACTTAATCCATATGAACTTAAAGTGTAGATTTTCAGCTTTTCCTTGAGGGGACTAGCATGCTAATTGGAGTAATGGCTTAGGAATTACAGCTCTTTCATATGTAACTGCCTGGACCAAAAGTAATTGGACAATTAATTTAAAAACTCTCTAATAGGTTGCAAGTGTTATTCCCTCATTCTTTATTAATTAAGAAGGTAAAAGGTCTGGAACTAATTCCAAGTGTTGCATTTGCACTTGAAAACTGCTGCTGTGAACCCACAACAAGCAATCTAAGGAGCGCTCACTGAAAGAGAAACAGGCTATTATTAGACTAGGGTCCAGGGTCCTGAAGGCTTATACAGTAGGTCTATGGCGCTGCACAACTCATAGATTACTGGAAATGCCTGCAGGACCTCGGACAGCGCACATACTATACGTACATTAGGTATAGTATGACGCTGCTCACAGGGGAGCTGCGGCTTCATTCATAAAAATGTACAGAGCCGACAGGAGTCGGCTTACTGTGCATAACATATTAACCTATTACATGCCAACCTAAGTAGGTAGCATGCCTCTAGGGAAGGTGGGCACCCCCTAGAGACATGAAGGGCATAATTATTATCATTAATGAAGCTTTATTTTACAGTTAAACACTTTGCTTATCCCGTCGGCAGACGAGATAAGCAAAGTATATGCGGTTACCGCATTGCTCAGGATTACACATCCTGAGCAATCCGGTTACCGCATTGCGGAGGCTAGAACCGCTCTGAAAACTGCAGCCTGAATGATTTTTCAGCAGGCTGCAGATCCAGATGCGGTAACCGGATTGCTTGTAAAGCAATCCGGTTTTTAGAATGGGCTCTTATGAGGAGCATTTCCTGTTCCGTTTTGAGCTTTTTAAAAGCTCAAAACCGGATCAGGATTTGTAAAAAAAAAAATGCAGGTGTGACCCTAGCCTTAAAGGAAATCTGTCAGGTCAAAAATCCAGATGTAACTGCTATCATTTTCTAATTCCTTTCTCTAAGCTCTCTCTATTCATATATTTCTATTATTTATGCTTCCCTCCTATCCTGTGTAAACTTCAAAATAAAAAATTAATTCCATCTGTCAATCACAGGTAGCTCTCTGCTGCACACTCCCCAAGGAGTGCATATTCATGCATCATTACACTGCCCTGCCCTTCTCTCTGATCTGTCTGTTATGTGACCCACTGAAGAGCAGAAAGGAGTGGGGAGGAGGTGTGTGTGCTCTTAGAGATCTTCATTGTGTTTTCAAATGATTTTTATTGAATTTACTGTACAAAACAGGTAGCTCACGAGTACATTACTAAGCGTATCAATTAAAGAATAGAGTATACAACTCGATAATAATAATACAATAACATGTACAATTAGACACATTAATTACAATGTCAGGAATAAGAAGATAATATTAACAATTACAGATAGAACGAATTGTTCATAACAGAATTACTCCGTCAAATATACATTAACAAATGAACTATGTACATATCATGTAACGCGCTATCCTTAAGTGGGGTAGTCAATAAAGCCATAAACATAAGTGACCTAAGATCCAAGTGAGTCTCAAGCAGGGTGGTCTTAATGTATCTAAGCAGTTAGTATATGTTGTCCATGTCTCTGGGAATATGTGGAGAGGGCATAAAGACATTCCAATAACACCATTAATTTTTATATTTTCTTAAAAGGTTATGCCTAAGTGAGTAAGCATATTCATAGACATTATGGGATCCTATTTTATCAATAGTATCCTCAAAGCTCGGAGAAAGAGGGTCTCTCCACTTAGTAGCTATGTTGTTTTTTGCAGTTAATACAATATGGGACACAATTGGTCTATGAAGTTTGGGAATTAGGTCAATTCCAATAAGTAAAAGCACTAATTCCTCCGTGAGTTGAATCTGAAGTCCTGTAACATCATTTATTAGAAGGTTTATTTTTTCCCAATATGGTCTGAGGGATTTGCAGTGCCAAAATATATGATAAAGAACCAACCTCCATACAATTTCTCCAACACAATGGGGAATTTTGGCCATGAATAAGGTGTAGTCTATATGGGGTTAAATACCATCTGGTAAAGATTTTGTAATGGGTTTCAATTAACGAGTAACAGGGAACAGCAGAATATATGTTATCAAAAATATGTTGTATTTGGTCCAGACTAATATCTAGGGCAAGTTCCTTCTCCCATGCCACCAAGTTTGTTGTTTTTTGAGTAATAATATCTAAGTTAAAGGATTGGTAAATAGTATTGGTTTTCCAGAACACGTCGCTTTGGAAGTATTGAACCATTTGAACTAGGTTTTGTGGCAGAGAGAATTTAAGATCATGAGTCTGAACCAGTTTTCCTAATTTAGTCCACTTGCTAATTTCTGAGGGATCCAAATCAAATTTGTTTCTGATTGCATGGAATGGAAGGAGTAAATTATTACCGTCTACAATATCAGATATATAACTAATTCCCTTTAATTTTCACAACCCTAGTTCAATTTTGGGGGCAATCACTTCAAATACTTCAATGGGTATCCAGGACGGGGAGAAATATTTATGCGTTTTGCTTGAATAATTGAGTAGCAATTTCCAGGATTGGATTATGGTTTTAGTGATTGGATTTTTAGGAAGTGGTCTCTTTTTATCACAGGGATGAGCTATAACCACTAGGCCCATTTTATTCCTCATATTTTTGGGTTCTTCAAGTTCTAACCAATTAGGTCGGTCATGTTCCCTCCACCAGTTACGACTATTTTTGATCAAGATAGCATGATGGTAAGCATATAAATTTGGAAGGGCTAGTCCACCTCTAGTTCTCCCTTTCATAAGTGTAGTCTTGGCAACTCTAGGCTTACCGTCATTCCAGACAAACTTGGAGATCTGCATCTGGAGTTTTTGCAGCCATTTACAAGGAATTTTGAGGGGAATAGATCTAAATAAGTAGAGACGTTTTGGGAGAATACACATCTTATAAGCGTTGATTTTGCCTAACCAAGACATTTCAATTTTTTTCATGTGGAGAAGGTCTATTTGTATGGTTTTATAAATTTCTGCGTAATTAATGTCTATGATATTTGAGAGTGGCTTGGAAATCTTAATCCCTAAGTAGTCGAGAGTGTTGTGTTCCCAGGATAAGGGAAACTCCAACTTAAGAATCTAGTGTTGGTTGGTCAATGTTAAGAGGTAAGATTTGTGTCTTTGCAAGGTTGATTTTATAATGAGAAACTCTGGAAAAATTTCGTATGGTGTCTAGGAGATGTCGCATTGAAACTAAAGGGTCCGTTATTGTCAGGAGGATATCATCAGCAAACAGCGAGATTTTAAATTGCCTATGTTTGAGGGGGATCCCTTTTATAAAAGGATTCATACGTATCATTTCAGCCAATGGCTCTATAAATAAATCAAAAAGGGTGGGAGAAAGAGGGAAGCCCTGCCTAGTTCCGTTAGAAAGGGTAAATTTATCAGATAAAATGTTATTAGTTAATATTTTGGCCGAAGGTTGGGAATATAGTGATTCAATTGCACATTTAGGATTCCTCCCTGAAGACCAAATTTGTGTAGTGTTTGGAAAAGGTAATTACAATGCACTCTATCAAATGCCTTTTCGGCATCGACAGCCACTACTAGTGCTGGTATCTTCGTTTCCTCTATACAAGAAATCAAATTAAGAGCTCGCCTCGTAGCATGAGTAGTATTTCTTCCCGGAACAAATCCCACCTGATCTCCCTGTAATAAGTTGGGGGTAACTTTCTGTAATCGGTTATTAATTGTTTTGGTAATAATTTTAAAGTCTGAGTTAAGGAGTGATATTGGCCGGTAGTTGGTAACATTATCCCTATCTCCTTTATTTTTGTAAATAACTGAGATTAGAGCCTCCTGCATTTCTGCCGGGAGAGCACCTTTATTGATAGTGAGAGAATTCGCCAATTTTGTTAAGTAAGCTGCGAGAGAGGATTGGAATGTTAAATAATATTCATTCTGGAATCCATCGGGACCTGGGGATTTACCTTTTTTTAATGTTTTGATGGTTTCTAAAATTTCAGAATCCGTAAAGGGAGAGTTTAGAAATTTTAGTTCTTCTTCTGAGATAGAAGGAAGCTGGATGGAGTCTAGAAATTTGATTATGTCTTGCATTTCAGGGACGGGTTCCTGTTTTTCTAGTTTGAGGTTATATAGTGTCCTATAGAAGTTTGCGAAAATTTCCGAGATGTTTTTAGGATTTTTTTGGACAGTATCATGGTTATCTTTAATTTGTATTATCCTTGCTTTAAGTCTATGTGTTTTTATCCGTTTGGCAAAGAGTTTGGTTTGCTTATTCATGCAGTAGTAAAAGTTAGCTTTGGAAACTCTTATAATTTTATCATAGTCGGAGGTCAGCAATGTTTTAAGCTGCAGTCTTAATTTTAGGATTTCTTTATGGATTTCCTCTTTGTTAGATTGGAGTAGAGTTCATGCGTTTCAATCTAGAATTGAGTTGCATAAGTTGCCCTCTTAGTACAGCCTTATGGGCCGTCCAAAGTGTGGATATCGGGACATCCGCAGTATCGTTCTCTTTGAAGTATAGGCCAATAGAATTTTGTATTAATTCTTTATATTGTGGGTGATGGAACAGGTAAGAGTTAGCTCTCCAATTTCCCTGGGGTATATGGGCAGTGAGTGGGGTCAATTCAAATACTACTGGTGAATGATCTGACCAAGATCTGGGAAGAATACTAATTTTTTAAAATTTGTGTAACGTGTGCATGTCTGTCAAGACCAAGTCTATTCGGGCGAAGGACTTATGGGCCTCTGAATAGTGTGTAAATTCTATTGAGGAAGAATTTAAGCAACGGAAGACATCAAATAGTTCCTCTTTATCTATCCATGAATTCAGAGATGTATTAGAGTGTCTTGACTTGTTTGAGGAGTCAATTTCCGGGTTGGGTACTGCATTGAAATCTCCTACTATTATCAGATGACTTTTCTTTTGTTGCTGAATAATCTTAATAAATTTGTTCAGGAAGCCGATTTGGCCCCTATTGGGAGCAGGGGCTGGCTGGCACTTTTCAGCCTGGGGGGCAACCACAAGGTAGTGGCCCGCGAGCTGCAGCGGCAGCCCAACTTTGACCAGTTTATCACTGGCCACTACATTAAAGCAGCAGAGGTAAAAGGATTTAAAAACAGGCTGATACATATAGTAGATAAGAGAGCAGAACCGAGCTTACTACAGAGATATGGGAACAGAACCAAGCTTACTACAGAGATAATGGAGCAGAATCGAGCTTACTACAGAGATAATGGAGCAGAACCGAGCTTACTACAGAGATAAGGGAACAGAACCGAGCTTACTACAGAGATAAGGGAGCAGAAATGAGCTTACTACAGAGATAAGGGATAATATACTTCATCAAGGTGCATATTAATTACCCCAACAATGGGGAGCACACCACTATGCAGAAAATCGCGCCGTCAGGCATATTAGTATAGAAAAGAGGAAAACGCGACAATTCAATATAATGCAATATCAAATTTATTAAGGTTAAAACCAGCGTGACAAGACATGGGAAACAGAGGGACCAAGGTCCACAACCCACAAGTGGAAGGCACCCACCAAATGGGACCAATACACAGAAAGAACAATAATTATTGGTATAAAGTGCTGGTACAGTGCGAATTAGTTGATTTATATAAACCTAGAGCTCAATAAGTATTGAGAAGTCAGCGGTCAAACTGAAGATATACATGTAAAATTGCATATGCACAGATTAATTCATGCTGTATTCAGAACTATATTAGTCCAATATATACATGTACACTTATCCAGCATTTACAATCAGCCAAACATAGAAGGTTAAACTGGCTAGTTTAATAAGATTGCTGTTTGAATCCTTAGTTAGAAAGCGCTGACAGGCATGAGGCTAGTATTGTTGTCCCTAGACCGGGAACAGTGATAGTAATCAAGGCAGAAATACCAGTACTGGTTCTATCAGTTAGTATCTTACCTAATGGTACATGGTCCACAATGTAGGTGCCGACCCCAACAGCCGTTTCGATTGACCTTCGTCAGGGGGTCACTAAAGACTGGGGAGGGTGCTCTTTAAAAAGGCTGGCCAGCCGGGGGAGATTAGGGTCCGGTGCGCACCATCGCGTGCACGCTGTTCCCGGAAGCCGCTGGGCGGGGAGCGCACCGCGTCATTGCGTACGCCGTCACGTGGATCACGTGACTGTGCGTAGCAAATCAGAGCGGTGCAACACAGCCGGCCCGCAGCGCCATGGTAACAGGGCGGACGCGTCTCGTCACCGTGCTATAGATAGATCAGCTATGTGGTTTTTAACCCATGCTGCTGCTGATAGTGGATAAAGAGAATACCTGGAAACAGTTATATTAGATCTATAGATGGTACAGCTAGACAGACATTCCCCATACATTAAAATATGGAAATATACAATGTAATCCAGAATATTATTATTAATTCCATATATAATATAATATTTATAAACATGTGAGAAGTCCATTTTATATAGATCCTCTTAGATAATCTTCATCCAATTGATCGATATCATAGTGTTGTTATCCAGTAAGGACTTTATCCATAGTACATAACAGATTTTAAGCAGAGATATAGAAATAGATCCAATTCTCCCTTAGATAGCTTAGACCAAACCTAATAAAAACATAGAAAGTAAAAGAAACCTGATTAGGTCACTAGAAAAAGATAATACAGCCCAGAATATGCAAACTACAAAAAAGATGCGAAATTCCAATTTTCATTTAAACCTTGAGGTTGAAGGGTACCAAGGCGCCATATCCACCTGGTTTCCGATTGTGAGAGTTTTTTGGAGATCGGACCACCCCTTATGCCTAGGTCTACAGTATCAATGCCACGTACCAACAAAAGATCGCCTCTACACTGATGATATTGGTGGAAATGTCTGGGTAATGTTTTAAGACTTTTTATATCGTCACAGTCCGCCGCTCCATTT
Source organism: Allobates femoralis (assembly GCA_033576535.1). Taxonomy (NCBI): domain Eukaryota; kingdom Metazoa; phylum Chordata; class Amphibia; order Anura; family Aromobatidae; genus Allobates; species Allobates femoralis. Next base: position 116,006,421 of record JARQOC010000001.1, read on the forward strand.
ATAGCTAGCACATGTTCCCTTGTACGAACCTTAAGGGCTCGTGATGTCAATCCTATATAAATTTTTGGACATGGGCATGTGGCATAGTATATCACCCCTGTGGTATTGCAGGTGATAAATTTGCGGATATTGAAAGTTGTTGTGCCAGATGTGTTAGTGAAGGAGGTAGCCCTCACGATGTTAGGGCAGGCTACACATCTACCACAGGGAACACATCCCGTCTTTTTTGGTAGGGAGTCTAGAAAAGTTTTTTTATTATTAGTAGCGTCATAATGACTAGAAACTAATATATCGCGCAAGTTGTTAGACCTCCTGATGGCAAATTTCGGGCGATCAGGTAGAATTTTAGAGAGAGTTGCATCTGCCCGTAGAATGGGCCATGCCCTATCTAGACATTTGCGCATCTCTCCAAATTTACCGTGGTATCCAGTTACAAACCGAATTTGCTTATCACGGGTAGGTATTTTATTCTTATAAAGGACTTCATTACGCGATACATGTTTCGCCCTGTTAGCTGCAAACTTTATGGAGCGGTGGCTGTACCCACGCTCTAAAAAGCGATTTTTTAGTTCATAGCATGTAGGGAAATGGGTTGACTCTAAACTACAACCCTTGGTGGAGAGTTTACCCTCTTACATCAAAGACACAAGTGAATACCTGAAAAAGGTTGATTCTATGCAACTGGATGAGGGTACGATGTTAGCTACCTGTGACATAGAATCGCTTTACACCAGCATTAGGCATGCAGATGGTCTTCGGGCTGTGAGGTTTTTTCTGGGTATGTCGGTGCTGTCTGGAGACATGGTGTCTCTCATCTTGGAACTCTTGGAGTTTAGCCTCACTCACAACTTTTTTGTTTTTAAGGGGTCCTTCTACCTGCAGCTCCAGGGAACTGCAATGGGGGCTTCCTTTGCGCCCTCTTATGCGAACCTTTTCCTGGGGCTGTGGGAGAGGGACCTCTTCATGTCAGATCATCTGCCGTCGATGTGCCGCGTCCAACTCTGGGCGCGGTACATCGACGACATTTTTGTTATCTGGCATGGGTCTGAATTTGCTTTCCATACTTTAATCGATGATCTTAATAACAATAATGTTAACATCAGGATTACCTATAAGATCAGTGAGAATTTGGCTGAATTCCTTGATGTTTCTGTGAGGAGGGATGCCTGCGGTCTTCTACGGACCGACATCTACAGAAAGCCCACGGCCTCGAACTCTTTACTGCATGCTTCTTCCTCTCACCCCCCTTTCATGATTAGATCTGTTCCGGTGGGACAGTTTCTGCGGCTCCGCAGGATCTGTTCCTCAGACTCAGATTATAACGCACGAGCTGATGAACTAAAAAATCGCTTTTTAGAGCGTGGGTACAGCCACCGCTCCATAAAGTTTGCAGCTAACAGGGCGAAACATGTATCGCGTAATGAAGTCCTTTATAAGAATAAAATACCTACCCGTGATAAGCAAATTCGGTTTGTAACTGGATACCACGGTAAATTTGGAGAGATGCGCAAATGTCTAGATAGGGCATGGCCCATTCTACGGGCAGATGCAACTCTCTCTAAAATTCTACCTGATCGCCCGAAATTTGCCATCAGGAGGTCTAACAACTTGCGCGATATATTAGTTTCTAGTCATTATGACGCTACTAATAATAAAAAAACTTTTCTAGACTCCCTACCAAAAAAGACGGGATGTGTTCCCTGTGGTAGATGTGTAGCCTGCCCTAACATCGTGAGGGCTACCTCCTTCACTAACACATCTGGCACAACAACTTTCAATATCCGCAAATTTATCACCTGCAATACCACAGGGGTGATATACTATGCCACATGCCCATGTCCAAAAATTTATATAGGATTGACATCACGAGCCCTTAAGGTTCGTACAAGGGAACATGTGCTAGCTATAAATGGAGCGGCGGACTGTGACGATATAAAAAGTCTTAAAACATTACCCAGACATTTCCACCAATATCATCAGTGTAGAGGCGATCTTTTGTTGGTACGTGGCATTGATACTGTAGACCTAGGCATAAGGGGTGGTCCGATCTCCAAAAAACTCTCACAATCGGAAACCAGGTGGATATGGCGCCTTGGTACCCTTCAACCTCAAGGTTTAAATGAAAATTGGAATTTCGCATCTTTTTTGTAGTTTGCATATTCTGGGCTGTATTATCTTTTTCTAGTGACCTAATCAGGTTTCTTTTACTTTCTATGTTTTTATTAGGTTTGGTCTAAGCTATCTAAGGGAGAATTGGATCTATTTCTATATCTCTGCTTAAAATCTGTTATGTACTATGGATAAAGTCCTTACTGGATAACAACACTATGATATCGATCAATTGGATGAAGATTATCTAAGAGGATCTATATAAAATGGACTTCTCACATGTTTATAAATATTATATTATACATGGAATTAATAATAATATTCTGGATTACATTGTATATTTCCATATTTTAATGTATGGGGAATGTCTGTCTAGCTGTACCATCTATAGATCTAATATAACTGTTTCCAGGTATTCTCTTTATCCACTATCAGCAGCAGCATGGGTTAAAAACCACATAGCTGATCTATCTATAGCACGGTGACGAGACGCGTCCGCCCTGTTACCATGGCGCTGCGGGCCGGCTGTGTTGCACCGCTCTGATTTGCTATGCACAGTCACGTGATCCACGTGACGGCGTACGCAATGACGCGGTGCGCTCCCCGCCCAGCGGCTTCCGGGAACAGCGTGCACGCGATGGTGCGCACCGGACCCTAATCTCCCCCGGCTGGCCAGCCTTTTTAAAGAGCACCCTCCCCAGTCTTTAGTGACCCCCTGACGAAGGTCAATCGAAACGGCTGTTGGGGTCGGCACCTACATTGTGGACCATGTACCATTAGGTAAGATACTAACTGATAGAACCAGTACTGGTATTTCTGCCTTGATTACTATCACTGTTCCCGGTCTAGGGACAACAATACTAGCCTCATGCCTGTCAGCGCTTTCTAACTAAGGATTCAAACAGCAATCTTATTAAACTAGCCAGTTTAACCTTCTATGTTTGGCTGATTGTAAATGCTGGATAAGTGTACATGTATATATTGGACTAATATAGTTCTGAATACAGCATGAATTAATCTGTGCATATGCAATTTTACATGTATATCTTCAGTTTGACCGCTGACTTCTCAATACTTATTGAGCTCTAGGTTTATATAAATCAACTAATTCGCACTGTACCAGCACTTTATACCAATAATTAATTGTTCTTTCTGTGTATTGGTCCCATTTGGTGGGTGCCTTCCACTTGTGGGTTGTGGACCTTGGTCCCTCTGTTTCCCATGTCTTGTCACGCTGGTTTTAACCTTAATAAATTTGATATTGCATTATATTGAATTGTCGCGTTTTCCTCTTTTCTATAGAGATAAGGGAGCAGAACCGAGCATACTACAGAGATAAGAAAGCAGAACTGAGCTTACTACGGAGATAAGGGAACAGAACCGAGCTTACTACAGAGATAAGAGAGAAAAACTGAGCTTACTACAGAGATAAGGGAGCAGAACCAAGCTTACTACAGAGATAAGGGAGCAGAACCGAGCTTACTACAGAGATAATACAGCAGAACTGAGCTTACTACAGAGATAAGAGAGCAGAACCGAGCTTACTACAGAGATAAGTGAGCAGAACCGAGCTTACTACAGAGATAAGGGAGCAGAACCAAGCTTACTACAGAGATAAGGGAGCAGAACCGAGCTTACTACAGAGATAATACAGCAGAACTGAGCTTACTACAGAGATAAGAGAGCAGAACCGAGCTTACTACAGAGATAAGAGAGCAGAATCGAGCTTACTACAGAGATAAGAGAACAGAACCGAGCTTACTACAGTGATAAGAGAGCAGAACCGAGCTTACTACAGAGATAAGGGAGCAGAACCAAGCTTGCTACGAAGATAAGGGAGCAGAACCGAGCTTACTACAGGGATAAGGGAGCAGAACCAAGCTTACTACAGAGATAAGAGAGCAGAACCGAGCTTACTACAGAGATAAGGGAGCAGAACTGAGCTTACTACAGAGATAATGGAGCAGAACTGAGCTTACTACAGAGATAATGGAGCAGAACTGAGCTTACTAAAGAGATAAGAGAGCAGAACCGAGCTTACTACAGAGATAAGAGAGCAGAACCGAGCTTACTACAGAGATAAGAGAGCAGAACCGAGCTTACTACAGAGATAAGGGAACAGAACCGAGCTTACTACAGAGATAAGGGAACAGAACTGAGCTTACTACAGAGATAAGGGAACAGAACCGAGCTTACTACAGAGATAAGGGAACAGAACCGAGCTTACTACAGAGATAAGGGAACAGAACCGAGCTTACTACAGGGAAAAAAAGAGCAGAACCGAGCTTACTACAGAGATAAGAGAGCAGAACCAAGAACCAATGCGTGGCTAACGCCATTAGGCAAAAAAGTCCACTTTTTCTATCTTTTTGTGCTGTTTTTTCCTTTTTTTTTTACTTTTACACTCATAACGCATCGGGTATTCTAGAATATATATGTAGTTTACATACTGTGACTGACAGAACTTGTTCAGTCAACGTGAGTGAACTACACCGCTCCTCCTGTCACGGCTCCTCCTGTCACTGCTCTTCCTGTCCCCGCTCCTCTGTCTCTCCTCCTGTCACCTCTCCTCCTGTCACCGCTCCTCCTGTCACCGCTCCTCCATCTCTCCTCCTGTCACCGCTCCTCCGTCTCTCCTCCTGTCACCGCTCCTCCGTCTCTCCTCCTGTCACCTGTCCTCCATCTCTTCTCCTGTCACCGCTCGTCCATCACTCCTCCTGTCACCGCTCCTTCGTCTCTCCTGTAACCGCACCTTCGTCTCTCCTGTCACCGCTCGTCCATCGCTCCTCATATCACCGCTCTTCCATCTCTCCTCCTGTCACGGCGGATTTCCATTACAGACAGAAAGACGCGATTAGACAATTATATAGTAGGATGTAGCAGAGCTGGTGCTGTATTTTTTTGTGCATTGTGATGTCTGTATGTCCTGCAATAGATTGACCTGCACTCCAATAACAAACTATGAACGATACACAAACCATTTCAGCTCTGCTATGTCAAACTCAACTGTGCTACATCTACACTTATATACTGCTCCCAGCCTTCCAACAGTTGCCATCTATATATTTAGATGTAGCAGAGTTCATGCTGTGTTGTTTGTGCATTGTGATATCTGTGCTGCTGTAGATTGAGCTGCACTCCTATAACAAACACTACAATGCCACCTGACCACCTCAGCTGTGGCGGTATCACATCTTCCATGATAGCGGACGCTTCTACTGTGGGAGGAGTGTCATGCAGTGATGGCCTGACATGCTCAATCGCACAGAGGGAGAGATGCAGGATATCATGGAAGATGTGACACCGCAGTAAGGGGAGTGGCTAACAACGAGGGGGAAGGGGGCTGAGAATTCACAGTGCAGCGAGGGTTGACAAAGGGGGGCTGAAAGGACGGACACTTCAACTAGCCGGTGGGAAAGTCGACTTCACCGCCCACTTTCCTGGCCGCTATTTGAAGTGAAGCGCTGTCTCTCTGTAACGGAAATCACACGTCACTGATTGGTCGCGGAGCAGCCAATCAGCAATGCAGGTTTCCGTTACAGAAAGAAAGACGCGATAAGGCAATTTTATAGTAGGATTACACACATACACGCTTGAGACTGCTGTGGGCTGAATACACAATAGCTATATACATAATAGAGAATACACAATAGAGATGGATGTGGGCCGTATAGACAATGGAGATGGCTGCTGGCCATATAGACAATGGAGAGGGCTGCTGGCCATATAGACAATGGAGAGGGCTGCTGGCCGTATAGACAATGGAGAGGGCTGCTGGCCGTATAGACAATGGAGATGGCTGCTGGCAGTATAGACAATGGGGATGGCTGTAGGCTATACACACACAATAGAAAATACACAATAGAAACTGCTGCTACTATCCATCCATCCCATTGTCCCCCCAGGTTGCTATCTTCGGCTGTAATAGCACCTTACCTGACTCCACACTCCTGATCCCGGATCCCGACAGCTTCTTCCTCTGCCGCTCCTGGTCTCTCGCTTGCCGTCACCAGCCGACACCCTGCACCAGACAGCATCCGGTGGCACCCGGAACCGCCAGCACCAGGCGGCAGCTGCCGGCATCCCACATCAGTCAGCACATGGCAGCCACCAACACCCAGCAGGCAGCCGCCAGCACCAGGCAGCCAGTGGCAGCCGCCAGCATCCGGCACCAGCAGCTAGCACCCGGTAGCCGACACCAGCCGCCAGCATCCAACAGCCAGCACCAGGCGGCAGCCGCCAGCACCCGGCACCAGGCGGCAGCCGCCAGCACCCGGCACCAGGCGGCAGCCGCCAGCACCCGGCACCAGGTGGCAGCCGCCAGCACCCGGCACCAGGTGGCAGCCGCCAGCACTCGGCACCCGGTGGCAGCCGCCAGCCGGCATCACCCGGCAGCCACCAACACCTAGCAGGCAGCCGCCAGTACCTGGCATCCAGCACCAGCCGACAGGACCCATCAGCAGCTGCCAGCACCCGGCACCAGGTGGCAGCTGCCAGCACCCGGTGGCAGCCGCCAGCACCGTGCACCAGGTGGCAGCCACCAGCACCCGACAGCAGGTGGCAGCTGCCAGCACCCGGCAACAGGGGGCAGCTTCCAGCTGGCACCAGGTGGCAGCTGCCGGCACCCGGCAACCGCCACCAACTGGGAGCCGCCAGCTGCCGGCACGAGGCAGCAGCCGGCACCCGGGAGCGCCCCGCACCCAGCACCAGCTGCCGGCCGCAGCGATGTGCCGGCGGCGGGAAATTCAAATTTCCTCCTCCACTCCTCCTCCCTCCTCTCTGAATGAGCCTTCAGCTGCTTGCCGCCACGGCCTGTGTGAAGGGAGATGCATTGCAAAGGCAGCAGGCCGGGGCGGGGCGGGCCGGATGACTGAGGTGGGGGGGCGGGACTCCCGAGGACACACACAGCCTCGATCTGGCCATAATGGCGGCCCTGAAACTGAGTGGCCATCCAATCCCGGCGTCCCGCAGGCCGGCCGGGTGCCATGACAACGGCCGCTGCTGCCAGGAAGCCAGGACCGGTCCCGCTGCCTGCAGAGAGAGCTGAGAGCTCTGCTCAGAGCAGGTGAGTGCGGCTGCGGCCATGCTGAGCCGAGTCGACAGTCGGCGCTAGCAGTACTGTAGCACTGACTCAGTCAGTGACTCAATCCCGCCCGCGCCCGGCGTCCCGCCGGTTGCCAGGACGACGCAGCCCTTGCTGCGATTTGAAGCCCGGAGCGGTCCCACTGCGGCCGCACCGAGCTGACAGCTGGCCGCTCTCAGATGATCATTTTACTGTTCAGGGCGGCTGCCGGCAGTATCGGGCGGCCCTGAACTGTCACTAAACCGGCAGCCTGGAGGGCAATTGCCCCCCAGGAACCCGGGCCAGTCCGCCCCTGATTGGGAGCATAGATGTTTGCCAGAGTAAAAATCACATCATCAACCTTACAAATCAAAATCAAAAACCTACCATCTTCGTCTTTGATTACCTCTATCTCTTCAAATTTAACCGTATCTTTAACTATAATTGCGACACCAGCCTTCTTCTTTTCACCAGAAGAAAAATAAATATGGGGAAACTTCTTATTATCAAACTTCGGAGGGTTGACAGTCGAGAATTTGGTTTCTTGCAGGGCTGCAATATCTACATGTAATTGTATAAGTTCCTTCCAAACTAAATGTCTCTTTTGAGGCGAATTGAGACCATGGACATTCAAAGATACAAATTTATTAGCCATAATTGAGCAGAGATGGGTCGGTCTTGAGACTCAGATTGGACTGGCAATATGACAAAAAGGTTATTGGTAGTTATGTTAAGTATAGAAACAGCACGAGACTTGAGGGAACAATCAAACATTTCAAACATTTCAACAATTAACAACTAGAGTATCTTAGTGTTCAAATGGAAGGGTTCTATGTGAACCGGTGGTAACTTCCTTGAGGCTCACGTTTTAGCCTGATGTGCTCATTTAGACCAAATTACAGGGCCAGAAATATTTGAACAGTGACACAAGTTTTGTTATTTTAGCTGTTTAGATGTTCAGAAATACAATTATATGTATAATATGGGCTGAAAGTGCACACTCCCAGCTGCAATATGAGAGTTTCCACATCCAAATCAGAGAAAGGGTTTAGGAATTATAGCTCTGTAATGCATAGCCTCCTCTTTTCAAGGGACCAAAAGTAATTGGACAATGGACTCTAAGGGCTGCAATTAACTCTGAAAGCGTCTCCCTCGTTAACCTGTAATCAATGAAGTAGTTAAAAGGTCAGGGGTGGATTCCAGGTGTGTGGTTTTGCATTTGGAAGCTGTTGCTGTGACCAGACAACATGCGGTCAAAGGAACTCTCAATTGAGGTGAATCAGAACATCCTGAGGCTGAAAAAAAGAAACAAATCCATCAGAGAGATAGCAGACATGCTTGGAGTAGCAAAATCAACAGTTGGGTACATTCTGAGAAAAAAGGAATTGACTGGTGAGCTTGGGAACTCTTAAAGGCCTGGGCGTCCACGGATGACAACAGTGGTGGATGATCGCCGCATACTTTATTTGGTGAAGAAGAACCCGTTCACAACATCAACTGAAGTCCAGAACACTCTCAGTGAAGTAGGTGTATCTGTCTCTAAGTCAACAGTAAAGAGAAGACTCCATGACAGTAAATACAAAGGGTTCACATCTAGATGCAAACCATTCATCAATTCCAAAAATAGACAGGCCAGAGTTAAATTTGCTGAAAAACACCTCAAGAAGCCAGCTCAGTTCTGGAAAAGTATTCTATGGACAGATGAGACAAAGATCAACCTGTACCAGAATGATGGGAAGAAAAAAGTTTGGAGAAGAAAGGGAACGGCACATGATCCAAGGCACACCACATCCTCTGTAAAACATGGTGGAGGCAACGTGATGGCATGGGCATGCATGGCTTTCAATGGCACTGGGTCACTTGTGTTTATTGATGACATAACAGCAGACAAGAGTAGCCGGATGAATTCTGAAGTGTACCGGGATATACTTTCAGCCCAGATTCAGCCAAATGCTGCAAAGTTGATTGGACGGCGCTTCATAGTACAGATGGACAATGACCCCAAGCATACAGCCAAAGCTACCCAGGAGTTCATGAGTGCAAAAAAGTGGAACATTCTGCAATGGCCAAGTCAATCACCAGATCTTAACCCAATTGAGCATGCATTTCACTTGCTCAAATCCAGACTTAAGACGGAAAGACCCACAAACAAGCAAGACCTGAAGGCTGCGGCTATAAAGGCCTGGCAAAGCATTAAGAAGGAGGAAACCCAGAGTTTGGTGATGTCCATGGGTTCCAGACTTAAGGCAGTGATTGCCTCCAAAGGATTCGCAACAAAATATTGAAAATAAAAATATTTTGTTTGGGTTATGTTTATTTGTCCAATTACTTTTGACCTCCTAAAATTTGGAGCGTTTGTAAAGAAATGTGTACAATTCCTACATTTTCTATCAGATATTTTTGTTCAACCCTTCAAATTAAACGTTACAATCTGCACTTGAATTCTGTTGTAGAGGTTTCATTTCAAATCCAATGTGGTGGCATGCAGAGCCCAACTCGCTAAAATTGTGTCCCTGTCCAAATATTTCTGGCCCTAACTGTATATATAAAGTAGTATACCGTATGACCCGAACAGAGAGTGAGGAAGAGGGAGCCCCAATAATTTAAGTAGCGCCTTCCATTAAACCGAGGTCCCTGAGAGTTCTGATTCCTTTTTCAGTATCCTCAATAACTAATGTTTTTTGTTTATACGTGAAAATAACTGAAGTGGACGGGCGCCCCCATCTATAAGAGATGTCTTTCGTTCGTAAAATATCTGTAATTGGTTTTAGGGTACGTCTTTTGAACATTGTTTCTTTAGAAATATCTGTGAAAACTCTGATCTTATCATATGGTTGTGGTAGAGATTTGTGAAGTCTCAAAAAGTTGGTTATCTGATCTCTCGTTTGGTAGAACGTGAATTTGACTATGACGTCCCTAGGAACTTCTTCCGAGAGACGTATCGGTTTGGGCAATCTATGTGCTCTTTCAATTGAATACTCAATCTCTGGAAGAGATGGTACAGTTTTTTTAATTATGTTTTTCATGTAACCTAGGAGTTCCTGGTTCTTAATTTTTTCCGGAATCCCCCTGAATTTAAGATTGCTTCTTCTGTCCCTGTCTTCTCTATCTGCCAATTTGTCCTTTAACAACTGCAACTCTTTTTTAATTTTATCTTGTTCTTGTTTAATACCTTCATTATCCCCTTTAAGAATCTGAACCTCTTTTTCAGTTACCTCTGTCCTGGTTAAAATAGAGGAGAGAGAAACTCAGAAATCCTGAAATTGCCTAGAGATTTCATCAGTCACAGATTGTTGGAATGCTGTAAAATGTTTCAAGAAAAGATCTGTGTCCAAAGGTCGCCCACCTTCCAAGTTTCTAAGAGAATCTCCCTCCTCAAAGCTTTTCCTTTGTTTTTGTCGGAGGGGACTTTTGAGAGGGGAGTCTCCCTCGGAGTCCAATCCCTCTGTCTATTAGTAGGGTTACTAGTTGTACGATGTCCCATTAGCTTATGTTTATTTACATGTTGTGAGGACTCGCAGGTCATCTCTCACTCAGAGGAATTTTTGGATTCCTCCGAAGGCAGTACGGCCCCATCTCTAGACCACTCTACTGTCCACTGGTCATCCTCCCCCCTCACAGATAAAGAACCCATGTCATCCTTTTTATTTTTATTTTCTATAGATAAGTCAGGATTGTTAGGTTTGGTAACGCTGCTAGGTTTTAGTTTAGGAGCCATTATATTATAGGTGTGTAATGGTTAATCCCTTGCACGTGAGACAATCAGGGTATTTCCCCAAGTATTGAAGAAAAATATGCTTTCTTATAAAACTGGTAATCAAGATAACTATTACTTAGGCACCCAAGCAGTTTGGGTTGAGTTATTGGCCAGTCTCGAAATCTAGGTAGGAGGTCTCAGTATAACAGCACTCCAACTAGAAAGCAGTCCAACTGTTTTATAATAGTGAGTGGTAAGTAATAATAGTAATAATATAATAGTGCTGGTAAACTCCGACTACAACCTATCTGATGGTACTCACAGAACCAGCTACATAAGTAACTACTACAACTCACAGAACCATGTAGAGTAAATCAGTATCAACAAATCATTAGAGTACTAAGTACAAAAGAGACTAATAAATAGGGGGAAAATTAACAGAGATACTTTGCTATACAAGTGGTGGATCCTTGATCTACTTCTTCTCACTTCTCCTCCTGTTCTGCGGAGCTAGGGAACGTTGTAGGCCCGCCGACCCAACTTGCTAGAGTCAGACAAGCAGTAATTTGCTTTTCAACTACAGGGGGGGCAACAGCAGCTAGCTTTCAGTGAGAGAGGTCTGGACCTTATAATTAATAGGCAGCAGTCCAGCAGAACGTGCTACAACTTGAAGCAGACGTGACCCTCCGCCTCATGTGCCCCAAAATGGCGTGCAATGGGAGAAGAAGAAATAGTTCCTCCACACCACCACCTACCACCCAAAACAACCCTGAGGCGACAAGCCCCAAGCGGACTTCTCCTTACAAGTTACAAGAGAGCCCACATTCAACACCTCCACCAGCTCCGAGAACCCCAGCAGTACTTCTCCTCAGCAACCTGTGATGTACTCCAGGTGCAGACCGGCAGCTGCCGCAGAGCCTGAAGGAGACCAGCTGGAGAAAGCTTCAGTATGGACACAGCATCCGGAGCAGAGGAGGCAGGCCTAGGAGAGCGACGTCACCGGCAGGGAAGCGGCAGCAGCTCAGCCAGCAACAGTACTCCAGCAAGAAGCAGGACTCAACCTTGTACAGGCGAGAGGGAGAGCTCCGGCAGGACAGACAGGAGGGCACCCGTGAGGATGGGAGGGAGAGCACCCGCAGCAGACATAGGAGGGCACCCGTGGAAATGAGAAGTAGATCTCTGGCGCACAAACATGAGAGCACTAGGTAGGGCGGACCCTTAACGGTAGTTGACAGCAGTTACAGGGTATTGTGCGGTACAAGATGGCGCCCGCAGGAAATCTCCTCAGCTTCTTCTCATACCATAGTGTATGCAGATGATAGGGGCCAGTCGCTTTGGTATGAGCACAGAAGCTCCAGCTCCAGAAATGGTGACCTACATGGAGCTACAGCAGGCCACGCCCCCCGAGGAGGAGTATTATTATGAAGCATTCAGTGATCACAAAATGGCTCCACCTTCACTCCCATGTGAGGGAGAAAAAACACAAAAACAAACAAATAGACTTCAGGCTGTGTCTTGAGGTAAAAATCTGTACAAATTCAGCCAAATAAAGGTAAAAGCCAGTATAATTTCTGAATTATGACCTGAAATGTCAATTCCTGACTTTTAACAGGCAACAGGAGGATATTATTATGAGGTGACCAGTAGTTTTAAAATGGAGCCTCCATCACTCCTCTGAGGGGCCAGATTTCAAGGTGTCCTGAGGTGAATTCCTCTCAGAATTGATCTCAAAAGGGTTCAAATGAAGCCCAAAGATTAGATCTTACAGGTCTTGTCACTTTGATGAGAAAATTTGCCTTTAAAAAGGCAAAAATTCCCAGTAGCTTGTCTGTGGGCACAGGAGCTCAGGGATCCACGTCCTCACATGCTGCTGCAGGCCACGCCTCTCCTCGAGATCTTCATTGTGTTTATGAGACATATGTGCAGTGGGTGCAGTCTGAGCTATTTCTATGTGACTATAAGAACATTTGATCATTTGCATGCTTTTAAAAGGTCTGCCGTTACATGGTACAACTTATCAGCGATGTTGTATATGATCACGGGAGCGCGCTCATTTTGTGGACACCTGTGCAACATCGCTGGTGAGCTGTCACACGTCCAGATATCATGGACAACTCACCAATGATGTTATGAGGAGGGATCATTCGCAAACACGTGAATGATCCCTGCTCACTGCTGTGAATGAGCGAAGTCGGCCGTGACATCGCTATTGTGGTGTCACACCGAACCATGCTGCAGGTTGCTTAAGTTGAAGTTGTCAGGTTTTCCTGCATGCAGGAAAACCTGTCACTCCGACTTGAACAACTATTGTTATTGAATCGTGCGTTTACACACAACAACGCAACAACGATGTTGTGTCAACATTGTTCCTGACATTACTTTTGAACGATGTGGGGAAAGATGTTGAAATGTGTAACAGGGCCTTAAGGCAGAAAGATCTTCAAACAAGCAACAACTGAAGTCAGCTGCAGTAAAGGTCTGGCAAAGCATCATAAAGTACGAAATAAAGTATTTGGTGGCATCCATTGCTTTTAGACTTCAGACATTCATTGCCTGCAGATGATTCTTTATAAAGCATTACAAATTATTTTATTATTGGTAAAGTAAATTTGTCCAACTTCTTTTGAGCCCTTGAAATGAGGAGGCTCTGAAGAAAATGGTTCCAATTTCTAAACATTTCACAGGATATTTTTGTTTAACCACTTTAATTAAACCTGAAAGTCTACACTTCAAATGCATCTCAGTTGTTTCATTTTATATAAGAATTAGTGGCGTCCACATCCCAAATTGCAAAGATTTGGTTCCTGTCCAAATATTTCAGGACCTTGAACTGGATTTTCCCTTTGTAGTGTTTTCTTCAATATTACTTTGACACCCAATTATGATCATTACTAGGAATAAGCACATTTATTAGGTCGAAAAATTCACATAGATTACACAGATTCAGCACAATGACAGTAGGCTAAACCATAGATAGCTGGGAAGAGTTTTAAAAAACAAAAATAAACTTTTATTTACCACACCAAGCACCCATCCGGCTTCTGCTGCTTTGTTCCCCACTGTCTTATCCTTGGATCCATATACAGGGGTTGGACAAAATAATGGCAACACCTAACGTTTTGGCATCATAATCTTCGGACATGTTATAAACATACAAACCGTGACATATGTTAATGTTTTGTAGTTGATTATTTGTGCTAAGTGATATGTGTATGTAAATTAACTGTTTTGCCAAATTGTAAGAACATTTATGAGAACCTGATACCAATAGCAGACCTTTCAGATTTTCAAAAAGGCCAAATTGTTGGTGCTCGTATGGCAGATGCTAGCGTAACAGAAAGTGCCTGAATGCTTGGCGTGTCAAGATGTGCTGTCTCCAAAGAAATGACGTTTGAAAGAGAAGGAAAAACGTCCGCAGCAAAGCACAGGTCCGGCCGAAAGTCAAAGTTGACTAAGAGAAACCGTTGGACACTAGTGATGGGCGAATCCTAAATTACTCGGAATCGCTTGACTCTAGCGAGTCCGAGCCCAGGACTCGCTACTCGTTGCGAGTCTAGCGAGTCCAATGTTAATGAATGGGGAAGCGAGTAATAGCGAGTAGTGTGAGATTTACAAATCGCAGATGTGTCTCGGAAGCTTCAGCCTGAAGCAATCCTAGTTGTGTCATTTATTTGCATTGCTCGTTTACTTTGTAAGTAATCGCTGACTCGCACAGATAAGATCCTGTCTTCTCTGTGTTCTGGCTGCCCCAGCTCCAGGGTCCTAGAGCCCGCCTGCTGCCTGATGTAGCAGAGCTGAGATTGTTCTCATTCTGCTCATTCCCTGTGTACAGACATGAATGTCTGTGCACAGAGATGATGTAGCAGAGCTGAGATTGTTCTCAGTCTGCTCATTCCCTGTGTACAGACATGAATGTCTGTGCACAGAGATGATGTAGCAGAGCTGAGATTGTTCTCAGTCTGCTTATTCCCTGTGCATAGACATCTATATTTATGCACAGGGGATGTAGCAGAGAGGACATCGCGTTTTGGACTGCGTCGGACGGAAGAGGATTTTTTTAATTAAAGATGGAGTCCCTAATGGCTTTTTTTTTTATTTCTAATAAAAAATTTTCCTTGTGTTGTGTTTTTTTTAAAACAATTTAATAGAAATTCATGGCGGTCATGTCTAATATTGGTGTGACCGCCATAAATTTCGGGCTTAGGGCCAGCTGATAATACAAAGCTGGCCCTAACCTCTTTATTACCCAGCGTGCCATCGCTACCAGGGCCGCTGGAAGAGCGGGGTTCAGCGCCAGAGGATGGCGCTTCAATGAACGCGCCATCTTCTGGGGCGGCTGCGGGCTGCAATTTGCAGCGGGGGGTGCCCAGAAAGCTTGGGCATCCCTGCGCTGCGGATTCCAGCCCCCAGCTGCTTAGCTGTACCTGGCTAGACATAGAAATTGCGCGGAGCCCCACGCATTTTTTTTAAATTATTTCATGAAATTCTGAGATTCTGACTCTGAGACTCTGACTCTGAAATTCATGAAATAATTAAAAAAAAATGCGTGGGGCTCCGCGCAATTTCTATGTCTAGCCAGGTACAGCTAAGCAGCTGGGGGCTGGAATCCGCAGCGCAGGGATGCCCAAGCTTTCTGGGCACCCCCCGCTGCAAATTGCAGCCCGCAGCCGCCCCAGAAGATGGCGCGTTCATTGAAGCGCCATCCTCTGGCGCTGAACCCCGCTCTTCCAGCGGCCCTGGTAGCGGTGGCACGCTGGGTAATAAAGAGGTTAGGGCCAGCTTTGTATTATCAGCTGGCCCTAAGCCCGAAATTTATGGCGGTCACGCCAATATTAGACATGACCACCATGAATTTCTATTAAATTGTTTTAAAAAAAACACAACACAAGGAAAATTTTTTATTAGAAATAAAAAAAAAGCCATTAGGGACTCCATCTTTAATTAAAAAAATCCTCTTCCGTCCGACGCAGTCCAAAACGCGATGTCCTCTCTGCTACATCCCCTGTGCATAAATATAGATGTCTATGCACAGGGAATAAGCAGACTGAGAACAATCTCAGCTCTGCTACATCATCTCTGTGCACAGACATTCATGTCTGTACACAGGGAATGAGCAGACTGAGAACAATCTCAGCTCTGCTACATCATCTCTGTGCACAGACATTCATGTCTGTACACAGGGAATGAGCAGACTGAGAACAATCTCAGCACTGCTACATCATCTCTGTGCACAGACATTCATGTCTGTACACAGGGAATGAGCAGACTGAGAACAATCTCAGCACTGCTACATCAGGCAGCAGGTGGGCTCTAGGACCCTGGAGCTGCACAGAGAAGACAGCTGGACTCGGCTGGCAAAGAAACAGCAGTTATCTGCGAGTTTCCCTGCTATCACTGGCACAGTAGCCAGTGATTACTCGCGAGTCTAATGCAAACAATGGCAATCCTAGTTTTGTCAGCGTTTCTGACAAAACTAGGATTGATATTGATTTGCATTAGACTCGCGAGTAATCACTGGGAAACTCGCAGAGTACCGAGTCCTGCGAGTCCCTTACTACTCGCCGAGTAACGAGTCCTAGCGAGTAGATTCGCCATCCCTATTGGACACTAAAGCGAATTGTGAGAGAGGATCGCAAGACCACGGCCCTGAAAATCACTGCTGAGCTCAATGAACACCTACAGAACCCAGTTTCCACGAAAACTGTTCGTTGGAAGCTGCACAAATCTGGATTCCATGGAAGAGCTGCAATTTAGTGATGGGCGAATCCTAAATTACTCGGAATCGCTTGACTCTAGCGAGTCCGAGCCCGGGACTCGCTACTCGTTGCGAGTCTAGCGAGTTCAATTTTAATGAATGGGGAAGCGAGTAATAGCGAGTAGTGTGCGATTTACAAATCACAGATGTGTCTCGGAAGCTTCAGCCTGAAGAAATCCTAGATTTGCATTGGACTCGTTTACTTTGCAAGTAATCGCTGGGAAACTCGCACAGATAAGAGTCCTGTCTGCTCTGTGTGCAGGCTGCCGCAACTCCAGGGTCCTAGAGCCCGCCTGCTGCCTGATGTAGCAGAGCTGAGATTGTTCTCAGTCTGCACATTCCCTGTGCATAGACATCTATATCTATGCACAGGGGATGTAGCAGAGAGGACATCGCGTTTTGGACTGCGTCGGACGGAAGAGGATTTTTTTAATTAAAGATGGAGTCCCTAATGGCTTTTTTTTTTATTTCTAATAAAAAATTTTCTCTGTGTTGTGTTTTTTTTAAAACAATTTAATAGAAATTCATGGCGGTCATGTCTAATATTGGCGTGACCGCCATAAATTTCGGGCTTAGGGCCAGCTGATAATACAAAGCTGGCCCTAACCTCTTTATTACCCATCGTGCCACCGCCACCAGGGCCGCTGGAAGAGCGGGGTTCAGCGCCAGAGGACGGCACTTCAATGAACGCGCCATCTTTTGGGGCGGCTGCGGGCTGCAATTTGCAGCGGGGGGTGCCCAGAAAGCTTGGGCCTCCCTGCGCTGCGGATTCCAGCCCTCAGCTGCTTAGCTGTACCTGGCTAGACAAAGAAATTGCGCGGAGCCCCACGCATTTTTTTTAAATTATTTCATGAAATTCATGAAATAATAAAAAAAAAAGGGCTCCCCTATATTCTTGTGTCTGGCCAGGTACAAATAGGCACCTGGGGGTTGGGGGCAGCCCGTCGCTGCCTGCTGGATCCGGCTAGTTCCAGAAATACGGCGAAGCCCATGTAATTTTTTTTCTGAAAAATCAATAAAACAATCCTAAAAAAGGGACTGCATCTTTATTAACCCCTCGCCCATGGTCCAGGGGTTAATAAAGATGCAGTCCCTTTTATTTACATTGTTTTATTGATTTTTCAGAAAAAAAATTACATGGGCTTCGCCGTATTTCTGGAACCATCCGGATCCAGCAGGCAGCGACGGGCTGCCCCCAACCCCCAGGTGCCTATTTGCACCTGGCCGGACACAAGAATATAGGGGAGCCCTTTTTTTTTAATTATTTCATGAATTTCATGAAATAATTAAAAAAAAATGCGTGGGGCTCCGCGCAATTTCTATGTCTAGCCAGGTACAGCTAAGCAGCTGGGGGCTGGAATCCGCAGCGCAGGGAGGCCCAAGCTTTCTGGGCACCCCCCGCTGCAAATTGCAGCCCGCAGCCGCCCCAGAAGATGGCGCGTTCATTGAAGCGCCATCCTCTGGCGCTGAACCCCGCTCTTCCAGCGGCCCTGGTGGCGGTGGCACACTGGGTAATAAAGGGGTTAATACCAGCTTTGTTATACAAGCTGGTATTAAGCCCGAGATTCTTAATGTCAGGCCACGTTTGACCCAGCCACTAAGAATCTCCAATAAAGGGTTAAAAAAACACAACACAGAGAAAATTTTTATTAGAAATAAAAAAAAAGCCATTAGGGACTCCATCTTTAATTAAAAAAATCCACTTTCGTCCGACGTAGTCCAAAACGCGATGTCCTCTCTGCTACATCCCCTGTGCATAGATATAGATGTCTATGCACAGGGAATGAGCAGACTGAGAACAATCTCAGCACTGCTACATCAGGCAGCAGGCGGGCTCTAGAACCCTGAGCTGCAGCAGCCTGCACAGAGAAGAGAGCTGGACTCGGCTCGCAAAGTAACAGCAGTTACTTTGCGAGTTTCCCTGCTATCACTGGCACAGTAGCCGAGTCTAAGGCAATCCTAGTTTTGTCAGCGTCTCTGACAAAACTAGGATTGATATTTATTTGCATTGGACTCGTTTACTGTGCGAGTAATCACTGGGAAACTCGCAGAGTACCGAGTCCTGCGAGTCTCTTACTACTCGCCGAGTAACGAGTCCTAGCGAGTAGATTCGCCCATCCCTACTGCAATTAGATAACCGCTGCTCTCAATTACAAATGTTTCCAAGCGTTTAGAGTGGTGTAGAAACCTCCAGAATTGGTCCCTCAAGCAGTGGAAACGTGATATTCTCAGACGAATCATCGTTTACCCCATTTTCCGACCTCTGGCCGAGAGAACATTTGGAGACGGCCGAAAGAAGCATTCCATCCAGACTGCCTTCTCCCAACCGTAAAAAATGGCGGAGGTTCTGTGATGATCTGGGGTGCTATTTCGTGGAGATCCGCTGGGCCAATGATATCACCTTGTATGAATCCATACCTCGGAGAATTGAGGCTGTAATGGTGCAAAATATGGACCTACACCATATTAAACTAACTTTTGTTGATTTTCCCAGGTGTTTCCATTATTTTGTCCAACTCCAGTATATGTTCTTTCTAAGTCACAACTGTGACCAGGCCTCGGAGGTCCCTCTGTGTTGAACATCTCAGTCACAGACATGTGAAACACTTTGACATTGGAGGCCTGGATGTGGCCACTATTCCTAGAGAGATAAGGTTGAAGATTCATCATCAAGTCCTCACGGTCTCTTCTTTCCACCATCATAGCCCTGGCCTATTCACTCTAGTTTGGGACTTTCTGCTGCAACGAAACCTCAAAGGTAATTGCATGTTGTAAATCCGTAATATCATGATGTGTAATGTGTAGTAACTTCCAAGGCTTGGTAAGAGCTGACAGTTGAGGTCTAGAGTGAACATGCTGGAAAATGCGACTCACAATGGGAAAAAGATGAGGCAGTTTTAAGGACTGGATAATGAATAGCTGGACAGGTGAGCAGCAGTGAAATGATTATATGTTTTTTTGATATTTTAGTTTCTTACTTGTTAGACTTATTATGATCTGTGGTTTGTAGAGTACTGAGAGCATGACAATAGACATTTAATTCATAATAACTTTACAAAATGAATTTCTCAAGAAAATCTGCATGATTTGACACAAATTCTAATTCTGTCAGATTCACTCATCTCTAGTTCCTACTGTCCAAGTGCTCAAGGGTCTGCAAATATGACATCTGGTCAATTGATAGAACTAGATCCAACAAATGTTCTCTTGTTTTTTCCTCAACCAACTGAGATAGATTCTTGTCTTAATAATTTAATTTATTCAGTTATATAGCACTATTCAATCCATAGTGCTTTACATACATTTACAACAACACTGTTCCCATTTGGGCTCACAATTTAAACATCCATTCAGTATGTCTTTAGAGTATGGGAAGGTAAACAAACTGTAAGCGGTCTAATTGGAGGCGCTCAGGCACAAAGGCAGCAGGCACTTTTTTCTCTTTAGAGTATGGGAGGAGACTGGAGAACCCAAAGGAAACTCACACAAACGTTGGGAGAACATACAAACTCCTTGGAGATGTTGCCCTTGGTGGGATTTAAACCAAGAACCCCAGCACTGCAAGGCTACAGTTCTAACCACCGAGCCACCGTACCACTCTGAATTGTGCATAAAAATTTACATCTTTTAGCACAACTAGCAAATTCGATGTGCCATCTAATTTCTGAAGTAATTAAAATTCCCATGTAGTAAGGATCATTTTTATTATTTGCAGCCATTTCCATTTTGTTTCAACATTTTATATTCTGCCTTGTTAGTCCAGTAATAGCTTGCCATTATTGCCAGTCTCATAGATATTTACCCATACTGACTGTCAAATCTCCACCAGGACCTGCTTCTGTAGTTCCTGCCCTGTACACTAGGCGGTGCTATATTCCATCTATGGATGGTGCTACTAATGTGTCCTCATCTGGACCTGCTCCTGTAACTCCTGCCCCAGGCACTAGGCACCACCATGTTTGACGTATAGAGGGCGCTGATGTAAAAGGCATTGTGCCTCTGCCAGGATTTCCCTCTGTGGCTTCTGCCCTTGTCACCAGACATCGCCATGTTCACACTGCAGGTGATGCTGTTGTTGAGAGAAAGGTTCCAAAAGTGATTCTGGAGAGCGCAGGTTTTGCTTGTCTTCTGAAGTTAGTATGGCTTGGATCAGTTGTGTTTCACAGCTTGATGGTGTTGGTACATGGGCGGTCCAGAAAGGATCATGGATTCCTGAGCCCCCATGGGGAGAGGCTACTCCCTGTATAAACCCTGGGACATGTCTCACTAGCTCCCAGCTATAGTCCTGGGTCTCCATTTTGACTTGCTTGTTGCTGTGTTATGTTACTTGGACCTTGGCCTTGTTCTTTTACACTGATTTGTCCTCACGATTTTGCACTTCACTGCCCTCTCGGGTTCTGACTAGGCTTCCTGACATTTCTACCCTCTTTTATCCCTTTTCTTTCCCTAGGCTTCCCTGTATAACTACCTCCTAGCTCTGGTCTGCTGTTTTTCCCTCCTTAAGGCAGTTGCCTCTTGGGCTCTGTGGAAATCCAGATCCCTGTACAGGGAATTAAAGGTCTCAGAGTTTCTCAGGGTTCGTCCTTACCAGCAGCTACTAGTTGAATGGAAGCTTGTTTACACGGACTTCACTCTATCATAGCTCTTCCGAATGTTATCATTGCGCACAAGTTTTGAGTTGGATTTAATGAAAATACACACAGTTCCTGCTTTCCTGTCCTTTCTGAATGTGGCATAACCCTCCAGATTTGTCACTAGTGATGGCTCTCATTCAGCCAGGTTTCTGTAATGTAATCTCGTCAAAGTTTAAAGCAATATTCCTTCCTTTCTTAATGCCTATGTTCCTTACCTCAGCAGTTTTTTCTTACATATGTACTTTCTCCTTCATTCTCTTTTTATAGTAGGCTATTTACTTTAGTTCAATTATTATACACATGAAGGCTCATTCCCTTGTATTCATAGTAGTTTCTTCCGTTTATCTCATATTAGTGACCCAATGACTCTCCAAGACATCCACAACTACCTATTCAAAATCAGTGCTTTAAACTCTTTAAACAGTTATTGTAGTTCCTTTCCTTCCCCAGTAATCAAAACAGAGCTTTCTTTTCTCTTTCCATAGTTACTGTAGTGTTTCCACATATTTCTTCAAAGTAGTTATAGTAAGATTTCTCCTAATAGAAGTTTAACCAATGTTATTCCTTTCTTTTGACCTTGTAGTCAGATTAAGGCTTTTACACACACCTACAGCATTTTTCTGTCTTTGTCAAGTACTGTATTTATAACTGTGCCAACTCCTATCCAAGTTAAGCGTAGCCAGGTTTCACCTTTTTTATAGTAATTAGTGATGAGCGAGCACTATACATACATTGCGGAAGTGAAATTAAGTAAAATAAAGTGTTAAAAATAAAAAAAAATGTATGCTCACCTGTCCGCGGTCCACCAATGCTCTGACAAGGTCCTGTTGCTGATAGGACCTGTGGTGACGTCAGTTATCGGGGAACTCCGGTCACATGACCGGAGTTCCCCGATAACATGACGTCACCACAGGTTCTATCAGCAACAGGACCTTGCCGCAAAGGTTAAAATAGACATTGTTATGTTTTGGACACTTTCTTTAAGTAAAAGAGAGTGTTCAAAATATCAAAAATTTCTATTTTAACCTTTCCGGCAAGGTCCTCTTGCTGATAGGACCTGTGGTGACGTCACTTATATCGGGAACTCCGGTCACATGACCCGGAGTTCAAACCGGATTCTTCCGGATTGCCCCGGTCCTGGAGCAATCCGGCACCATAGAGTGCCATGTTATGGGGCGCCGGATTGCACCGGACCGGTACAATCCGAGAGAATCCGGTTTTAAAACCAGTTTGAAAACCGGATTCTCCCAAATTGTACCGGTCCGCTGCAATCCAACGCCCCATGACATGGGGCTCTATGGTCGGATTGCACCGGATCAGTACAATCCAGGAGAACATGGGTTTCAAACCGTTTTCTCTTTTGGAGCTTCCCGCCGGGATTTTCAAATGAACAGCTGACTCAGGTCAGCTGTTCATTTGAAGTAGCAGTGCTGTGAGGTTCATGTGAGTTCATGCTTCCCCTCACATGAACTTTCCAACACCAGGGTGCACAGCTCTGCTACATCTCTGGTGGGCACAAGGCCCTGGAAGAGTTGGGTTCAGCGCCAGAACATGGCGCTTCAATGAACGCCCATCTTCTGGGGAGGCTGCGGGCTGCCATTCGCAGAGGGGGGTGCCCAGAAGGCTTGGGCCTCCCTGCACTGGGATTCCAACCCCCAGCTGCCTAGCTGTACCTGGCTGGACATAGAAATCGTGCGGAGCCCCACGCATTTTTTTTTATTATTTATGAAATTCATGAAATAATAAAAGATAAGGGCTTCCCGATCCGGCTTCCGACCTCACCACTCCACCAAACACCCTAACCAAAGTCACTAATGACCTTCTGATCGACAAGAGCAAACGACAATACTCCAGTCCTCATCCTTCTCGACCTCCCTGCTGCTTTCGACATTGTTGACCACTCCCTCTTACTTCAAATCCTTGAACTCTTGGCATGACTGACCTTGCCCTCTCCTGGATCTCCTCCTACCTAACGGACAGGACCTTCAGCGTCCCCCACTCCCACACCTCCTCCTCGCCTCACCCCCTCTCTATAGGTGTTCCCCAAGGCTCGGTCCTGAGACCACTACTCTTCTCCATTTACTCCCTCGGCCTAGGCAACCTCATCGATTCACATGGCCTACAATACCACATCTACACTGACAACACCCAGCTCTATCTGTCTGGCCCTGATATCTCCTCCCTCTTATCAAAAATTCCTCACTGCCTATCCATCATTGCATCCTTCTTTTCTACCTGCTTCCTCAAACTCAACATGGACAAGACCGAATTCATCGTCTTTCCCCGGAACAACCCTCCCCCTCTTCCTGACCTATCCATCACCGTCAATAACTGCACACTCTCACCCGTCCCCCACAAAAAGTGCCTCGGGGTAATCCTCGACTCCTCCCTCTCCTTCAAGCCCCACATCCAAGCCCTCGCCACTGCCTGTCGACTCCAACTAAAAAACATTGCCCATATCTGCTCCTTCCTTGACCACAACACGGCTAAGACACTTGTCCATGCCCTCATCATCTCCCGCCTAGACTACTGCAACCTCCTGTTCACCGGCCTCCCTGCCTCCTCCCCTTGCACCTCTCCGCACCATCCTCAACTCTGCTGCCCGACTCATCCGCCTATCTCCCCGTACTCCCCAGCCTCCCCTCTCCGCCGAGCCCTCCACTGGCTCCCCACCCCCCAGCGATCCCACTTCAAAACCCTAACCCTGACATTCAAGGCCATACACAACCTGTCCCCTCCCGCATTTCTGACCTGGTCTCCCTGCTACCCCCCTCGCTCAACTTGCCCCCTCTCAAGAACTCCTTCTATCAACCCCCCGCATTTTCACCTCCCACAACCGCATATAAGACTTCTCTCATGCTTCTGCCATACTCTGGAACTCCCTCCCCCACCACATCAGACACTCCCCTACCCTGGAAACCTTCAAGAAAAACCTGAAGACCCACCTCTTCCTACAGGCCTATAACACACACTGAGAACAAATCCACTGCACCAACTCACCTCTCCCCCTCCTATTGTCTCCCTCCCCACCCCCTCTAGACCGTGAGCCCTCATGGACAGGATCCTCTGCCCTATTGTACCCATATGACTGATTTGTCGTCATTTTTACCACTTGTCTTTGTCTACCCTCTCACTTGTAAAGCGCCATGTAACCTAATGGCGCTATATATAAAAAAGAGGAGGGGGAACAAGAGGCGCAATAATGCCCTATCACTAGCGACACTGAAGTCTAGGTGATGTAAAGGGAATCCACTCACCTATGTCAATTGTGAGACCCACAACTGGTTGAAGGGCATGTGATAAGAACCAGATGGCTGCTGCAGGACTTCCACCGTCCACTCACTCGTGGAGACACATCAAGATGTTGCTGGGAAAAAATGGTGTAAAACAGTCCGCGCTGCCAGGTCAATCCGAAGTCAAAGGAACACACGGAAAGGTGATGTTCAAACAGCTACTCCTTTACTCTCCGACGCATTTCGGTGCCCTCCTGTCCCTGAGGAATGTGCCAGGAGGGCACCGAAACGCGTCGGAGAATAAAGTAGTAGCTGTTTGAACATCACCTTTCCGTGTGTTCCTTTGACTTTGGATTGACCTGGCAGCGCGGACTGTTTTACACCATTTTTTCCCAGCAACATCTTAATGGCGCAATATAAATACTTAACAATAATAATAATAATATTTCTGTGTCCAGGCAGGCACAAATAGTCAGCTGGGGATTGGGGGCAGTCCATTGCCGCCTGCTGTATCTGTCTGGCATACAAACAGATGGCTAAGCCCTCATCAAAATTTTTCTGAAAAATCCATTAAACAGTCCTATAAAAAGGGACTGCATCTTTAATAACCCATCAACCATGGTCGAGGGGTTAATAAAGATGCAGTCCCTTTCATTCATATAGTTTTTTGGATTTTTCAGAAAAAAATTTGACGTGGGCTTTGCCGTATTTTTTGTATCCAGCCGGATACAGCAGGCAGTGACGGGCTGCCACCAACCCCCAGGTGCCTATTTGTACCTGGCCGGACACAAGAATATAGGGGAGCCACTTTTTTTTTTATTATTTCATGAATTTCATGACATAATAAAAAAAAATGCATGGGGCTCCGCACTATTTCTATGTCCAGCCAGGTACAGCTAGGCTGCTGGGGGCTGGAATCCGCAGCGCAGGGAGGCCCAAGCCTTCTGGGCACCCCCGCTGTGAATGGCAGCCTGCAGCCGCCCTAGAAGATATCGAGTTCATTGAAGCGCCATGTTCTGGCACTGAACCCAACTCTTCTGGGGCCCTGGTGCTGTGGCTCACTGCGTAATAAGGGAGAGGGGGGGCAGCAAAATCACTAAAATGGTGGAAAAAGTGCTCAAATGGAATAGGAACATCATCAGAAAGATTCTTGGATGCATTTCTGACTCCGATCTTTTCAGGTCTTTTCTGGGAACAATGTTTACGCAACTTTTACAGACTGACAACAATGAACAAAAAATGGATTTAACAGGAAAAAATGTTACAAAACACAAATATAATTACTAGTATATAGAGCAAAATGAAAAAGAACCCCATCGCCTTTTCCACCCCTTAATCATTCACTTCATCTTTGTTAAAGCTTACACATGCATACATGTATTGTTATCTATCTAATATCATGACAACAGCTGTCCAGAACTGCATCCCACCACAAGAACCACTCTGGAGTGATTTCTGGAGAATGAAATCATCATCAGTAACAAAGCGAGGGGCTATATGTCCCCTCTGTGGTCCCAGGGCATTGACTCTTCTGAGCGCGCTGCTCAAGCTCTTGGGGTCTAGTTGTAAGAATTATTTTCAGAGATGATGTCCTCCACCCAACTCTCAAAAAACTGAAAAGGTTTTCAGTAAAGATGGGTGGTACAAATGGGCTATCAGACAGTCGCCTCTGCAGCTGTGAAGTCATACTTCCTATGGTTAATAATTTTCATATGGCCATCAGAGGCACTAGTGTGTTTAGAGATTGAAGGAGTTAAACTGTTTCCCAGAGAAACCAAAACGGACTATTTCCCACATCAAAGTTTATGTTACTTTTTGATAATGTATACCCATGCTCCCTTCCCACCTAAAAACTGTTCACTTTTTTCATGGCCTCCACCTTTTTCTCCTCCTCCACTATATCCACATTTCATAATGCGGCCCTCACTCCTAATTTTGAGTGTGCCTGCATCTGGCCTTCAACTAGAATTTTTGGAAGGTCATCAGGTGGCCCTCACTGATACAGTTGGGAGAGCCCTCACCCATATATTTTGGGCTCTACCAAATGTGAGAGGGCCCTCCGGTAACCCTCACTCTTACATTTGGGAGGCCTTTACCATACATTTTTGAGTGCCCTAACTCATACTTTTGGGAGGGCCCTCACGCATACACTTGGGAGAGCCCCCAGGTGGCCCTCTACCATAAATTTGGGAGGGATGTCAGACAATCCTCTACATCAAATTTTGGAGGACCCTCAGGCAGCCCTCACTCATACTTTTGAGAGGGCCATCAGGTCGCCTTTTACCATAAATTTTGGAGGACCCTCACTTGTACATTTAGGAGAGCCCACAGGTGCCCTCTAGCATAAATTTGGATGAGCCATCAGACTCCCCACTACCATAAATTTCAGAGGGTCCTCTCTCATACACTTGGGAGAGCTCCCAGGTGGCCCTCTACAATAAATTTGGGAAGATTTTCATACATTTGTGAGGGCCCTCAGCTGACCCTTACTCATACATTTTGGAGGGCCCTTAGGTGGCCCTCTACTATAGGTTTGGGGGGTCCTTACTATTAAATTTGGTAGAGCCATCAGGATGCTCTCTACCATAAAGTTGGAAGGACCTTCACTCATACATTTTTGGAGGGCCCTCAGGCAGCTCTCTACTATTAATTGTGTGGAGCAGGATGGTGTTCGTCGCCGGCAATGACGTCATTGCCGGCGCCGAACACAGGAAGTCGGAAGAAGACGCATGAAGATGGAGGATCGGGGATGACGGCAGCGGGACAGTGATAAGTATATTTTGCTTTACAGGTGACCGGAGCAAGGCTGGGGGGGCCCTGGATTACTGGGGCTGCTGTATACTACCGCTGGGGCTGCTATATACTACCACTGGGGCTGCTGGGGCTGCTATACACTACCACTGGGGCTGCTGGAGCTGCTATATACTACCATTGGGGCTGCTGGGGCTGCTATATACTACCACTGGGGCTGCTGGGGCTGCTATATACTACCACTGGGGCTGCTGTATACTACCACTGGGGCTGCTGGGGCTGCTATATACTACCACTGGGGCTGCTGGGGCTGCTATATACTACCACTGGGGCTGCTGGGGCTGCTATATACTACCACTGGGGCTGCTATATACTACCACTGGGGCTGCTGTATACTACCACTGGGGCTGCTGGGGATGCTATATACTACCACTGGGGCTGCTATATACTACCACTGGGGCTGCTGGGGCTGCTATATACTACCACTGGGGCTGCTGTATACTACCACTGGGGCTGCTGTATACTACCACTGGGGAGGCCTGTATACCAATGGGGGGCCTGTATACCACACTGCTGGGGGCTGTATACCTGTGCTGGGGTCCACCCTCGGCTTATACACAAGTCAATAGGTTTTTCCAGATTTTTGGGGCAAAAGTAGGGGGGTCGGCTTATACACGGGTCGGCTTATACACGAGTATATACGGTAAGTTAGTTTCTAATCCTGCCATGAGAGGACATCGCAGAGGTTAGTTGCCAGTTTACAGGGGAGTAACAAAGATGGAAACGAGGATTGTCATTGGGTTGTTTTTCCAAATGATTTGTCACTGTGTGGTTTATTATGTACTATTCACTTAGAGGTTTTTAATGGCTGGGTCTAAGATTGGTCAGATATTAGGAACCTCAGGCTTTGTGCCTGCTGGCAATACAAACCTGGCATTATCCCCTTTTTTGCCCAGTTTGCTACCAGTACCAGAGCATCTGGTGGAGACAGGTAAATCACCAGAAAATGGAGATTCTGTGAATGCACCATTTTCTGGGGCAGCTGAGGGCTGCAATTCACAGTGGGAAGGGCCCAAAATACTTGGGTTTCCTCATGCTGTGGATTCAAGCCCGACATGCCTAGTTGTACCTGGCTGTCAATCAAAAATACAGCAAAACCCCACATAGTTTTTTTTAATTATTTCAAGAAATAATTTTAAAAAAGGGCTCCCCTGTTTTTTGATTATCAGCCAGGTAAAACTATGCAGCTGGAGAATGTTGGCAACCTGTAACTGCCTGCTGTACCTGTTTTGGTGACCACAATATACAGCAGAGTCCCTGAATTGCTAGCAAATAAGTGTAGAAGAGGTGACCTTGCATGCTGCTGACTTTCTGCAGTAATAAATGTTTGCTCTCCAAAAAAATGAAAAATAATAATAATAGGAAAAAAATAAAAGAAATTTAAAAAAAATTAAATAAATGAAAAGCTCTCTTAAATGGGTATTTAAGGGAGATTGTAAGATTTCTGGACTTAACATCTGGCACTGTTTCAAACATTCACACCCTGCAGGTATCAACACACCTGCAAACTCCAGAAAGTTTAAAAAAATAATTTATAGCTCCAAAACATTTTGCAGCTTGATACAAGCCAGTAGACCCAATGGAACACTCCTAATAAGGTTAGGTGTTTTTCCTAGTCAACGTGTCTGTCGTAGGATGTTTTAGTCCCAAAGATTTAGGGAAAGGTTTAGGGCCATTTTAAATTTCAAACTTTTTCCTGAACAAAGTCATTCTGTGATTTTTTGGAAATTGCTCAGGGTTTCGAATTGTGAACAGAATCATTAATGTTCATGCCGAATCTGAAATTGGTGAACATGTTTGGGGAAAATTCGCTCTTCTCTAGTGACAAAAAGCACACTGGCACAGAGTTGTAGAAATCTGTAACAGACCAGACAGATCTGTGACTCTCAGTGCCATACCTACAACCAGGCATAGTTGTGAGTGATAATTGATGTAAAATGGTGACGGGTCTGAAGCTTGACAAGCTCACACATGTACCATGTGCTAAACGTAGTGGTTCAGAGGTTTTTGAAAACCTGCTCAGATTTCTCTGAGCTACTTGTGAAGGTATGCTGCATGTTCACCCATTTTTGCGTCATTCCGGCTAAGCCCGCCCAGTGATCCGACACAGGATAATCAACATTCATTTTCACGCCCATTGGGGCGTGAAAAACAATAGTGGAGGCGGCAATAAGGAGCCAGAGGGAAAACCCACTGTGAATCTTCGGGGATTCAGAAGCCGCAGATTTCTCAGGTAATAAAGGTGATAATTACACTTTACAGAATAGCTATAGGGAAAGAAAGGGATAGCTTGAAACCATATAGGAAGGTGCATGGACAGGTTTTTAGAGGCCCTGAGGGGTCAGGTTCCCTTTAAACAAACAGTTTGCTGACCTTCTGTACCCCATTGAAATTGATGCACCCCCTGGGCCCTGGGGTGCTCAGAACAGGGCTTTAATACTTC
Source organism: Allobates femoralis (assembly GCA_033576535.1). NCBI lineage: Eukaryota > Metazoa > Chordata > Amphibia > Anura > Aromobatidae > Allobates > Allobates femoralis. The sequence continues at coordinate 116,036,165 of JARQOC010000001.1, forward strand.
TGGGGACTCACAGGGGTCTAGACCTCACTCCGTGACCCTGGGCATCAAATAAAAGTTTGGGGATTTGGAGTTTGGGAATGGTTGTCGTGACGCCAATCGTGGTGTTTGGATATTGATGGCCAATGCTGCAGTGCGGGACCTCTAGGGATTATGGAATTGCAGCTGAGGTGATATCGCTCCCCATGGGTGGAGTGGTTCCCCAGGGCAACCAATGTAGTCTTCGGCAGTGGCAGGCCGCGGGCCTCTTCAGCCTGAGGGAGACGGACGGGCCCCTCTGAAGCAGGGTCTATGTGGCCTGCTTGACATATCAGTCGGCAGCTCCACAGGCGGGGAAATAAACAGTCTCACACAGAACTTCTGAGTTCTATACCTGGTTTACTTATCGTTCACTTAAGCAATGCCGCCGGGTACTGCTCCTTGCCGAGTCACAGTCCAGATAGTCCTCAGAACAACCGGGATAGCTCTTCTAAGACACCTCTTTCTGTTCCTTTCTCTCATGGCTTGCCCTCCCAGCATTAACTATCCACCTATCCCCTGCTCGTGCCTCCGCACACAGAGTCCTAATCCGGCAGCCAAGGGCCCTGCCAGTCTACTGGTACCAAGTCCCATGACCCTAGTATAGCTACCTTCTTGGCGGATGTGTCAGCTCCTCTAGATCTTGTGGCCTCCGATTCTGTGGTTGGAGTATGGAGTCTCCTTGCCACCTTCAGGGCCGGTCCCCTGGTTCCCAACCAGCCCTTCTGTCTGAGTCAAGTCAGACTCAGATTCGGGCGCACAGATGGATCGCTCTGTGCCCATGCCCCTAGAGCTCCTACTGCCTCTATCTGTCTTTAACTTCTACTTCTCCTCCGGGACAAGCTCCTCACTCTGCTCCAGTTTCTGGGGCTCTCTCCTGGAGGCTCCTCACACTCTGGCCTCCTCTTTCCTTCTTTCTTACTCACTCACTAACTTCCTACCACCCACCTACACTTCTCTCTTCCTCTGACCCACCCCTGGACTGGGCCCTTCCTCATTTGGTCCGCCTGTGGTCCCTGACCTAGCTTCCTAAGAAGTGTTGGGTACTTGTTAGGTGTCTTAGACTTGCCAAGCCATTTCCCTGAGAACAGGGATATCACACCCGTGGAATGGGTGCAGTACCCATTGTGACGACCAGACTGCAGGGGCACCACAAAATCAATGCAGCAAGATAGAGTTGATCCAGTGCCCAGGAGATAGACAATAGATGTACGGTAAGTAAAACCTTCAAGTTTATTGATACTTTAAAAGTTCAGTATACAGCATGGTGTTAGGCAGCTTTTGGCCTATTTTAGTGTATTTTCTAGGCTCTAGATTTTGCCTCCAATAGATTTCAATCGCCAAACAAGAAAAGAAAACAGCTCTCACACTATAGATGCCTCCATTAGTTTATTAGCAAGCAAGATGTTACATATAATGTAAAGGCGCAGGTCACTACACTGTAAGTGTAATTGTAGTAAGTACACCCCAATAATTGCTCTTCCCCAGAACATACAGTCTTATTGTGCTGGTATCACAGGTCTGCGATTCCCTGCCCACCAGGGTAGTGGTGCCGCATCTGGACACAGGCACAGACCATACATGGGAGAATATAAGCAAAAGGTGTAAATAATCCTGCAAAGTCAGTGTAGTGACCTGCTCCTTTACATTATATGGAACCGTTTTGCTTGCTGATGAACTAAAGGAGGTGTCTGTAGTGGGAGAACTGTTTTCTTTTTTTGTTTGGCCATTGAAATCAATGGGAGGCAAAATCAAGGGCCTATAAAACACCTTAAAAGGGTCCCAAAAGCTGTGTAACACAGCTCAAACTTTTACAGTGCAGCTCTGCTGTTTAAGCACAGATATTATCTTCCTACACTATTGCTTAGCAAGCTTCAGTGCCGTTGTCACAGTCACTATACCTGCAGGCCCACTTATGAACATCCAACATCCTCATCAAGAAGCTGGGAAAAGGTGTATGACAGTCCGCGCCACCGGGTACCAAAGAAATCACCTGGGATGCAGGAAGTTATTTCAAGCTTTATCTTTATTCTCCAACATGTTTCAGCGCTCCACCTGGCGCCTTCCTCAGGGATCCTGCATCCCAGGTGATTTCTTTGGTACCCGATGGCGCGGACTGTCATACACCTTTTCCCAGCCTCCTGAGAGTCTTCCCACGTGCGAGTGGTTGGTGGAGGTCCTGCAGCAGCCGGTATTGATTGTATGCCTTCAAGCCAGTTGTGGGTAATCACAACTGGAATAGGTGAGTGGTTTTGACAATATACCTCTCATCTCTTAGTGTCTGAGTGATAGGGCACTATTGCGCCTCTTGTTCCCCCTTCCTATTTTATATTGGTACAGTGAAACATCCTCATCAAGACTTCTCTGAGGTTCTCTCAGGATACACAGTGGGTGTCATGCAGCAGGGAATCCCGCTGTGCCCACAGTACATTGTTTGATGTTTCTTTTTAAGCAGATTTTGAGACTCTGCGTCAACATCTGCATGTCTATCTTGAGGCCAGCAAAGGCTATTCTGCAGAAATAGAGCAGATTTGGGGGCAGAAAAAAAGGAATCTAAACCACATCTGATGTGCAAGGGTAAAAAAAGCAATGGGCCGATCACTTCTGACCTGTTTTAAGGCCCCATTACACCTGCCGACACCGCCGGAGATGTCGGCGGCGACTGGCGGGTACGAGCACGTTTTTGGCGCCCCGCCAGCGTTGCCACCCCCATTTACACGGGAAGACATCCACCGGCGATGGCTGGCGAGCTCGCCGGTGGCCGGTTACATGGGGCGATGTGTACACATCGGCCCGGATCGGCCGCCTGGTTTCACATCACTGATGTGAAACCAGGCAAGCTGTCACAGCCGCCGACATCGCCCCTTTACATTAGGCAACGTAGGGGCGATATCGCTGCTGATAGGCCACGCCCCTATGTCGCCTATGTAATCGGCGATCTGGACTGGTGTGACAGGGCCTTTAGACTTTGCTGGCCTCTGGATAGACATGAAAATTATGATGCAGTTTCTTGAAATCTGTGTCAAAAAAGCATTGAACAACGCACCGTGGTCTCAGGGTCTAAGAGGGTCCAGGTAGAGCTGCAGTTGTGGTGAAAGGACTTGAGGATTCCTCTTGCTCCCTGGCTACTTCCACAAAGACGTCTAGGGCAGAGGTGGGAAACTACTGTCCTCAAGATCTGAAAACAGTGCAAGTTTTCAAGATTTCCTTAGCATTGCACAAGTACAAATTTTATCACCTGCGGAGGATATGTATGACTCAGCACCTTTTGCAATGCTAAAGAAATCCTGAAATCTGTTTGCATCTCTTTGTAGCCCTTGAGAACTCCTCTTGGCCAGCCCTGTTCTACTGGAATAGGGGTAGTATCTTGCATTTCCATACCATAGTCCTTCAGGCCAGAGACCTGTGGCATGGGCAGTATCAAAACACCTCTTTGTAGAAACAGTCAAGCACACAAGGAGTGAAATAAAGAAACTTTACTATAACACAGACTATAAATGTCAAACACAAACATAATTATACATAGCATATAAACATAATAAAAGTCCCACAGGGATCATCAGCGCACAGAATGTGAAAGTTGAAAGGCCAAGAAGGGCTAAGTTGATTAAGGTCTTTGAGTTGGACCCCAAAGTCAGCATGCATGCAGAATTGGGGGAAGTGTAAACGGCACAAAACAGGGGAAGGGGAAATATACAGTAACTTTAACAAAAACACAAACCTTGGTCAAGGGAGACCTAAAAAAACAACTCAAAAAAGGCCTTCTCTAATCAAAATGCTAACTAAGGGAGTTGTCATCGACCAAACAAGATTTTTTTTTAGGAAAGTCCACTCTACTTGTACAAACTCTCTTGCATCATCCTTTCCCAGCCTGAATGTCGACATTGGTGATGATACTCCACTTCTGGACAGTTTGGGGGGGTTGCAGGGGCTACTCCTGCCGGGGTATTCTCCACCAACATCTGCCCCCCAGCATACTCCATCATGGCCACTAGGGATGGGCGAATCTACTCGCTAGGACTCGTTACTCGGCGAGTAGTAAGGGACTCGCAGGACTCGGTACTCTGCGAGTTTCCCAGCGTTTACTCGCACGAGTCCAATGCAAATCAATGGCAAACGCTGACAAAACTAGGATTGCCATTGTTTGCATTAGACTCGGCTACTGTGCCAGTGATAGCAGGGAAACTCGCAAATAACTGCTGTTACATTGCGAGCCGAGTCCAGCTGTCTTCTCTGTGCAGCTCCAGGGTCCTAGAGCCCGCCTGCTCACAGACATGATGTAGCAGAGCTGAGATTGTTCTCAGTCTGCTCATTCCCTGTGCATAGACATCTATATCTATGCACAGGGGATGTAGCAGAGAGGACATCGCGTTTTGGACTACGTCGGACGGAAGAGGATTTTTTTAATTAAAGATGGAGTCCCTAATGGCTTTTTTTTTTATTTCAAATAAAAATTTTTCTCTGTGTTTTTTTAACCCTTTATTGGAGATTCTTAGTGGCTGGGTCAAACGTGGCCTGACATTAAGAATCTCGGGCTTAATACCAGCTTGTATAACAAAGCTGGTATTAACCCCTTTATTACCCAGCGTGCCACCGCCACCAGGGCCGCTGGAAGAGCGGGGTTCAGCGCCAGAGGATGGCGCTTCAATGAACGCGCCATCTTCTGGGGCGGCTGCGGGCTGCAATTTGCAGCGGGGGGTGCCCAGAAAGCTTGGGCATCCCTGCGCTGCGGATTCCAGCCCCCAGCTGCTTAGCTGTACCTGGCTAGACATAGAAATTGCACGGATCCCCACGAATTTTTTTTTTATTATTTCATGAATTTCAGAGTCAGAGTTTCAGAGTCAGAGTCTCAGAGTCAGAGTCAGAGTCTCAGAATTTCATGAAATAATTTTAAAAAAATGCGTGGGGCTCCGCGCAATTTCTATTTCTAGCCAGGTACAGCTAAGCAGCTGGGGGCTGGAATCCGCAGCGCAGGGATGCCCAAGCTTTCTGGGCACCCCCCGCTACAAATTGCAGCCCGCAGCCGCCCCAGAAGATGGCGCGTTCATTGAAGCGCTATCCTCTGGCGCTGAACCCCGCTCTTCCAGCGGCCCTGGTGGCGGTGGCACGCTGGGTAATAAAGAGGTTAGGGCCAGCTTTGTATTATCAGCTGGCCCTAAGCCTGAAATTTATGGCGGTCACGCCAATATTAGACATGACCGCCATGAATTTCTATTAAATTGTTTTCAAAAAAACACAACACAGAGAAAAATTTTTATTAGAAATAAAAAAAAAAGCCATTAGGGACTCCATCTTTAATTAAAAAAATCCTCTTCCGTCTGACGCAGTCCAAAACACGATGTCCTCTCTGCTCATCCCTGTGCATAGATATAGATGTCTATGCACAGGGAATGAGCAGACTGAGAACAATCTCAGCTCTGCTACATCAGGCGGGCTCTAGGACCCTGGAGCTGTGGCAGCCAGCACACTGAGCAGACAGGACTCTTATCTGTGCGAGTTTCCCAGCGATTACAGTTGCAAAGTAAACGAGTCCAATGCAAATGAATGACAAAACTAGGATTGCTTCAGGCTGAAGCTTCCGAGACACATCTGCGATTTGTAAATCTCACACAACTCGCTATTACTCGCTTCCCCATTCATTAACATTGGACTCGCTAGACTCGCAACGAGTAGCGAGTCCTGTGCTCGGACTCGCTAGAGTCAAGCGATTCCGAGTAATTTAGGATTCGCCCATCACTAATGGCCACCAGTAGAGAAGATTTATGGAGGCACTATTGGATGACGACAACCTATATGACAGACAGGACTAGCTTGAGGAAAACAGACAAGCTTTCTGGGTTTGAGTGCAGCTGGCTGGCCAACCAAGAGAGGCCTGGGCCGAACCGATGCCATATTCTCTCCAGGCTTGCTGCTTCCTGACACTTTCCAAAGTCATTGGTGGTGCTAATCCGACCTATGCCAACAATGAACCACCCCTTGCTGCCCCACATCTTCATGAAAGCGACCTCCTCCGTAACAACAATGGTTCATAGTCTTTGGTTTAGATTGTCATTGAACAGGGTAGACTGGTTGACGTAGCACTGATGCACCGTACTTTGCTTCACTTTGAAACCAAACTCCTTTGCTGCAAAAATGCCACCACCTTGCTCCAGGTACACTGGTCGTAGAAGTCATTAACCTTAGGCCCATGCAACCAGTCCCGGGCAATGGCATCCGCAAGCCAAATTTTTTCAATAAATGAGACATGATGGGGTGGTTCATGCCTGGATAGTTGCTTGGAGGGGTAGGGGTCCCCATATGGCATTGTCTGAGTCGATGGCCTCTGGTGGCTGTGCTACACATGGCTGGGAAACACAGCCTTCTGACTCTTCTACCTCCTCTTCCTCTTTGACCTCCTCCTCATACTTCTGATCTTCGTGGTTTTGGGGAATGGGATCCAGTAACTGCAGCACCTGCTGCAAGTGTAATCCAGCCAGACATTCTGCAAGAGCTGAAATCTGGTGTTCCTGATTCTGGATGGCAAGGGAAAAGGATTACTTCTTGAATGTTGTGAGCTCCTCAGTGCCTTGTTTGGCATTGGAGCCCAGAATTTGATCTGCACCTCGTTGCAAGTGAGACCCAAAGTGGAGAGTGCTGCGGAACTCCATGGTGACATATGTGTCCATCTTCTCTGCATGCCGCTCCAAGTCTGGTTCTGCTGACCCACATTCTGCCCCTGGGGTGGTTAGAAAGATGATCTCCTCCAGATCAGACATGCCTTGCAGGGGATCCATCACAAACCACTCCATAATACTGTCATGTTAGCAAGTTCAATTGTAGTAGCAGACTGTATACCTGCATTGGACTTCACTGCTAAGATGGCGGTGAGACTCTGACTAAGCTCCACAGCTTTGTGTGTTTGCTTTGCCTGAGGGGCCCACCTATTCCACTCATAGGATTCAGACTTAAGCACTCAATACTGGAGTTTAATGTTTTCAGAGTCTTGTTGCTTTGCTTAGCTCCTAATTAACACATCTATGTGACAAGTTCCCTTTAAGAGCACTATATAAATGAATAAATATTATTAATATTATGACAAGAAATAGTGATTGCGCATTTTCAAGAACCAATATCCATACTATGGTTTGTCATCAGTGTGAACAGACCTATAAGATCATTGATGTGAAGCATATAATGGCCATATGCTATTTTTATATTAATTGCTTTCATATAAGTTTAGAACAGGTAGCCTCACATGCTGTTGACCCTCTGCAATAATAAAGGTTTGCTCTAAAAAAATTAAAATATTTAAATAATAATAAAAAATATAACAAAATTATTATTAAAAAAATTGTAAAAAAAAATTAAGCTCTCTTAAACGGATGTTATAAGGACATTGTAAGTTTCCTGGACTTGCCAGCTGCCGCCACATCTGGCACTGTTTCCAAATTTCAGACCCTGCAGGTGTCAAAAAACACCTGCAAACTCCAGGAAGCTTAAAAAAATTAATTTAAAACTCAAAAAATTCAATGACGTCATTGCCCGTGACCATAGGAAGACGGAAGACACGGAATGAAGCCCGGGATCGTGTGTCGGCAAGCGGCGGGACAGCGCGACAGGACACTGATAAGTATGATTTTACTTTACAGGCTGCCGCGCAAGGGGGGGGGCCCTGGAGCTTGATGGGGGGGCCTGTATACCTCTAGGGCTGCTGCTGTATATACTGTATACTCGCGTATAAGCCGAGGGGGGATTTTTCAGCCCAAATATTGGGCTGAAAAACTCGGCTTATACGCGAGTATATACGGTAATTGGTGCAACAGATTTATACATTTGGCACATTCATTTATGTCAAGAAAGTACTGCAAATTTTACATTTGGATGCAAAAGCATTCATAAATCACCATTGAATAATCCTGTTTTGAGCAAACTGTTTGTATAGAAATACTGCCAATACTGCTAAGATTAGTGACCAGAAAGGTCTTGCTCAAATGACTTCATTTGCAAAAAAACAAATAACAGATCATTTTCATCAATCTGCTTTTCTCTGTTTTTGGTCTATTTGTCATTTTTTTACCTTCAGTATGGCATCTGTTGTTAAGGAGATTAAAAATAAGATAATACACGGTTGTCACAGGGAGGGCGACCGTGTGCTAACAGTTTTTATTTTTCACATATCTGTTTATTTGAATGGTGAGTTTTTTTTTCCATGGCTCTGATCAAAAATGAACTTTTTTTGAGGACATGTGAACAGTCAAATAGACTATGACCAGTATGTGGTCAATCTGAAAACACACGGAAAGAACATGTGCGTAAAAAGAGGGCAATGAGGCTTTAAAATACTGTCTCAATATGTAGTGGGTGTAATAATAATAATATTCGCAAATCTAGTATAGTTCTTCTAATTAGATTTGTCTCTTACCTCAGGTCATATCACATGACTGCGAGCGGGCCAATAACAGCGCCAAACGCCAATGTCATTCTGACATCATGCAAGGTCCTAGCAGGATACTGCCTGCTACTGCTCCCGGTTACCGAGCACTCCATCCTGCCCCCCGCCACCATCCTGCCCCGCTTGCTTCATCCTGCCCTGCCAGCTCCACCCTGCCCCCCAGCTCCATTCTGCACCGCCGGCTCCATTCTGCCCCCTGGCTCCATTCTGCCCCCGGCTCCATCCTGCCTTCATCGCTGCATCCTGCCCCCCCGCTTCATCCTGCCCCTCCCTGTCTCCATCCTGCCTCCCCCTGGCTCTATCCTGCTCCTGCCCGGCTCCATCCTGCCCCCCCAGCTCCATCCTGCCCTCCCGCCACCATCCTGACCCCCCATCACCATCCTGCCCCCCATCACCATCCTGCCCCCCCTGCTCAATCCTGTCACCCCGGCAGTTAGTGGTCATATGACCAATCAGCTGATCGGTTTCCCAGGCAATGACAGGTCCTAAAGGCCTGTAGGACCTAGAAGACGGAGGTGGAACGAGCTGGCGGACAGGTGAGTAGCCTCACTGAGGATTTTTTTATTTTTACTTTTACTGTGGAGGAGCAGGGGCCAGGAGGAGCAGGAGGGCCGCGGGGAGCGGAGTATCGCCATATACTAAAGTGCTGCTATACATGCACTGTAATGTACCACCATATACTATAGCGCTGCTATACATGTGCTGTAATGTACCGCCATATACTATAATGCTGCTATACATGTACTGTAATGTGCTGCCATATACTATAGTGCTGCTATACATGTACTATAATGTACCGCCATATACTATAGTGCTGCTATACATGTACTGTAATGTACTACCATATACCATAGCGCTGCTATACATGTGCTGTAATGTACCGCCATATACTATAATGCTGCTATACATGTACTATAATGTACCACCATATACTATAGTGCTGCTATACATGTAATGTAATGTACCACCATATGCCATAGTGCTGCTATACATTGTTGTAATGTACTGCCATATACTATAGCACTCCTATACATGTAATGTAATGTACCGCCATATGCCATAGTGCTTCTATACATGTACTCTGATTTACCTCCATATACTATAGTGCTGTTATACAAGTACTATAATGTATCGCCACATACCATAGTGCTGCTATACATGTACTGTAATGTACCTCCATATACTATAGTGCTGCTATACATGTACTATAATGTACCGCCAAATACTATAGTGCGCTATACATGTACTGTAATGTACCACCATATACCATAGCGCTCTATACACGTGCTGTAATGTACCGCCATATACTATAATGCTGCTATACATGTACTATAATGTATTGCCATATACTATAGTGCTGCTATACATGTAATGTAATGTACCGCCATATGCCATAGTGCTGCTATACATTGCTGTAATGTACTGCCATATACTATAGCGCTACTATACATGTAATGTAATGTACCGCCATATACTATAGTGCTCCTATATATTGCTGTACTCTACCGCCATATACTATAGCGCTGCTATAAATGTAATGTAATGTACCGGCAAATACCATAGTGCTGCTATACAAGTAATGTAATGTACCGCCATATACCATAGTGCTGCTATACATGCACTGTAATGTAACTCCATATACTATAGTGCTGCTATACATGTACTGTAATGTACCACCATATAATATAGTGCTGCTATACATGTACTGTAATGTACCACCATATTCCATAGCGCTGCTATACATCTGCTGTAATGTACCGCCATATACTATAGTGCTGCTATACATGTACTATAATGTACCGACATATACTATAGTGCTGTTATACATGTACTATAATGTACCGCCATATACTATAGTGCTGCTATACATGTACTATAATGTACCGCCATATACTATAGTGCTGCTATACATGTGCTTTAATGTACCACCATATACCATAGTGCTGCTATACATGTACTATAATGTATTGCCATATACTATAGTGTTGCTATACATGGGCTGTAATGTACCACCATATACCATAGTGCTGCTATACATGTACTATAATGTATTGCCATATACTATAGTGCTGCTATACATGTGCTTTAATGTACCACCATATACCATAGTGCTGCTATACATGTACTATAATGTACCGCCATATACTATAGTGTTGCTATACATGGGCTGTAATGTACCACCATATACCATAGCGCTGCTGTATATGTATGTAGTTCACTCACATTGACTGAACAAGTTCTGTCAGTCACAGTATGTCAACTACATACATATTCTAGAATACCCGATGCGTTAGAATCGGGCCACCATCTAGTAAGTCCATAAAGACAGTTGATGACAGGAGCATAAAGCCTCATTTGAAAAACCCATATTTATAATAATGATGGCCAGACCAGCACGTCCTACCTACTGTGTCCTCTATTTCCTTATAGACTTTAAGCTTGTGAGCAGGGTCCTCGCTCCTTCTGTAACTATTTAACTATATGTTACTTTGTATTGTCGTTTATTGTCTGCACATTGCCCCCTCACTTATTTGTACAGTGCTGCAGAATATGCCAGTGCTATATAAATAAAATGTATTATTATTATTACACATAATCTACTATAATGTCCTGTTCATGGCGTATCGATGAAAAAGTGTACTACATTTCTAATTGGAGGTATTTGCTTATATTATTATTATTATTACACTTACTGCATATTGGGATAGGATCTCAGAAATTTGAATATTCCTTTAAATTTGAGCAGTAACCCTCAGAACATGCTAATAGGAACATCTGAGGCATAAACACATGGCGGCAGGGGACAAAGGATTATGTTTGTTCTTATGGAACTGGGATTATAGTTTATAGTATTAGGCTTCAACACAAGTATTGATGGTCAGCCAATTAATAGTATAGAGCAGTAATAGTATAGGGAAAAAGTGTGCATAACCTATGTTGGAATATGGCTGTCAAATAAATATTGCAAACTGTGCAATGAAATACAGTTTGAGGTATCCCATAAACTTGCTTGAAAAATAAGAGAGTCCAATAATAACATGATATGATCAAGATATTAGTAATATCATTCCTTAAAATACAGCATGCATTCAAGTGACTCCAAACCATTGCTATAGATTACAAAAACAGAAAAAACGGATAATTACTGTAGACAAAGCATGAAAAGAGAGTTTTATTGTATCCCAAATTGTATTAGAATGTAATACAGCTGATATTTACAGCGTTCCCGTATCTCCCAATACGAGCTCTGCTTTCTTCCTGACATACAAGTGCCGCTTTAGCCGTCTGATACAATTTATTTCATTTTGTACCATAATAGGTGATTGATGCAGAATGTTACTGCCATCCAATGGTAAAGCCGTAACATAGCCTGAGCTACGCGTTTAATATGATTTGATCAAATTGCAGTCTGGGGAATTTAACTCCTGTTCTACATTTTATAACTTACATCAATACCTTCTTGTTTCTAGTACAGGCAAAGCAAGAAATATGACCACATTTTCAATTTGTTTGCACGTCCTGCAATTCAATTTAACTGTGAATTACTAATACTACAGAACATAATTATCTAAACGTATAAATCAACCGCAGCTCCTCACGAGAGAGAGAGAACATAATATTTTAGTATTAATGTGTGTATGTGCCCCTTATTACATTAGTTTAAACTATTCAATTATATTAATATCCTACTAATATGAAACAGCCTTTTGTTAAAAGCACATAGCCATTCCAAGTTAATTTCACACTTGCTTCTTATGGATGCAATAACATTTTTATAAAATTATAATTATTATGAATATATTAACATTTTACAAGTACCCAATGGATATAATCATTGATGGGTAAAATGATCAAACAGAAGATAAAACTACTGGCACAGTCTTATTAATTCACACGTATATCACATCAATATTTTTGTAAGTGTGAAATAGCAAAAGATTATTATTGTTTTAAATATAAAGTGCCAATATATCACCGTGTGCCGTATAATTGGATTGTCTGCAGGTCTCCTGTTGACGTTCTTTACTGGTTGTGTCAGATATTGTACTTTATAAGTTCACAGTCATGAGCAAAGTTATATTACAAAATATAATTCCTTTTCATGGCATATTGGATTTTCAGAGAAGCGGGGAGGAACTGAGGGCAAAGGATAATGTGCAAGACCGCTGGGGAGCAAATAGAACTAACTCTTAATGCTGATTTAACAAAGAGCATTTCAGAAATATTCTCATTTTTGTACAATTTTCAAGGGCTTTCAGCTGCTTTTTTGGGTGCCAGGTTTTACTTTGCTTATATTATTTATTATTTATTATTATTATTATTATCGGCCTTCAGCTCAATCTCGAACCATGGCAACTTGATGGATGAATGCTCAATAGGAAGAACGATCTTGCGCGAACTTAGTATAATTTGCTTATATAGATAGCACCATCATATTCTGCATCACTTCACACAAGATCTCCATCCCCATTGGGGTTAACAATATAAATCCTCTATCAGGATGTTTTTGGAGTGTGGGAAAAAATAGAGCACTGAGAGGAAACCCACACAAACACAGGGAGAAAATACAAACTCCTCAGTTATTGACTCTGGTGGGATTTGAACCAAGGACCCAGTGCTAAGGCAACAGTGATAACCACTGAGCCATCATGGGCCCTACTTCAAAGTCAGTATTGAAACCGGTGTGGTTAGTGTTTTCTTTTTTTGGTTACATTTTTTTTTTTTTAAATGCAGCACACTCAGTATCATTTTTTCTAAAACTATCTTCTCTATTTGACTTGAAAAATGTAAAAGAAATAGACTTGGACATGACATAAAATAATAAAAATAAAAGTGTGGATCAATATACCAGTCTAAATGATCAGGCTCAATTACTCCTGAAACTTTGCTTGGACCTACGCGTTTGGCGTACATCCTTACTCAGAGAACCATGCTTTTTCTGTGTCCAATACTATAAGATTGGATTTTGTTTTTTAAATGTGAAATTTTATAGTCTCAGGATACGTTTTTCCATACTTGACTCAACTATTTGCTGTTTTTACAAATTAAAAAAAAAAAACACTAACAATGCTGCAAGATACCTTTATTACATACTGTATTTTCTGCACTATAAGGTGCACCGGATTATAAGGCGCACCATCAAAAAAGGGCTGCTAGGCCATCTTGGTCCACATATAAGTCGCACCGGATTATAAGACGCACCTTGTTACCATAGATAAAACAAAGCTCAGAGCCCATCATCCTCCAATATCCCTCTATAGACCCATCATCCTCCAGTATCCCTCTGTAGCCCCCCATCATCTTCCACTATCCATCTGTAGCCCCCATCATCCTCCGCTGTCCATCTGTAGCCCCCATCATCCTCCACTATCCTTCTGCAGCCCCCCATCATCCTCCACACACACCACACACACCCATACTCGCACCGTGTTTCCCCGAAAATAAGGCACACCTTGTTTGTACCTGCCATCCCTGCTGTCTGGTGCCCGCAGCTGTATTCTGTATGCTGCATTTTCCTATTTCAAAACCGCGCAGCTCACAGCCCTGGAACCCTGAGCCAATCACGGCGCAGAAGCCCTGAGCCAATCACAGCGCAGGAACCACGAGCCAATCAGAGGCTATGGACTGATATCAGCTGGCCTTGGATTGGCTCACGGTTCCTGTGCTGTGATTGGCTCAAGGCTCCTGGGCGGAGATCAGCACACAGTTCCGGAGCTGTGATTCGCTTCTGGGCTCCTGGACTGTGAGCTGCGCAGCTGCTGACCGGTTTTGAAATAGGAAAATGCAGCATACAGAATACAGCGGCGGGCACTGGACAGCGGGGAAGGCAGGGATGAGTCACAGCTGCATGCCCCGGTCTTGTGATCGGTGGCATGCTGATCACCAATAGAAACAAGGTATGCCTTATTTTCGTGGGGGTGCCTTATATTTGCACGCACATGGTATCCCCTAGCTTACTTTCAGGGAAATGCCGTATATAAGGTGCACCGCACTATAAGGCGCACTTTTGACTTCAGAGAAAATCTTAGGTACGCCTTATAGTGCGGAAAATACTGTACACAAAAATTATACCAAATGCATTTTACAGTCATTTTAAGACCTTTTAAAGAGAGCAAAGTCTGGCAAGCATGGTATAAAAAATAATCCCACAATTTTTAGTTATTGTTGCACATATTTCAGGAGCCATGGCTAGAAGTAGATACAAAAGGAATGGGGATTTTAAAGAAGGAATTATATAGATGTAATATAGGATATTATGATTCTAGATACATCTTCATAATTTGTCACATAAAGTTATTTTACTTTAGTAGTAATATGATAATTTGATATTGCACAAGCTATTAAAGAGAACCTGTCACCCCCTGGTGCTTTCAAAGTGAAAGCACCACTGAATGTGGTGTGTATGTTGTATTCAGGGAAGGTGTGCACCATATTTCTAGCACCCTGTACCCCAAAAAAGACACTTTGTAAAGTTCATGGTTAAGGGGTCCGATGGGTCTGCTCATTGTGTACTGAGGTTGCCGCCAGTAGGGTCCTCCCCACCTCCTGTATGTTTGTTCCACCTTCTCTTCTTTGTGTCTCCCCTCCTCTTCAGTGCCTGCGCCTACCATCTGAATTCACTCAGGTGCACACTGAGGACTTGGTGTGAGTTGGGCCCGGCTGCTGTAACAGTGTATGGTGTGATGCAAGCACCAGAGCCTGCCCTGTTAAATGTCATGCTGTATGCAGGGTGGGTTCACTTGTTTTGCCTGCATTTTAAAAAAGCATTTTGTCCATGACCCTACTCCTCCACGTGCTCTCCAGCCAGCTAATTCTCTTAAGCCATGTGTCTACCCTGACCAGTGGCATCATGAATTCACTTCACCGGATGAGCTTAACAAATGAGTATCTGAACCTTACTATGATTGGCTGGTAAATGTCCCATATGGGACAACCAAAATAAGGGTAAGAGTACTAGTGCGAACATAGTTTCTGTTTTTTTACTTGCAGTATTGGTATGTCTGATCATGTCTAAAAAACATAAAAAACAAACAACACTGGGAACCCCTGTACATTGAACACTTTTTCTTTATTTCCATTTGCCAAAGGAACTGCTTGGAGAATAATATTTACACTACCAAGAAAATAAATTCTCTTTTTGCAAATATTAAAAATAAATAAATGGACAAACTATTAATACAAAAGTCATTTTAGTCACTTTCTCTATAAGCTTCCATTTAATGATTGTGCCCTATATGTAGGTTGGATGTGAAGGATCACCTGACAACAAATCTGCATAATAAAACTCTGCTTACTTGCTTCAGATGAGCAATGGCTTACTAACCTCCTATCACATTAAACTAAACAAGGTCACTGGCAAAAAGCTCACAAAGTCTGCTAACACAGCAAAGAGCCCAAGCAAACTATCATCAAAAAGTGACATAATCAATCAGTCCTGGACACTGCCATCTGGCACATTTTTTCACACACTGTAACCTTCCATTTCTGCTTGCATTTAAATGCCTTGTTTTTCATTATAATGTTGCATATGTTTATACTAGAGCTTACCTGTTTAGTGACACATTTTATATCAGTGTTAGGAAACAGCAAATTACAATGACTTTCTAATAAATGTTCCAGATCCACTTTTTTCTCTGCATTAATTTTGTATTAAAATTCCAAATTCATTTGAGGGCAAAGTATTGACAATAAAGCTGAGCGAATCTCCCAAAACTCTATTAGGCAGATTTGCTCAACTTAAGAGTTAAATAAGATTTTCATAAAAACATTTAGATGAATGGGTTGATTTTGGATTAAAATACTTCTAGTTACCTCTTCTCAGCACTCCCTGTCCCTGTCCTATTGCCAACAGTCATACAATCCTATTTTATCTTCTATCTTATTCTGGCTGGGTTTTCAATTCATTTTATTGCACATTGTTAAGCGGACCCTGATGTATGGCATTGACGAGCCTCATGTTCTATGTAGTCACAAGGGACATGGCATACATCACTGATGGAAGTTACTCCTGATGTAGTGGTGTGAGGACCTAGTGATTAAAAGCAACAGCAAAATAAAGATAGAAGATAAGAAATAAAATAAAGGGGTTAAAAGACAAACGATAGAAGAGCTGATTAGAAGACTAGCGTTGGCCGATAAGGCATGATGTTCAGATAAATGAATAGGGTTTTATTGTAACTTACAGTCATTCAGATTTGATTATTATCAACACTTCTGTCACGATTCCTCTGCTCTGCATTCCGAGTGTCCTGGTTTGGGTGATTGACAGCTTAGTCATCCCATCTGGAGATGGGATATACTTGGCTGTTGGTGTACTGATTGACAGTTCAGCTGTGCTGAGATTTTGCAGGTTCCCCTCATCTACTGTAATTGCGCTGCCTTTTAGCTCTGCTATTTTTCCCAGTCTTAGTTTCTGCTCAACGCAGCTACAGTTGTTTGGTCTCTTGATTCTGTGCTCTGTGAATTGATCTTTTGCTGCCTGACCTTGCCTGTGTTTGACCATTCTATTGTCTTATCCCTCTGTTCTGATCCGCATCTCTCCAGGTAATTGATCTTGGACCGTGACTTAACTATGCCTCTGTCTTATCCCTCTTGCTTGATGTGCTGTCCTGGTACCTGACTTGAATGTTTGACTCTTCTACTTCTTCTTGCCCATGTGGTGACTAGCGTCACAACTACGGTACATAAACATTTTTCCTATACAGTTAGAGTAAATAACATTTATTGGTCATCCGGTACAATATATAGCATGGATATTTTCTTGTTTCATACACCTATATAAAAGATATCACTCTAACATAAAGATAAGTTGCCAGTTTTAGAAACATATAATTAAAAAAAACATGGTACAGTAATAAAAAACTAAACATGATCATTGGTAAGGTTCAATAGTTTTCTACAGGAAGTGTGGAGCCCACTGGGACGGGGGTACTCGGTACCGGACCGGTCTGCTGCTGGGGAAGTCACGGGTGGCCCTGGTCCGGTCCGTGTCTCGGGCCCACACAATGGATGAGGGAAATATTTACAGGGGAAATGTCACGTGTGACGCCACCCACTTGGTGTGGCCAGTGATGGGGGCCGCCGCTGCTGCAGAAACTCCGGGGGTGATGTAATGGCAGCGGAGATGGTGTAGTTCCAGTGGGAAGAACTGTATCCCCCGGGGCAGTAAGGGTTAAGTCTATGGTGTGGTTGTAGCACACTTACTTGCAGGCTGCAGGGATCTCTCCTCCTGGCTGGTGCTGACAGGCTGGATCTGTATGAGGTAGAATGGTGTGCAGGTAGAGGCAGACAAGAGAGGCAATTCAGGGTTTTCCAAAGCTTTACTCTTTGTTGTTCCAACAGTTTACAGGTAGCTTGCAGTTCTTACAAGGTTAAGTACAGCTCTCAGTACACAGTTCAAGTACACGTGTTCTTTCTCCCTCTCCGGGTTCCCTTTGCTCCCTGCAGCCAGGCCCCTCTCTCCATGTGACCCCTCACACAGTCTGTAGTGTCCTTTCCGGGCTGTTAACATTCTCTTTGCTCTGTGGTGTGCGACACTGGACAGTATGGCGGTGACTCGGACCCCTGGTGGGCCCTCCTGGTTGTCACTGAGCTGCCTGTCCTTTGGGTTAGGGATCCTAGTGTGAAGCTGTGATCCCCCGTCGGTGTCTGGGGATGCCGGGTGAACTACGGTCCCCTTTAGAGCCGACACTCTACTCAGCCCAGCCTTCAGCAGTCCTCCAGCACGAGGCTCTGCCAGGCTCCTTCCTTTCTGTTCCTTTCCAGTATCATAGGAGGGACTTCTCTGCCTGCAGTCAGTGGCTTCAGCTGCTGTCTAGGGCACAGGTTCCACCGTCCCTCTCTGCCTGTCACACTCCTGGTGGCATCAGCATAGGACGGGCTTTCTCTCCCCTCTGGCTCGCACTGGCTCAGTACGGATTCTGCGCTCCTAGCCTTGCACTCGCAGGACGTGTGATTCTCCTTCAGTCTTTTTGTCTTTACAGCTCAGCCTACCTCGGCCTACTAACTTCCTTCACTCCTCCCCTTCACTATATACTGTCAGTCACCTGACCTCTGGTGTGCCCAACCCACCCCTCTGAATCCACCACCCCTCGAACTCATAGAGTTTCTAATCTCAGGGCTGGATGTAACCTCTCTTGCACGTGGGTTGTGTGGGCTGTGAGGGTGTTGTTGTTCAACATTGTCCTACCTGCCTGGCTGCAGTTCCCTTTGTGGCCTCCTGGACGCAGGGGCGCCACAGAAGGGCATAGATTTTCAAAAATAAACCACATAGATACAATATATGTGAATTAAAATGATGAACAACTTTTGGTTAAAGAATCAGAGAAAGAACAAATCTAGAAGAAAAATGGGTCCCAAAAGTTGGATTAGGAAAACCACTTTGTATAGAAAGTTGTCTCAGCAGGTATCAAGTCTATTCTCATGTTGTGGTTTAGTTTCAGACCAATTAAGCTCTGGTTAGGGGAACATCTAAGTCCCATACTCTTGGAATTATTAAGTGCATGGCTGACAGGAAGTGACACCATATGGAAAATTTTCCTAATTATCGTATATGTGTTCATGGTAAAAAAAAAACTATAAAATAAATTCTACAGTGCATTAGACTTTTGTATGATAGAGGTGATTATATGGAGACCTGACATCTTCACAACGGGGTCTAATCCTGAAACATTTTCACCACATGTGTTCCACCTAGTGGGAGTTTTAGAAACTCCTCAACATAGAAATTGGAACATAAGGAAATTGCAATAGAAGGAAAAATTATGGAATTATGGAAATCACAAGATTCATAGACATGATAATGATATGCAAATGATGAAAACATGGAAACAGAATTTTGAAGACATCTCAATTTATTCAGTATCAATTAGGAGCACCACACACAGAAATACACACACTTACATGTCTTGGCATGCAATCAATGAAGTTATCAATGGTTGTCGTATGTTTGTTCTTTGATGTTGAATACTATTGGGCAAATCATTATTTTCTGCTGGCAGCTCCCTTTACAATTGTCAACCAATGATGTTCCAGATGTGCTCAATGGTAGACAAGCCCTGAGATGCTGCAGGTCATGGTAGCACAATTATGCCACATAAGTTTTCAGTAGCACAAGGAACATATGGCCTGGCTTTGTCATGGTGAAAAAGATTTACGTTTTTGAGAAATGGCAACATATCTGATTCCACGACCAAATAAGTGTACCTGGAATAAAGACTATAGGTTGGGTTACCATACATAATGATACCTTAATCCTGGAAGTGTGACTGGTGAGGCGTTTTAAACGATGAATAGAAATCGAGGGAGGTTTACCATGCCCTGCCGTCTAGAGTCACAAAGGAAGTCAAGGGTCCAGACTGATGGAGATAAAACTGTGCCTTTATTCTACTGACACCTTCCGTGAGCTAGCTGCCTACTTCTCCAGAGATATACAAGCTTACAGGCATGTGTGAAAATGTCAACAAATAGGAAGTAGACGACAATGACGTGTGCTACATCTGACAGAACGTGAAAAAAGTGCAGCAAAACAACCAAACAACGTCAATGAGTTATCACTAATCTAAGTACAGTTCATAAGAATTCTCACATGTCAAAAACACATACAGCAAGTTATAACCATTAACAAAACAATAATAAAAAGTAATAACCCTGGAATGAAATTAAAATCATAATCAAAATCAAGAAGGATATCCTAGTTTCGAACCTGCTACACATACTGCGCTCGCGGATCTTATCTCATGGAGTCATGAGTCATGGAGTTAGATCTGCACCACTCTGCAGAGATACTTCTATCCCTCTGAGGTTTGCCACTCCTTCTCCTATTCAAGAGACTTGGATCCGTGTTCCATGAGAAAATCATCATTATCAATCCAGGTAAGCTCCTTGTGATTCATTTCACTGCAGAAATCAGACATCCATCTACAGATCTCCCAATGCACCCAACAGATGTATACAGTGGAAGCCGCTCATATATCCCGAAGTGCCACCAAGAAAAGAATCACGGTCAGGCTAGGGTCACACATAAGCCCTTGGTCCATTTTTGGCATCAGTTTTTGAATTTTTTTTTTCTAAGTCGAAAAACTGATGCAAAAACCTGTAATAAATACCGTATACGTTTGTTTCTGCACCCAAAAATGTTCCTAGAAGGTTTTTTAAACCCAAAAATGTTGGTAGGAACATTTTTGGGTGCAGTAAAAAAATGGATCCGTTTTTTTAACATGGGACCCTATGGAAAAACGGTTCCGTTTTTTAGAGCATTGTTTATGTAAAAAATGGCAAAGTCCCAAAAATGTTCAGGGGCACAGGAGGCACAAAAAGCAGCCTAGGAAAAACAGATTTGGCATGGAAAACACTTCCAAAAAAGGATTACTATGTGTGACCCTAGCCTCACACTACCATTCAGGATGTATAACAAGAGAGATCTTAGGATGTTAGCATTTAATAGTGGATATACCCATCATGGAAACCTTTAGGGAACTTGGTTTAGTTAAAGAAATCTGTCATTTCATTTAACCCTTGAGGTGCTAATGTATTCAATTTATAAATCCAGTACACCTCCTTTCTGGAAAGTGTCTAGTCCCGGTTCGAATCCGACTTGGGAACATAATCTATAGGGGTGACAGAAAATACTACTTCTTTAGAATGATAGATAGCACAATGTCGTGACACTCCATGTGTTAGGAGTCCCTCCTTCACATTGTACCTATGTGAGGTCATGCATGTCTGTAATTTCTGTGTTGTTTTGCCCACATATTGTTTTTCGCATTTACAATTCAAAAGTTATAACAACTTAAATAGTACTTTATCATGAATGCATTTTCACCGGGATGTCTCCCAAAACGTTTTTTGCTATCATTGATCATTTGGCAACATAAGAGTTTGGGTACACCACATTTATATTAATCTAATAACCCTGATTTCTTTACAATTGCCTTTTTATTAACCTTTAATCAGCTGGGGGCTAGTATATTTTTGAGGGTAGGAGGCCTCCTAAAGGTGACAGCTGGTTTATCAGGTATTAGCTTATTCAGAACTGGGTCATTTAATAAGATATTCCAATGCTTCTTCAATATGCATTTAATATCATCATGTTATCTGGAATATGTAGTAATAAAATTGTATGCAAATGAGTTGTTATTCATTCTTTTTGTTGATCTACTGGTGTCAGTGTTAAAGGAGCTTATTTTGGGATAATCTTCTAAAGCCCGGTCTAGCAATTTTTTGGGATATTTTTTCTCAATAAACCTGTCTATTGGGGTAGCGGATTGGGATAAAAATTCAGGAAGTAAAGAGCAATTCTTCCGTATACGCTTATACTAATCGTGGAGGATTCTTCATGACATTGCCTGTGTGTTGGGAATCCTAACCACAGGATAACTAATGTTGCAATACAGTCACTTAAATGGAGCACTGAATTGTAGATGTGAAGATTATTAAATTGGGAAGGGTATATTTATAGTTTCCAACTTCTGTGCATTTACTGCAAAATTGTGTTAAATGATAACTTATGCCACTGTGAACCTACCCAGTTTCCTCATATATATTATGTTGACACTCTTATAGACATTCAGTGGTCACAAGGGTTTGTCAATCACATTTCACAGTAGGACTTAAAAGACTGTATTAAATTAGTTTATATTGAATTAGACATTAAGTATGTAATATTAATTTTTATTTGTATAGTGATCTGTATGTTTAATGTCTTTTTTACATCTAGATACCTTCACCATGAACAAAATAATTAAAGGTCTAATACACTCTTGTATGTAATTTTTATAATGGCTCTACTAAAACAGATGACATGTAAACAACCCCTGGCAAAAATTATGGAATCACCTTGCTCGGCGGATGTTCATTCAGTTGTTTAATGTTGTAGAAAAAAATCAGATCACAGGCATGGCACAGAACTATAGTCATTTCAAATGGCAGCTTTATGGCTTTAAGAAACACGAAAAGATATCAAGGTAAAAAATGTGGTAGTCAGTAAGGGTACCTTTTTTCAGACCAAGCAAAAGGAATAAATTATGAAATCACTCAATTCTGAGGTAAAAATTATGAAAACACCCTGTAAATTTTAATTCCTAAAACTAATACCTGCATCAAATAAGTTCTGCTCGTTAGTCTGAATCTAAAAAGGAGTGATCACACCTTGGAGAGCTGTTGCACCAAGTGGACTGACATGAATCATGGCTTTAGCACGAGAGATGTCAATTGAAACAAAGGAGAGGATTATCAAACTCTTAAAAGAGGGTAAATTATCATGCAATGTTGCAAAAGATGTTGGTTGCTCACAGTCAGCTGTGTCTAAAATCTGGACCAAATATAAACAATGTGGTGCCCCTGCGACCAGGGTGGCCACAGTTAGAAACTGCAGCCAGGCAGGAGGGTAGACAGTTTGTTTAGCAAACACCTCAAACACATATTCACTGTCATGGGGACCTAACCCGGAACCTGGGACTCTAGGCAGGTAAGGGGTAGTAGGGCTAGATATGAGTGGATGAGCGTAGTCAGGGTAACGGATGAGTATATAAGGGAGAAACAGGAAGCAGTTAGCCAGTAGGCAGGTGCCGAGCAGCCAACACCAAGTAGGCCGGAGTAGGCTGAGAGGAACAGATGAAGGAGAAGGAGTAGGCCAGTGGGTGCTGAGCAGAACAGAAAAGACCAAGAGTAGGCCAGCAGTCAACTGACAGGAGAGCCTCCCTTAATATATTGGGAAGTTACACGGGAAGAGAAGGACCCGGTGAACCCTTGTGATACAGGGATACTTGGGGATATGCTAAAACCAGAGAGTCAGCTCTGAGGGGAATTGAAGATTACAACCAGCGCTCCAGACAAACTGACGGGGATCACAGACTCCAGATCTGTGTTCCCACCAGAGAATTGGGTGCACAGCAGCAACTGAGAGGACCCGGCTTACCGCCCATAGACTTAGGGGAAAGCTACTATTGGGGACCGAGCTGCCGCTCCGCAATTCACTTACACAGGAAAGATGGAGAATAAGCCTGAAAGGACACATAGAAGGACTGAGGAGTCTAGGAGAGATAACCTGGCTGCAGTGGGTTCAAGTGTACCGGATTCAACTGAGTAAAGCTGTAAAGAACTGTATTGTACCGTGTCCTGTCTGACAAGAGAATTGGAGAAGTAAACCTGGGTGAACCCTGCTACGTTGTCTGTGTCTGATTTCAGGTATGAGGAACTGTCAGTCCTCCATTTGACCCTGTCAGGAGCCATCTCCACATCATCCTCCTTTCCCTGCAACAGCCATAACAACCATCACAAACTTTAATCACCACTGCCCTGGGGAACCAGGCTCTACCTTCGGGAAGCCGTTCCATCTACAGCTGCCAAAACATCATTCCCGGAGATTCTGCAGCAGCGGTGGTCACCCTGACCACAACCCGTAGGTGGCGTCACGACAAACCTAATCCCTTGTAAATACACCCCATTTACTTGTGCGAAACCGGGACATGGTCCGGACCAGGACCGCCGTGACATCCCCAGCAGTACCCCGGTCCGGCACAGAGTACCTCGTCCTAGTGGGCTCCACAACCACATGGGAAGGTTGTTAAAGGCAAACATACTGGTAGACCATGGAACAGGGGCGGACCGTCACCCCCGGGGGCCCTGGTGCAGGTGTGGACCGGGGGGGGGTGCTGGTGCTCTCTTACCACTGCTTCTCTCCCGCCTGGTCCTGCCGCGCTCTCCCGCCTGGTCCTGCCGCGCTCTCCCGCCTGGTCCTGCCGCGCTCTCCCGCCTGGTGACGGCGGCTTGTGGGGGTCGGCTGGGAGAGCCGCGCTGAGAGCCGCGCTCTCCCGCGGCTTGTGGGGGTCGGCTGGGAGAGCCACGCTGAGAGCCGCGCTCTCCCGCGGCTTGTGGGGGTCGGCTGGGGGCCCCCTCCAGGCTTGAAGGGGCCCCCTAACCGGTCGGGGCCCTGGTGCAGCTGCACCAGCTGCACCAGTGTAGTTCCGCCCCTGCCATGGAAGACATCAAAGCATCAAGACCGGAAATTTAAAGCAATATGTCTCCAAAACAGGAAATGCACAACAAAACAAATGAGGAATGAATGGGAGGAAACTGGAGTCAATGTCTGTGACCGAACTGTAAGAAACCGCCTAAAGGAAAAGGGATTTACATACAGAAAAGCTAAACATAAGCCATCATTAACACCTAAACAGAAAAAAAACAAGGTTACAATGGGCTAAGGAATAGCAATCGTGGACTGTGGATGACTGGGTGAAAGTCATATTCAGTGATGAATCGCGAATCTGCATTGGGCAAGGTGATGATGCTCAAACTTTTGTTTGGTTTCGTTCCAATGAGATTTATAAAGATAACTGCATGAAGAGAACATGCAAGTTTCCACAGTCATTGATGATATGGGGCTGCATGTCAGGTAAAGGCACTGTGGAGATGGCTTTCATTGCATCTTCAATAACTGCCCACGTTTACATGGATATTTTGGACAGTTTTCTTATCCCATCAGTTGAAAGGATGTTTGGGGATAAATCATTTTTCAAGATGATAATGCATCCTGCCATACAGCAAAAACTGTGAAAACATTCCATGAAAGAAGACACATAAGGTCAATGACATGGCCTGCAAATAGTCCAGATCTCAATCCAATTGCAAATCTTTGGTGGAAGTTGAGGAAAATGGTCCATGACATGGCTTCACCGAAAATAGGACATAAAATTTAAAAAAACTCACCAAGATTTCGGCACTTTTCATACCCATTGCACCTAGCAGGAGGCTGCTGGCTCCTCTCAGAGGTAACACATGTGTCTGGACACCGGTGCTTAGTCTCCTGCAACCCAGGCATGGGGGCGATTGTAGCACCTGCAACCAGTCATGCTGTCAGAGAGGAGACTGGTGGAGTTTAAAGACACAAGGCTGCCATAGGGCATCAGCCACATACGTCTATGTGATACACAGTGTTAGAGCAACCTATTGGTCATGGCCAAGCTATTATACAAGACGGCTGCTCTGCCCCAAACACATGCATCACAAGTGACCGATGCCTCTCAGAGGGTCCAGCCTCAACTGCAAGCAGATAAAAAGATGCAACAAAACACTATAGATAAAAATGTGAGGTGTTTGTAGGTATTTTGGGCCAAAATAACGTAAGCTCGAAATCTACCATCAAGGGCCCTCACGCTTACGAGTCCTAACCATATGTTTGTCCATATGTTTGTTTGGTGGGTAAACCACCAAACATTGCAAGATTCACCAAAAATAGGACATAAAATTTCAAAAAACTCACCAAGATTTTGCCACTTTTCATACTCATTGCATCTAGCAGGAGGCTGCTCGCTCCTCTGAGAGGTAACACATGTGTCTGGACACCGGTGCTCAGTCTCCTGCAACCCAGGAATGGGGGTGATTGTAGTACCTGCGACCAGCCATGCTGCCAGGGAGGAAACTGGTGGTGTTTAAAGACACAAGGCTGCCATATAGCATCAGCCACATAGGTCTATGTGATACACAGTGTTAGAGCAGCCTATTGGTCACGCCCAAGCTATTAGACAAGGCAGGCTTACGTAACCTCAAAATCCACCGTCAAGGGCCCTCACGCTTACGAGTTCTAACCATATGTGTGTCCATATGTTTGTTTGGTGGGTAAACCACCACACATTTAAAGATTCACTGAAAATAAGACATAAAATTAAAAAAAACTTACCAAGATTTCAGGCATGAGGGCGATTGTAGCACCTGCGACCAGCCATGCTGTCAGGGAGGAGATTGGTGGTGTTTAAAGACACAAGGCTGCCATAGGGTATCAGCCACATAGGTCTATGTGATACACAGTGTAGCTTGGGCGTGACCAATAGGCTGCTCTGAAACTGTGTATCACATAGACCTATGTGGTTGATGCCCTATGGCAGCCTTGTGTCTTTAAACACTACCAGTCTTCTCCCTGACAGCATGGCTTGTCGCAGGTGCTACAATCGCCCCCATGCCTGGGTTGCAGGAGACTGAGCACTGGTGTCCAGACACATGTGTTACCTCTAAGAGGAGCCAGCAGCCTCCTGCTAGGTGCAATGGGTATGAAAAGTGGCGAAATCTTGGTGAGTTCCATGACAAGACTCCAACATGCAAAGCTGATCAGGCAACAGCAATCAGAGACAGTTGGAGCCAGATTGATGAAGAGTACTGCTGGTCACTCATTAAGTCCATGCCTCAGAGACTGCAAGCTGTTATTAAAGCCAGAGGTGATGCAACAACATACTAGTGATGTATTGGAGTGTTCTTTTGTGTTTGTTTTTCATGATTCCATAATTCTTTCCTCTGAATTGAGTGATTCCATATTTTTTCCCTCTGTTTGGTCTGAAAAAAGGTACCCTTAATGACTACCACATTATTTATCTTGATTTCTTTTAATGTTTCTTAAAGCCATGAAATTGCCATTTGAAATGGCTTTAGTCTTGTGCCTTGCCTGTTATCTGCTTTTTTCTACAACATTAAACAACTGAATGAACATCCTCTGAGCCAGGTGATTCCATAATCTGTGGCAGGGGTTGTATGGTGTTTAACATATACCACATTTTTTGTGTGTGCGAATAAACCTTTTAACTTAGATTTATCCGTGTGCGGTTTTTGTTACATGAACACAACAGGCCAAAATATATCTGTAATGCATGAAGTTAAAGCAAATGAATTCAATGTAAACTAAATTTGTGTCCAAATTTTAGAAAGTTACTGAACCTAGTAAATTCAATCAATTTGCATTTTACTTCTTCCTGATGGTCTAAATTTTATACAGTGAGAAGATTGCATCAGCTATAGAAGGATCAAATGATCTTCCCCAGGTGAGATTCTCCAAAATGCCATGCAGCTATCACATCATGTGGTATAGCACAGGCAATCAGGAGGGAGTATCACAGCCTATATAAAACCAGAAGCAGGATATTAAGCAGCAATTTTATAGTAAATTTAAAATGCAGAAATCTGAAAAAGAAACCAGGCGCTACCATAGAGCGTTACCAACACAAATGAAGCTTTTTCCGTTTAAAGGAATATGCTAACCTGGTATGGTTGTGGAAGTCACAACGAGTATAATCATCAATACATTTACTTTGGCTGCTGCCTTTAATAAAACGATTTTCATAAAAATATAAAAATATAAAAGTTGGGTTTTTTAAACCGCGCTGCCAATCATTCCAATAATATTAAAATTCAAAGAGCTGACATGAAGGTGATTTTTATTCTACGCGTTTCAAGGTTCACAGACCGCTTCATCAGGAAAACCACCGATGTACATCCTTCAAGGTTTACAGACCTCTTCATCAGGAAAACCACCGATGTATATCTGTGAACCTTGAAACGCGTAGAATAAAAATCACCTTCATGCCAACTCTTTGAATTTGAATATTATTGGAATGATTGGCAGCGCAGTTGAAAAACACCAACTTTTATAGTTTTATATTTTTATGAAAATAGTAAATTTAAAGTAAGTCCATGTCACAGCTTATTACTTATCCATAGAAATATGGAGGAAAATCCCTTAAAAACTGAAAAACTGAATATTGTTTTAAAGCACAGCAGTGATCTTATACTCAGCAGCTAGGATTCCAGACTTGTACTTACAGTCACTAAAAAAGTGATCACTCACTGCACATTTGTCAGGGTATGGTTTTGACAGAGGAGGGTAATGCAGCAAGATGGTAGTGACAGACAAAAGTAATCAAGGTAACTAGTCTGACCCTCTGACTGTAGTTCCCAAACCGACCCTGTTCTCAGAATTACCTCTGAAGGTGAGTATGTCTGGGCTTCCACCCTTGCCCTGCTCCTGACCAAATCTAGACTAACACACCCTAACCTACACCCAGCAAACAGGATAAGAACAACAACACCCTGCAAGATGCAAACTCCAAACAGAAAAGTAGCTTTAAGAAGGCTTAAGCAAGAACTGCACTGAGCATCCACACAGCTCAAGATCAAAGAGAGAATGAACCCCATCAGCGACATCAGGTGATGGGTCATAATTGAAGGGGTTAATGACAACAGTATTGACAGTTCTCATTAACCCCTTCTCGACCTTGGATGTTGTACAGCGTCATGAAAGTCGGTGCCTTCCTGACCAATGACGTTGTACAACGTCATGGCAGTTACCGCGACACTGTTGCCGTGGTGACCGCCAGTGGGCTCCAGTTCTCTGTGATTCTTATCACAGAGCATAGGGGCTTGAGGTCAGCGGGGATGGATTCCCCACCCTGACCCCAGGATCACTGTGATTGGCTGTTTAAACAGTCAATCACAGTGATCCTGTCTCCACCTATAGAAGGGGCGGTCAGAGCCCCTTCTATAGGCTGGAGCACTGGAGGGGGCAGGTATCGCCCCCTCCAGGGCTGATGGGGAGTGATCTGATCACTCACCATCAGCCACACCCACATGGCGGTGGTGCAGGCACTTGTGTCCACCGCCGCCTGCTTCTGCCTGCCACCGTACAGTTCTGCCCGCCGCTTCTCTGCCCGCTGCCACCACTTCTCTGCAGCCCGATCCTCATGTAGGGGGATCAGGTTGCAAAGTAGCGATCTGGCAGCCCGGGCACAGTGATCCACGTAGTGGATCACTGCACCTGGGCTGTCAGATCACTTTCTGCAGCTCGATCCCTATGCAGCAGGATCAAGCTGCAGAATGCGATCTGACAGCCCGGGCACAGTGATCCACTATGTAGATCACTGTGCCCGGGCTGTCAGATTGCTTTCTGCAGCTTGATCCCTATGCATGGGGATCAGGCTGAAGAGTAGCGATGTGCAGCCCGGGCACAGTGATCTACATAGTGGATCACTGTGCCCGGGCTGTCAGATCGCTTTCTGCAGCTCGATCCCTATGTATGGGGATCAGGCTGCAGAATAGCGAGCTGACAGCCCGGGCACAGTGATCTACATAGTGGATCACTGTGCCTAGGCTGTCAGATCACTTTCTGCAGCACATTGGGGTTCAAAGTGCTCACTATGCATTTAAATTAGTTCATTAGGGGGTCTAGTTTGCAAAATTGGGTCACATGTGGAGGAACTCCAATGTTTAGGCATACAGGGGCTGTCCATATGTGACATGGTGTCCGCTAACAGTAGGAGCAAATTTTCCATTCAGATCATTACTGGACACCATGTCACATATGTATGCCTAATCATTGGCGTTGCCCCACAAGTGACCCTATTTTGGCAACTAGATTTCCTAAGAAACTTGTCTTGATGGGTGGTGAGCACTTTGAACCCTCAGGTGCTTCACAAATTAATCCATAAAAATGAAAAAATAAACTTTTTGTGGGAAAAAAAAAGTACCGTATATACTCGCGTATAAGCCGAGTTTTTCAGCCCAAAAATTGGGCTGAAAAGTACCCCCCTCGGCTTATACGCGAGTCAGTGACGGCAGCCCTAGCAGCCCCAGCAGCCCCAGCATCCCCAGTAATGCAGGGCCCCCCCAGCCTGACTCCGGTCACCTGTAAAGCAAATTATACTTATCACTGTCCCGCTGTCCGCGCCCGCCGCTGCTGACATCCGCGATCCTCCATCTTCATGGTCTTCTTCCTGTTTCCTGTGTTCGTCGCTGCCAATGACGTCATTACCGGCGCCGAACACAGGAACCAGGAAGAAGATGAAGATGGAGGATCGCGGATGTCGGCAGCGGCGGGCGCGGACAGCGGGACAGTGATAAGTATAATTTGCTTTACAGGTGACCGGAGTCAGGCTGGGGGGGCCCTGCATTACTGGGGCTGCCTGTATACTACCACTGGGGCTGTATATACTACTGGGGCTGCCTGTAAACTACCACTGGGGCTGTATATAATACTGGGGCTGCCTGTAAACTACCACTGGGGCTGTATATAATACTGGGGCTGCCTGTAAACTACCACTGGGGCTGTATATAATACTGGGGCTGCCTGTATACTACCACTGGGGCTGTATATACTACTGGGGCTGCCTGTAAACTACCACTGGGGCTGTATATAATACTGGGGCTGCCTGTATACTACCACTGGGGCTGTATATACTACTGGGGCTGCCTGTATACTACCACTGGGGCTGTATATAATACTGGGGCTGCCTGTATACTACCACTGGGGCTGTATATACTACTGGGGCTGCCTGTAAACTACCACTGGGGCTGTATATAATACTGGGGCTGCCTGTATACTACCACTGGGACTGTATATACTACTGGGGCTGCCTGTATACTACCACTGGGGCTGTATATAATACTGGGGCTGCCTGTATACTACCACTGGGGCTGTATATACTACTGGGGCTGCCTGTAAACTACCACTGGGGCTGTATATAATACTGGGGCTGCCTGTATACTACCACTGGGGCTGTATATACTACTGGGGCTGCCAGTATACTACCACTGGGGCTGTATATACTACTGGGGCTGCCTGTATACTACCACTGGGGCTGTATATACTACTGGGGCTGCCTGTATACTACCACTGGGGCTGTATATACTACTGGGGCTGCCTGTATACTACCACTGGGGCTGTATATACTACCTGGGGCTGCCTGTATACTACCACTGGGGCTGTATATACTACTGGGGCTGTATATACTACTGGGGCTACGTGTATACTACCACTGGGGCTGTATATACTACTAGGGCTGTATATACTACTGGGGCTGCGTGTATACTACCACTGGGGCTGTATATACTACTGGGGCTGCCTGTATACTACCACTGGGGCTGTATATACTACTGGGGCTGCCTGTATACTACCACTGGGGCTGTATATACTACTGGGGCTGCCTGTATACTACCACTGGGGCTGTATATACTACTGGGGCTGCCTGTATACTACCACTGGGGCTGTATATACTACCTGGGGCTGCCTGTATACTACCACTGGGGCTGTATATACTACTGGGGCTGTATATACTACTGGGGCTACGTGTATACTACCACTGGGGCTGTATATACTACTAGGGCTGTATATACTACTGGGGCTGCGTGTATACTACCACTGGGGCTGTATATACTACTGGGCTGTCTGTATACTACCACTGGGGCTGTATATACTACTGGGGCTGCCTGTATACTACCACTGGGGCTGTATATACTACTGGGGCTGCCTGTATACTACCACTGGGGCTGGATATACTACTGGGGCTACGTGTATACTACCACTGGGGCTGTATATACTACTAGGGCTGTATATACTACTGGGGCTGCGTGTATACTACCACTGAGGCTGTATATACCACTGGGGCTGCTGCTGTATATACCACTGGGGCTGCTGCTGTATACTACCACTGGGGCTGCTGTATATACCTCTGGGGCTGCTGTATACCACACTGCTGGGGGCTGTATACCTGTGCTGGGGTCCACCCTCGGCTTATACATGAGTCAATAGATTTTCCCAGGTTTTGGGGGCAAAAGTAGGGGGGTCGGCTTATACACGGGTCGGCTTATACACGAGTATATACGGTACTTTTTTTATTATTACGGATCAATTTGTGAAGCACATCGAGGTTCAAAGTGCTCACTATGCATCTAGATAAGTTGCTTGAGGGGGTCTAGTTTCCAAAATGGGGTCACTTGTGGGGGAGCTCCAATGTTTAGGCACACAAGGGCTCTCTATATGCAACATGGTGTCCGCTAATAATTTGAATGGAAAATAGCTCCGTTAGCAGACACCATGTAGCGTATGGAGAGCACCTGTGTGCCTAAACCTTGGAGCTACCCCACAAGTGACCCTATTTTGGAAAGTAGACCCCCCCAAGGAACTTGTTTAGATGCATAGTGATCACTTTGAACCCCCAGGTGCTTCATAAATTCATCCGTAAAAATGAAAAATCACTTTTTTTTCACAAAAATATTATATTAGTCTCAATTTTTTCATTTTGACATGGGCAATGGGAAAAAATGGATCCTAAAATTTGTCGGGCAATTTCTCCTGAGTGCACCAATACCTCATATGTGGTCATAAACCATTGTTTGAGCGCATGGCAGAGCTAGGAAGGGAAGGAGTGCCATTTGACTTTTTGAATAGATAATTAGCTCCAAAAGTCAAATAGTGCTCCTTCCCTTCCGAGCCCTACCGTGCGCCCAAACAGTGGTATAAGACCACATGTGAGGTATTGGTGTACTCAGAGGAAATTGGCCAACAAATTTTAGGGTCCATTTTATCCTGTTGCCCATGTGAAAATGAAAAAATGGAGGCTAAAAGAACATTTTTGTTGGAAAAATGAAAATGTCCATTTGTTTCTTCTACGTTGCTTTAGTTCCTGTGAAGCACCTGCAGGGTTAATAATCTTCTTGAATGTAGTTTTGAGTAGCTTGAGGGGTGCAGTTTTTGGAATGGTGTCACTTTTGGGTGTTTTCTGTCACATCGGCCCCTCAAAGCGACTTCAAGTGTGATGTGGTCACTAAAAAAATGGATTTGTAAATTTTTTTGGAAAAATGAGAAATTGCTGATGAACTTTGAACTCTTTTTTTTTTTCCCCAAAATTGTGCTGATGTAAAATAGACATGTTGGAAGTGTTGTTTATTAATAAAATGGACACTGGTCAGAATTGCAAAAAATGGCAAGGTCTTTAGGGTCAAAATAGGTTGGGTGGTGAAGGGGTTAAATCCTAGATTGATAATATTCAGGCTTCTATGAGATCCACAGTTTACCAATCATATAAGTAAATAGTTAGAAAACACACACAGAGAAATCATTAATTTGAATAAGACACACGGACAACTCACATTTTCTCATTTATTAACCCCAAACATAGCCTCTCACAATAATCCACAGCAATGTGTATCATAGCAGACTCGGCTCTGCTACATGTGGCGAGCGGGGACATTAGTGTCCACTCACCACAATTAGCACTTTCATACTGAATTGTGGCTGTGAGTGGTGACCTCAGAGAGTTCAACTCTGAAACCTACTGTCATCTTTTAGAATAATTTTAGAACAACTTTAGCTTTTAGAATAACTTTAGCTATTAGAACAACTTTTCGACAAGCAGTGCTACAGAAAAAGTCTTCAACTTTCAAGAAAACCATGATTTTTTTCCAATATAGTGTCCATCACATGCATGAAAGCACACCACTTCTTGGCCCAAGTCCTTACGTGTCAACTTGTGCTCAAATTCATGGGCCCCTCACGCTAGCCAGGGGTTTCTGAGTCTGATAGATTATGGAGGGTTGTACATTACTTCTTATTTATATTTTGCTGAGCAAACCAGTTTTTACTTATGAAACAAAAAAACCTCTTTAAATTCCCTAAACAGAGATCATTTTTAGAATACCCCATTAGGGAAAGCCATGGATTCTTCTGTGACTGTCCCCTGTGTATAAACACCAGCAATGTAGGTATATCCCCAAAAAAGACATGTTTTTCACCATTTTTTATAACAACTCTGACACTGCAGTGTGTTGTGAAAAAGCCTGTTGTTTAACATCAATTGCTATCCATTTTCACTTAGCCAGTTGAACCTTACTAAGGCTCTATGTTTTAAAGAGCTCAGAAAGGTTCAGTATAGTCCTAAATGTTCTCCAATTGTTATATGCCTATTTTTAAGGCAATTAAAGGGAACCTTTCAGGTAGTTTTTACCCCCTAACCTATCACTACCTGTCCCTGCACCTTCCTAGCACATTCCTAACCATCTGTGTCTAACCTAAAACTGTCCTATATTGGCTGTGAAAAAAGCCCCTGTGTGCTAAATATTGGAGCTCCCCCACAATTGACCCCATTTTGGAAACTAGACCCCCCAGGGAACTTATCTAGATGGGTGGTGAGCATTTTGAACCCCCAGGGGCTTCACAAATTAATCCGTAAAAATGAAAAAAGAAAATTTTTGTGGAAAAAATAAGTACACAAATAGGCACACAGGGGCTCTCCAAACACGACATGGTGTCCGCTAACAATTTGGAAAATTAGTTCAAATTGTTAGTGGTCACCATGTCGCATGTGGAGAGCCCCTGTGTGCCTAAACATTATAGCTCCCCCACAAGAGACCCCATTTTGGAAACTAGACCCCCCAGGGAACTTATCTAGAAATTTCTAACTTTTTGCCAAATTTTTGATTTTTTCACAAATAAACGCATAAATTATCGACCTAAATTTAATACTAACATGAAGCCCAATATGTCACGAAAAAACAGTCAATATGTTGCAAATATACTCCAATCAAAGTCTTAGGCGACGTGCACACGTTCAGTATTTGATGAGTTTTTTACCTCAGGATTTGTAGACAAAACCAGGAGTGGAGCCAGGCCCGGCATCAGCACCCAGCGCACCCGGGCAAGTGCCGGGGTCCGACTGCTTGGAGGGGGCCCACCGGCCCCCTGAAGCTAGGGTCACACTTGTGACCCTAGCCTGATGCAAGTATTGTCTGCTTTGCGCAGAGCATTTAATGCTTTGCGCTGCCAGCAACAAAGCCCATAGAAATCTGCTGTTTACCTTGCCAACCAGTGGTTGGCAAGGTAAACAGCGGGTTTCTATGGGCTCCAGCACATAGCATTAAATGCTATGCGCTGCAGCCAAAAATACTTGCGTCAGGATAGGGTCACAACTCAAGTGTGACCCTAGCCTCAGGGGTCCCTGAGCACTGCCCCCACAGCCAGGGCAATATCCAGGGGGCAGCTGGGGGTCATTTGCAGGGAGATCATTTGCAGCCTCCTGCAGCGCCGAAGGTCTCTGTGCTCCCCCATCCCCCTCCGTGGGAGCCGACAGAGCTGCACACTGTGCTGACAGGACCTGTGATGATGTCAATGGAGGCGAGGAGTAAGGGGTCACATGATCAGCTCCTCAGTGTATGCAGGACTCTGCTGGCCATCATGATGCTGGATTAGGTGAAGTTTATGTTTGGAGTCAGGAGGGATTTACAGTGTTAATGTAGCAGAGGCGAGTGTGTACTAGGTGTATAGAATGGAGCCGAGTGGGTACTAGGTGTACGGAGGGGAGCCGTGTGTGTACGAGGGGTATCGAGCGGAGCCGAGTGTGTACGAGGTGTACGGAGAGGAGCCGAGTGTGTACTAGGTGTACGGAGAGGAGCTGAATGAGTATTAGGTGTATGGAGCGGAGCCGAGTGGGTACTAGGTGTATGGAGCGGAGCCGTGTGTATGTACGAGTGGTATGGAGCGGAGCCGAGTGGGTACTAGGTGTATGGAGAGGAGCCAAGTGAGTACTAGGTGTATGGAGTGGAGCCGAGTGGGTACTAGGTGTACGGAGCAAGAGCCGCGTGTGTACAAAATTTATGGAGTGGAGCAGAGTGTGTACGAGGCGTACAGAGCGGAGCTGAGAGTGTACGAGGTGTAGGGAGTGGAGCCACGTGTGCATGAGGTGTATGGAGTGGAGCCGCATGTGTACGAGGTGTATGGAGCGGAGCTGAGTGTGTACGAGGTATAGGGAGCGGAGCCGCGTGTGTACGAGGTGTATGGAGTGGAGCTGCGTGTGTATGAGGTGTATGGAGCAGAGCCGCGTGTGTACGAGGTGTATGGAGCGGAGCCGAATGTGTACGAGGTGTATGGAGCAGAGCCGCGAGTGTACGAGGTGTATAGAGCGGAGCCGAGTGTGTACGAGGTGTACGGAGCGGAGCCGCGTGTGTACGAGGTGTACGAAGCAGAGTTATGTGTGTATGAGGTGTAGGGAGCGGAGCGCGTGTGTACGAGGTGTACGGAGCGGAGCAGTGTGTACAAGGTGTATGGAGCAGAGCTGTATCTGTATGAGGTGTACAGAGCGGAGCCGTGTGTGTACGAGGTGTACGGAGCAGAGTAGTGTGTGTACAAGGTGTATGGAGCGGAGCTGTATATGTACAAGATGTTCAGAGCGGAGCCTGTGTGTACGAGGTGTACGGAGTGGAACTGAGTGCTTACAAGGTGTCCGGAGCAGAACTGCATGTGTACGAGGTGTACGGAGCGGAGCTGTATATGTATGAGGTGTACGGAGCGGAGCTGTGTGCGTACGAGGTGTATGGAGCGGAGCCGCATGCATACGAGGTATGTGTACCAGTGGTAGCCCCCCGCGGATTCCGCTCCCACTCCTATAGTCCCAGCCGCCTTTGTTAGCAGCATTCTTCTCCAGAGTCTCTTCTGCAGCTGTCTGCATTCTGCAGCTCAGCATGGCTGGGCACAATGTTGTCATCACTGAGCGCCACTGTGCTGATATGTGCAGAGCGGCAGAGCAAATGTTGAGGAGGCCGGAGCAGCGAGAAGAGAGGTGAGGAGAAAGAAAGATCCGGATGGCCAGACACCCGCTTGGCTGCGGTGCCACCCATATGGCAGTGAGGTTCCATTGAGCTGCTTGCATTATTTGTGCGCTTCAGGATGCTTGCGTATATACCAAGCATCCTCAGACGCACAAAAGTGCAACATGTTGCGTTTGAAGAGTACTTTTAAAAAGCGCAAGGGAACGCAAACGCATTTTAGCCTGCTCTTAACAACATGTTATATACTCACTGTCAGAAACAGCTCTTGCTGGTTTCAGCAGTCACTGTTCCAGTAAGGCTACCGTCACATTGGCGTTTTTTGAAAAATGCGGCAGTTGCTGTGACAAAAACGCATCTGCAGCATTTTCCGCCTAGCGGCCGCACTTACTTTGCGTTTGCGGCAAGCCCCATGCATTGTCTATGGGGCTTGTGGTAAGTGTTCGACAAGTGTGGTTCCAGCTGCAAAATAAAACGCTGCTGACCGCATTTTTTTTTCGCGGCCGTAACTGCCGAAACCGCGCTTGCCGCACCTGCCGCATGCTTACTGCAAGCCCCATACACAATGAATGGGGTTGCCGTTGGAGGCATGCAAGTGCTGCCGCTAGGTGGAAAATGCAACAGATGCGGGGGTTTTACCGCAACTGCCGCATTTTTAAAAAAACACCTATGTGAAAAGGCCCTAAGTTTAAAAATCGCATTTGGATGATTGGTCCCTTGGTCACATGACGTCTACTCAGACCACAGGGGGGCGTCAAACCCCAGGTGCCAGAAAACCTAGATACACCTCTGCCCACAGCCACAGCCGCTGATCTCAGACAGCCTGTCAGGTAGTGAGCTGCTCTATTTCCTGTATCACCGCACACACAGGAAATAGAGCAGCAGCTGTGGCTCACGCTACTTTACAGGCTGAGAGTCTGAGAGATCAGTGGCCGGTGTGGGAGCAGCACAGGACCGCCTGGTGTTGGGGGAAGTGCTCAGGGGCCCCTCAGTGTTTGGGGAAGCGCTCAGGGGCCTCCCGGTGTAGGAGGAAGTGCTCAGGGGCCCCCTGGTGTTGGGGGAAGTGCTCAGGGGCCCCCCAGTGTAGGGGCAGCTCTCAGGGCCCCCCCGGTGTGGGGGCAGGGCTCAGGGGCCCCCGAGGGTGAGGTGTGGGGGCAGCACAGGGCCCCTGAGGGTGGGGTGTGGGGGCAGCACTCAGAGGGCCCTGTCAGGGTCAAATTATTTTTTGCAATTTGATTGTATCATAGATGAAAATAAAATTATTTTAGTAGTGTGTTATTAGAATGTATTTTCAATGGTGCCATGTTATATCTTATATGTTGGATTTTACATGATGTACACTAAAGCAGTGTTACACTATATAAAATCTTTGATAAGAAATTCTACACCATTCAACACAGATTCAAATGTATAAGATTTTTGTACCTACTTGCAACTCTTACATCTAGTTCCTCTCACATGAAAACACCCTTTAAGTCCAACCAAGTATCGGCGGCTCAAAAAATGTTTTCAACAAATAAACTCAGAGATAGTATTGATTGGATAGTGTACGCTATTTTGCAACAAATTGTATCTCATTCTTTCCTCATTATTTCTTTCATTTCATGTCTTGATCTTGTGCAGGTAAATATTTTTGGATTATTTTTATTATCTGCTGTACTGTGGTCTGAATTCTGTAGAAAAAGGTACGGTATGTTCAATTTTCATTTTTATTTATTTTTTGCTTTCTTTTATATTTTTTGATAAACTATCTCTATCTATATGATCCACGATTTTTATTGCTATGTTTAAGCACGATTTAGGATAATGTCTTTTTGTTATTCTTTCACAGAATTGATTATTTTTCTTTTTGATAAACATCATATGTGGTACTATGTCTCTGCATCCTAATTATTTCATCCACTATAAGTTTTGTAGTGACATGTGGGGGATGACACAAGCAAACATTCAAGATTGTGCTACATGAGCAGGGATGTAACAACAGGGGTTGCAGGGGTAACAACTGCGACAGAGCCCAGAGGTACAGAGGCCTGCACCTGCCGACCCAAGCTCCTGCAGTACATGGATGTGCGTCCCTGAGAACACACTTAAATATTACTGTGTGGAACACCATACAGTTGCTATGGGGCCCGTATGTCATGGACCCTCCTGCATCCTTGGGGCAGGCCCATCCTTATACTGCCACCACTCCCGCTCGTTGCTTCCTCTTACCACCGCCTGGCTTTCCTTGTGTGTTCCATAGTGAAATG
This sequence comes from Allobates femoralis, assembly GCA_033576535.1. Classification (NCBI taxonomy): domain Eukaryota; kingdom Metazoa; phylum Chordata; class Amphibia; order Anura; family Aromobatidae; genus Allobates; species Allobates femoralis. The sequence goes on from JARQOC010000001.1 coordinate 116,074,991, forward strand.
TGCAGAGCTACATTATACTATAATGGTGGACTATAAGGCTGCTTTACACTATAATAGAGGACTATGAGGCTGCATTACACTATAATGGAGGACTAAGAGGCTGCATTATTCAATAATGGAGGACTATAAGACTGCATTATACTATATGGAGAGTTATGAGACTGCATTACACTATATTGGAGGGCTATAAGACTGCATTATACTTTAAGGAGGGCTATGAGGCTGCATTATATTGTATGGAGGGATATGACATTGCATTATACTGTATGAAGGGCGATGAGTCTCCATTATTCTGTATAGAGGGCTATAAGGCTGCATTATACTATATTGAGGGCTATGAGTCTCCATTATACTGTATGGATGGCTATGAGGCTGAATTATACTGTATGGAGATCTATGAGGCTGCATTATACTGTATGCTGTAAGGATCATGGGAGTGTATTATAATAATTGGAAGACTATGGAGGTGGGAATAAAAGGACCATAAAAACCAGGATGGAGGACATATATACAAGGATAAAGGCCATATTCAAGGATGAGGACCTTATATTGCAGGATGAGGGACATTAATACACAATGATGTGCGAGAGGCATCAATTTGTGAGTCTTTAAAGGATTTAGAACATTAAACGGGGCCCATACATCTGACCAATGTGTGTGCGGGGGGGGGGGGGCAGGTCTAAATATTGCACTGGGGCCCATCAGACTCTTGTTATGCCACTGTACACGAAGTTGGCTTTCTGTAAGGGGATATGATAACTTTTTTGGTTCTAACATCACTCATGAGGGGAAGAATTATATCTGCATAATGCTGACACCCCCTTATAAAACAATGTAAACTGGCTATGTAGATACATTGACGACTTAATTTTAGCCTGGCAAGGTCCATCAGACAAAACTCAAGACTTTCTGAAATATATCATCTGTATTAATTTAAATTTACAATTGAGATTAACGCATCTAAAATTGATTTTCTCATTAGCGCCCTCATAAATTATGTTTTAACCAAAAAGGTTATCATAGCCCCTTACAGAAAGCAAATCTTGTGCAGAACAATTTTGAATGCTCGTCCATGTCATCCCCCAGATATGACTAAAAAACTTTCTGTGGGTGTAAGAGTTGCAGATATGTTCAAAAATCTAACATGTTTGAATCTGTGATAAATGGTCTTGAATTTCTTATCAAAGATTTTATTAACTGTAGGAATGCTTATGTAGTGTAACTGAGCGTACAACTTCTAAAATCTAGTATATAGTATGTACTATGGAACCATTGAAATTATATATTAGAAAACATCTGTCCGATGTGGTACATCACTCTGCAGTGAGAATTTCGGTTGTGTTGCGCCATTTTTCTCAGGTACACAAAGGAGTCCTAAAAGGATTGAAGTTCATGGGAATGGAAAAACTGAGCAGAGTGATCTTTATACCTGAAGTTATGGCTCTTGGAAAAATGTGAGGGAAAAAAGAAAACCGGAATATAGAAAATCGCCTGGGGTCTGAAGAAGGGGTTAATTTTATTCCTTTTCCTCCACCATTCCCATGCCTGTGCATTATCTATACTATCCTCTCTCTACGGATTATGTTGTTTCTATGTGCATTCTTTTGTCTATGACATACTTCTCATATTACTAGGTAACATTTCATACAATTTTACATATATTAATAGGTAATTTTTCATACATTTTTATAACTTTTTTCATATATTTTTGTACATATTTAATTCCACACATGTAATCTTCAGCCTATGTTCATATGCTTTGAGATATTAACTCCCATTTCTTGAGGCTCTTCTATTGTACAACAAATCATGTTTTTGCTACAGTGCTGTCATATCCATCCACATACTTTTTTTTTTTACATATTTTTTGATTGATTTATATAATTTGCGAATAATTTAGTACTATTTTAATTATTTAACCACATATTACATTTCATGCTGTATACTAAATTTCAAACATATATTCTTCTACATTCTTCTATGATAATTTTGAAAAGATACCATTAAACATTATGGAACATATGTTTCTTCAGCCATGACAATAGTACCACATATTCCTTTATTATCATATGAACACATATTGCTCAGTATCTCCTTCACGTTTCATTACTCCGTGTCTCATCAAATGCACGTCTCTTCAATGTATCAGTGAGTTTGAGTCCACTCTGTTCATTGATCATTTCCCTTCCTTTTTCTTGTTTTTCTTCCTTTTCTTTATTTCCTTCTATCTCTTTTTCTTTGTATTCTATTAGTCACTTTCTTGTATCTATTAAAGGGTACCTGTCACCTCGTTTTACCCCCCGTTGCTATCACTACCTGTACCTCTAACTCATGAGCTGATCCTTAACCATCTCTGTCAGAGCTAAAAGGGTTTTAATTTATAACCTACACATAGACTGCAGCGTAGACTGGAAAGACGGGCTCCGGGGCTCCATTCTTCCCCCCTCGTTGGTTGTCACCACGCCCCGCTTGGAGTCATCATACCTTTTGCTGATCCTCCTCTTTTTGAAATTCCCGCCTCCCTCATACTTTGATACGATGGCCGTAATGTCATATCCGGCCCAGTGCATTGTGGGGCCTTATGACATATATTGCTCGGCATCAATATACGCACTGCGCAGGCGAAGGCCATACACCTTATCAGCCGGAGCTGGAATGTCATATTCGATCCGTTGCATTGTGGGGGCTGATCACGTGTACAGCCCGGCTTCAGCGCTTGCGCACTGGGCATATGGAATCGGATGCCACCGCATCATACAAGGTGACAGGTTCCCTTTAAACTAAATATTTATGTTATTTTTTCATATTATTACATCTTGCTAGCAATACAGTAATGCCACTTTTTTAACCTTTGAACCTTGACTCTGTCATGTAGCTTTTTGAAACGTTTTTGTGTTTATTTAAACTGCTCTATGTTCATGGTTTGTCATTTCAGTGAGTTTCCTGATAAAAAAGTGATAATAACAACTTGAAACGCATTGAGTAAAATCACCTGCATTAAGAGTTACTTTCGGGGGCGTGACCTGGCCATGGAAGTGTGAGGAAGCACCTCCATAAGCTCTGCAGACCCGGGACTTTATAGAGCTATTCAACTTCACAATCTCTGCTCCAATGTCACGGAGAAAGAAGCCTGAAGATGCTGTGACAGCCCTGACACCTCCTGAGAAGCAAGGGAGAGAGGCAGGCATGGCAAAACTGTTTGGGACAGCAGGAAGAAAGGCAGCACACTCCTCTGTAATGGCACAGGGAGGACCTCATGCTCAGAAGCTGCAGGCACAGTCACCTTCACAGCTGCCACAGAGAAACCCCCACAAACAAAACACTGGAAGCCAGGTAACAGCTGTTATCAGCTCCTCAGATAAGGGGAAGGAGAGATCAAGGGAGTCTGCAGTTGTGGAAACATTAGAGGAGATTGCAGACACTGGAGAGGAGACGGAGGAGACATGGAGGGATTCTCCCCCCTCCCCTACACAGGCTGCAATAATGGTGCCTGCTTCAGACCAGTCCAGCAGCTCCTACTCTGAACTGAGGGCTATTAGGAGCATGATTGCTGCTCTCCCCACCAGACAAGACCTAGACTGTTTAATGGCCCGCATGGAGGCATCCCAAGCCAAAGCCCTGAGCCCCATTAAGGAGGATATAGAGACTCTAAAGTCACAATCCACTGCTGTGTCTGAGACCATAGCTGCCATTGAAGAGAGAGTCACTGCCTTGGAGAGACATGCTACACGCTCTAATGCACATATTGTTGCCCTGATTCTACAAGCAGATGACCAGGAGAATAGGGAAAGGCGCAACAACATACGCCTGAAAGGATTGCCTGAGACCATTACAGCTAATATGCTCCTTGACAGGACTCTAGACATCTTTAATACGGTAACACAAAGATCACCAGGCTCATCATATAAAATTGATAGGATACATAGAGTATCTCGCCCTGGCCCAATTGACCCAGACAACCCCAGAGATGTTCTGTGTAGATTTCATAATTTTACAGACAAGGATGCTCTGATACAAGCGGCTTGGTCTTTTGGCGACATTCTGATTGACAACGTAAATGTTCGCCTCTTCCCAGATGTTTCTAGTCGCACCTTGTATATGCGACGGCAGCTGCGCCCCTTACTTGTGAAGATTAAAGAGCGGGGAGCCACGTACCGCTGGGGTCATCCCTTCCATCTTATAGTGAGAAGAAACAACAAGACATATTATCTTTGGCATAGGGATGACCTTCCTGGACTATTTTCGTTCTTGGATATACCATCCATCCCGATCCCGGATTGGCTCTCTTTGGAAGGATTTCAGAGGTTCGCAACAATGGGCCGCCAACGCAGTTCCCTTTCAGATGCTCTCCGCAAGAGGAAGACACGGAGTGGCAATGCTCCACGTACGCCCTCGTCACAGCCTGGCAGCCCGAGGGGCGGAAGAGACGAGGCGTTTGCAGAGGACTTACCAACATGAGATTCCTGATCCACCTTTGTTGGAACTGATTGAGCTATATGAGGTTGATGCCTCAGACCTCACCCAGAATTGCTCTAGACTGGTCTGCCTGGTAACAATTGTTATATAAAAAGATAGTGCATTCGTTACGTATAACAAATTTATTAAGGGTTTTGTGTTGCTTTTTCCCTTTTATCGATTGTAACTTTTTCTTGTTGACTTTTAAAGAAGTTGATAATGTGGTGTAAAGAGATGATCTTGATGATATACAAGAGTCCTGGGTCTGTGGATCGTTGCCTTTTGGTCAGTTACGGTCCCTACGACTCTCTCTCTTTCTCTTTTCTGTTTTCTTAGAGAGAGTTGATTTGCTGGCTTGACCGGCTTAGACTAAAATAGTCTTATCTTCCCTTTAATCTTTTTTTCTCAATCTCTTTGTTTTACACTCCTCTACACCTCCCTCCCCTCTTACCTCCCCTCTTTCCTATACCTTGGTCCCCTTTTTCCTTGAAGTTCCTAGTTAGCAGAAGGGAACACTATGACACATAGCACCCTATCTGCTATACAAATTGGCACGCTGAATGTGCAAGGTCTACATGATGCAGGGAAAAGATCTATTCTGTTTAACTATTTGAAAACTAACAAAATTCATGTTGCTTTTCTTCAGGAGACTCATATGTGCGAGAACAAGCCTTATAAGCTCTCCAGTCATTGGTTTCCTACGTCATACCACAGCTTATCTAATAATTCACACTCCTCTGGTTCCAGTATCGTGATATCGAGGTCGATACCATGGGAATTTGTGGACTCCTGCAGTGGTGGCAACGGAAGACTCCTTATGGTAAAAGGTAAGATCGCCTCCAGAACATATACATTTGCCTCGCTATACCTCCCTAACTCTGGTCAGATCACAACGCTCCTGCAGTTTTTAGATAAAATTGAGGTCTTCGCAGAGGGAACGCTGGTTCTAGGGGGAGATTTCAATGTTACACTTGACCCCGACCTTGACACGTCTCGAGGCAGGTCTAGTATGTCTAAAGCAGCTATTAGAAGGTTGAACAGAGCGCTCCATGATCACCAATTACTAGATGCTTGGCGCCTCTTGTTCCCTACCTCTAAAGACTATACCTTTTACTCCCCAATACATGACGTATATTCTAGACTTGACTTCTTTCTCCTGAGACACACTGATCTGACACAACTAATAGATGCTTCTATTGAGCCGATTTCCTTTTCAGACCATGCCTTGGTTAAGATTTCCCTTATGCTCCACTCCCCGATCCCAAGACAGTGGCAATGGAGGCTAAACGCTTCTTTATTAGAAGACACAGTAGTCCTAGCGGACGTCTCTAAATCATTGAAGGATTACTTTGATTTAAATGTTTCCACAGATGTGACACCTGGGGGAGTGTGGGAGGCTCACAAGTGTGTAGTTCGAGGCATTTTAATCAAACATGGTGCCCGACTTAAGAAAATTAGAGATACAGAAATCCAAGATCTAATGATTAGACTGAGAGACCTCGAAACTAGGCATAAACGTCACTCTCTCCCTGATCTGAAGAGAGAACTATTAGATGTTAGGGAGAAGCTACGCACTACTTTACTATATAAGGCAAAAGGGGTACTTACCAGATGCCGTAGACATTTCTATGAATATGGGAATAAGTCCGGTAGAGCTTTGGCGAGGGCCTCTAGAATTTGCAGAGCTACTACGTATGTTTCTGAAATATCACACCCAGATACCTCAAAACGCTCAAAGTTTCCCCACGACATAGCTGAGGCATTCAAACATTACTATACCGCTTTGTATAATCTTGACACGAATAAAGCGCCGGTAGCATTGAATGCACTTACATCACGCATAAGAAAATATATTACATCTTCGGCTATGCCGAAATTGGCGGATTCAGTTTCGCAATCCTTAGAGATGCCTATCTCAGATCAGGAGATTGAAGATGCGTTGTCCTCATCTAAATCGGGGAAAGCACCTGGCCCAGATGGGTTTACGGTTGGTTATTATAAAAAATTAAAAGAAGCTCTATTGCCACACCTAAAAGCCTTTTTTAATGCCTTGGCGATATCTACACCACCCAAAGATGCATTAAGAGCTAATATAACAGTGATTCATAAACCAGGGAAAGATCCTCTGCTATGCTCCAGTTACCGCCCAATATCCCTGCTGAACGTAGATATTAAGCTTTTTGCAAAAATTTTGGCGGCAAGACTCTCCCCGTTCATACCGGACTTGATTCACCCAGATCAGACGGGATTTGTCACGGGGCGGGAGGCCAGAGACAACACCACCAAAGCTATAGACTTAATTTATACAGCCAAGACATCTAAAACCCCGCTGATGTTACTATCTACAGACGCAGAAAAAGCGTTCGATCGCGTACATTGGACTTTTATTAAAGAGACATTGTCTCACATCGGATTGGGAGCTAAGATGCTTGGTTGGGTGCTCTCTCTGTACTCCGTCCCGTCGGCAAGAGTGCGGGTCAACGGGATCCTTTCGGAGTCATTTGATATTAACAATGGCACGCGTCAGGGATGCCCGTTGTCCCCATTAATTTTTATTTTGACTCTCGAACCGTTATTGCGTCATGTCCGAATGAATGGAGATATTTCAGGCATGCAAGTAAAATCAGGTGTACATAAAATTGCGGCATATGCAGACGATCTCCTGTTCTTTCTAACAAATCCAGAGGTTTCTCTCCCCATTTTATTGAAAGAATTGGAGACATATTACACTCTCTCCAATTTTAAAATAAATAGATCAAAATCTGAGGCCCTAAATGTGTCGCTTCCCCTGAGTCAAATTACTAGAATACAGAACGCCTTTTCATTTTATTGGTCTCCTAAATCTCTTCGCTATTTAGGGGTACAGATTACTCCAGATGTTAGAGATCTGTATGGTGCAAATTTTCCTTCACTGCTGCGGTCAATTACAGTAGACTGTGAGAGATGGCTATTGTCTACTTTCACATGGGCTGGTAGATGCCAGCTTTTCAAAATGAATATCCTTCCGAGGATATTACATTACCTACAGACATTACCTATCACCATTCCATTATCCTTCTTTAAGACAATTGCACAACTGCAGACAAAATTCATCTGGAGTAACTCGAAACCACGTCTAGCGAGATCAATCCTGTATAGACGCAAAAAAGATGGTGGTGTGAATCTCCCAAATATCAAACTGTATTACATAGCCACCCACCTCACGCGGGTAATAGATTGGTGCAGGCATGGTACAAATAAATTGTGGGTACAAATCGAACAGGATTTTACTCCTTTCAGACTTCAGACATTACCCTGGGTGTCACTTCGAAAAGAAGAGTTATTATATGACCATCCGACAATTGGGTCTACTCTCAAGATTTGTGATCACACGTTAGTTAGATCCTTAATGATACCATCTGCCTCTGTCTTGAGTCCGATCCTTAGTCACCCGGACTTTCGACCAAGTCTTGATGACCCCGTGTTCCAACGTTGGATAAAAGCAGGTCTGGATAGGATTGAAAAATGGAGTGAGGGAGAAGCGTGGCCAACCATTGAACAACTTAATTCAATTACCTACCCGACGGCTCTGGGTTTCTGGAGATGTGTACAACTTGTGCATTATCTTCATAGACTCCCTCCTAAGAGGACGTTTTTAAATCCTAAGACACTGTTTGAATCTCTATGCTCTACCACAGTTGACTGTAGGCATGCTTTATCACAGACATACGCGTGTTTGATTTCTCCACCGGACCTCCCGACTCCCCATTTCATGCTGCGATGGGAGACAGATCTTGGTCTCAAACTGTCTACAGAACAGAGATCTGCAATTTATTCTTTAGCTCACTCTACTTCAATAAGCTCAAAACTGCAGGAGGCAAATTATAAATTATTGACGAGATGGTATAGAGTCCCAGCTCATTTGCATAGACTCTTTCCTTCTATAGACCCGAAGTGTTGGAGGTGTGGTGGGGCGGATGGTACAATACTACACGTGTTCTGGGAGTGTGCGAAGCTCCAACCATTCTGGTCGGAGGTGAAAAAGATTACAAGGCAAGTTACGGGATACACGGATGAGTTAGATCCTGGCCTCTTCATGTTGCACCACTGTAGGATTCCACCAAACAAATATAAACATACACTGTTGAGGTTCTTAGTCATGGCTGCGAGATCTTGCATCCCGATGCTCTGGAAAAAGGAGACGTGTCCTTCTGTGGCTATGTGGATAGAGAAGGTGAACGACCTCATGCTTCTCGAGGACCTGACATCAGCTATACATGATTCATATGAGAAGTTCAGAAACACGTGGTTTAATTGGATGAGTTTCCAACAATCTGACCTGTATAAGTCTCACAGAAGCTCCTGAGGAACTTGCTCTTAAGAACTGGTTAGTAAATGGGTGCGATTGAGAGTTCCTTTTACTCCATTGAGGTTTGGTAACTTCACGAGACCCCTACCTTACCCTCCCTTCTACCCCTCTTCATACCCCCCCACCCATCCTATCCCCCGTTCTGGTCTATTCTACTCTTTTCTTTCTTTATGTGTTTCCTATCTTTTCCTTTCTTTTTTGTTTTTTTATCTTTCATTGTCATTATTATTGGTAATAGAAGGGTACCTATGGAGTAGGTAATGCTTGTTTTATAATTCTGACTGGCAAACAACTCCGATGTGTTATACTAGACAGCTTGTTTTTCATGCCAGAGTTAGTTTTAATATTGCTATAGTAAATTGAATACTTTTATCAAGCTTATTGACTATTAGAAACTGATTCATGATTCAATTAATGAGAATACATTTTATTAAGAACAGTTCTTTGTACTTGCAAGATGATTGAATCTGTAAGTTTTGGTTCTTTTTTCTATTGTTACTATAAAACGAAAAATAAAGAATTAAAAAAAAAGAGTTACTTTCTCTGAGTCCTTTGATCTGTCATACAGCAGTGCAGATTATTAACACTAGTTGTATCCAGGTTTTAGGTATCTTGACCCAATATGGAATACATTACAGAGGAATAGCACACATGGGTAGCATCAACAAATTAAGCCTCTCCTATAGCCCATTTATAAAAATTTCAATTTTAATGGATCCATAGTGAAAAATAGGAAGACTACTGGGACATACTCGCTGTGTGCTGGCGGCGACCAATGAGAATAGCGCCTCACTTCCCATAGAGATATAATGGACGACTTTGAGTTTCAAATTTACCGCTGAAAGTGAGGCGCTATTCTCATTGGTCGTTGCCAGCACACAGCGACCAATGAGAATAGCGCCTCACTTCCCATAGAGATATAATGGACGACTTTGAGTTTCAAATTTACCGCTGAAAGTGAGGCGCTATTCTCATTGGTCGCTGCCAGCACACAGCGACCAATGAGAATAGCGCCTCACTTCCCATAGAGATATAATGGACGACTTGGAGTTTCAAATTTACCGCTGAAAGTGAGGCGCTATTCTCATTGGTCGCCGCCAGCACACAGCGACCAATGAGATTAGCGCCTCACTTCCCATAGAGATATAATGGAGGACTTTGAGTTTCAAATTTACCGCTTAAGTGAGGCGCTATGCTGATTGGTCGCTGTGCGCTGCGCCGACCAATCAGCATAGTGCCTCACTTCCCATAGAGATACATAGCGGTGTTTAGAGGAATTTATGGCCGGGCCCTTGGTTCTATTTTCGGCCACGGCGCTCGGCTCTCGTCGGTCGTCGCCGGGGCGGGAGACTCGCAATGGCCGCTTCGCGGCCATTGCTCGCGCCCCAGCAACGGCTCGTGGGCAATGCTTCATGGGTCGCGTGGCTGCTGAGCGGCCATGTCCACGACGACGGAAGTAGAGCCGAAACTTATGGAAGTGCGTTAGGGGAATTATATATTAGATTATGATAAACCCCTTCTTTTTCAACTGTTCATTTTACCATTGTACCTGGAGACAACCTAGCGCACAATAAAGTCTGTTTGTAGCACTTTGGATTTTATCCGGAATTTTATTTGGAATTGAATCTACAAATCAAATTAAGCAAATGTGTTTGCTATGAATTTACAGAGATTCTTTCATCTTGAGACTTTATAATTAAAAATACATGTTTGAAGATTTCAGTAAGTTCCTTTTGTAATATGTTTTACTCTTTTCTTCATATTTCCATATAACTATATGACTAGACCCAGAATATTATGATAACAGTATATCTGTGAGAATATTAACTGTAGTTGATCAGTTATTGGTTTTTAAATATCAACTTTAATTGTGATATAAAAAAGAAAAGAAAAAACTATCAAGTTATCTAAAGTAAGTGTGTATTACGTTGGTATCAGCTGGTGCAGTACAGTTTCCTGGAGTGGCTCTCTTTATTCAATACAACAAATGAAAGTAATTAAAGTCTGAAAAAAAATATTAAAATACTTTTTTGACACTTCAGACAATCTAAGCATAGTTTTAATGATGTATCTTCAGTGCTTAGCAATCCAAAAAAAGATGTTCTAAACAGCATCTGTTAGTGCAAAGTTCTTGTAATTCCTACTGGCAACTTCTGCTAATGAAGATAAAAAAAAAACAATTAAGGATTTCATTTGGCATCACTTTGGAGAGATTCAGATGTCCCTTTCCATTGTTATTTGTGTCCAGCACTTTGCTGTGATATTTTGCATTTAAAATAAATGATAAATGTTTAAAATGTCTTGAAAAATATTAGAATCTGAGAGTTCTCAGTGGTTGATACCTTTTAATGGCTAACTGAAAAGATGGAAAATAATTGCAAGCTTTCGAGACTCTAAGGTCTCTTCATCAAGCTAATAATAACACAAATCCTGAACATACACATATATACACGCAAATAGGAGGTTGTTAAAATGTCTTGATAATTACGATTAGTTCAGGGTGAGTGCACATGATTAAACTACCAGTGATGTGAGCGCAGAGTGTTTTCTGTTGTGGAGATGCTAGCATCCTGTAAGGGAGGATGTGCTCTCCATTAGTGATGAGCGAACTTTGCTCAAACATGTTCGCCAATTTCAAATCCGGCCTGAGTTTTACATTGTTCGCTTGGCCCCTGCAACACAAATGATTTGCTGAAAAGTCGGCAAGTTCGTTGGTTTGTTCGACAACTGTTCGGATGATGAAAAGCATTAGTGCACTCCACTGAGCATAAACCAAACACAACTGGCAGACACAAAGGCTTGTCTAATTGGTTGCCTAAATCACATGTCCCTTGGTATATAAACAGCGTTCATTTTCAGTTGTCTCCCTTTTCACAGTGTTAAAGCTTAGCAACGTAGCTGCTTTTTTGGGCATAAAATCAGTGTTTGCTAAATCTCACTAAATATTGCCCTATTATTGCAGGCTGCATTATATTATATGGAGAGCTATGGGGACTGCCTTACATTACATTATATTATATTATACGGAGACTGCATTATGTTATATGAAGGAATATGAGGGCTGCATTATATTATATTGGGGCTGCATTATATTATATGGAGGCTGCTTCATATTAAATGGAGGCTGCATCATATTATAAGGAGGCTGCTTTTTATTATATGGAGGGCTCTGAAGTTTGCATTATATTACATGGAGGATAATGGGGTCTGCATTTTATATAGGAAGGCTGCATTATAATAAATGGTGGAATTTGGTGTGGTGCATTATATTATATAGAAGACCATAGGGGAACATTATACTATACGGGAGACTATATGGGGTCCATTTCTTTAAGGAGGAATATGGAGGTGCATTATACTATGCAGAGGCCTATGGGGTGCATTATACTAAAAAGAAGACTAGGTGTGACCCATCATCCTTTATAGAATGCTATATGGGGCCATTCTAATATTTTAAGAGCTTTGTGGAGGCCATTATAATATCTGGAGTTTTTGGAGGGCTATGAGGGAGGCTTTATATTTTATGGAGGCATATGTGAGGCCAATTATACTATATGCAAGTAATCATACAGTAAGAAGGTTTGTTTGGGGTCCATCATACTGTGTGTAGGGCAGAGTGGGGGCCATTATACTATGTGGAGGCATAGTAGAGGCCATTGTACTGTACATAGGCTTATTATACTGTATGTATGCCCATTATACTGTATGGAAGGCTGTGTGGAAGTCACAATTGGGGATCATACTGTCTTGGGATCACCATTTGTTGCCAGGGTAGTTGAGAGTGGGTACAGTAGGTTCATCCTACTGTGCCTGTGAAGGGTACAGTGGGGGCATCATACAGGGTTTATTGGGTACTTTTAGTGGCACCATATTTTGAGGTTGCAATAAAAAGGAATCTAGGGGCCATCTATCGGATAGATCACGATCTAGTGGATAGATTTTGAAGAGTAGGAAATCCTAATTTAGGACAGGAACCAGGAAATGCAGGAGGGATTCCAGGGGGAATAAAATCAGAAGCTGGGTCAGAACATGTAACTATCATGACCATAACAAATGAGGAAAAAAAGTAAAAAACAGAGACAGCACTTCACAAGACATTAAGAAACAGGTGCACTCTATAGCACTGGATAATATACACAGAGAGAAAAAAAATCTATAGCAGCACACTTTTGTGCCTACCATATGCATGCACACCTATGCAAGATTAAAGCCTAGATGTTTCAAAACGTGTAAAAACTTGCATTTTTTTTTTTTTAAATAACTGAGACTGAAAAACATTTTTTACAGAATGAAACAAGGTTCTAAGAGCATGTCTTGGCGAATAGACACTTGCCCACCAACCGCTGCAAGGTGACTTTTATCTGGTAGGACCCTAACCTACAAAGATATCTCTCAGGGACTCCTCCAGGTCTCCATACATGGGACGTAGTAGGAAGCCAGTGCAGTCCCTTTTATGATAGAAAAAAAAGAAGAAACAGATACACCACTTCACAAGACATAGATACAGATGCATGCTATAAAACTGGATAATATACACAGAGAGAATAAAATCTAAAGCAGCACACTGTTGTGGCAACCATTTGCATGTATAGCTACTCAAGATTAAAATCTAGATGTTTGAAAAAATATATAAAAACTTGCTTCCTAGTTTAGACTTTCCATCTCCTCCTTCCCATCAACTACAGGGGGCCACTGGTGAGTTGTATCCTACTACGTCCCATGTATGGAGACATTGAGGGGTCCCTGAGAGGTATCTTTGTAGGTTAGGGTCCCACCAGATAAAGGTCACCTTGCGCGGTTGGTGGGCAAGCATCTATTGGACAAGACATGCTCTAAGGACCTTGTTTCATTCTATAAAAAATGTTTTTTGATCTGAGTTTTTTTAAAAAAGCATGCAAGTTTTTACACATTTTTTGAAACATCTAGGTTTTAATCTTGACTAGGCTATACATGCATATGGTTTGCACGTCAGTGTGCTGTTATGGATTTTTTTCTCTCTGTGTATATTATCCAGTGCTATAGCGTGCACCTGTGTTTTAATGTCTTGTGAGGTGCTGACTCTGTTTTTTTTTTTTCTAGCATAAAAGGGAGTGCACTGGCTTCCTAGTTAGACTTTGCATCTCCTCCTTCCATTGACTGTGCGGGGTCACTGGTATATTGTATCCTACTACGTCCCATGTACGGAGACCTGGAGGGGTCATTGAGAGACATCTTTGTTGGAGTCCCACCAGATAAAGGTCACCTTGCGCGGTTGGTGGGCAAGCATCTGTTGTCCAATATATGCTCTAAGAACCTTGTTTCATTCTATAAATATGTTTTTCGATCTGAGTTTAAAAAAAAAAAAACGCAAGTTTTTACACATTTGTTCAAAAATCTAGGTTTTAATCTTGGTGAATAAGGTTGAATATGGTTGGCACAACAGTGTGCTGCTATGTATTTTTTTTCCTCTCTGCATAATAAAGCAGTCATCAACCAGACTTGTACTAAATCAGATGAACAAACTGATCCAGCTTATAGCCGCACCCAGTAGTATAGGGATCGTGTGCAGTCTCTGACAGGGGTTGACCATGTAAGCTGATAGGACCAAGTTATTAAGATAGATGACTATATGACCAGAAAGAACTATGTGACTGAAGAGGACGACCATGTGAACTGGCTCCGCGGTCCTGACCTGTCAGTGGCTGCAGCTGCGTGTGCTGCACCCGGAACGGAGGGCATATTAGCCCCCCAGTCCTGTGTGCTGATCCGGTCCGCGGCTGTCTGGGTCATCCTGGACAGCCCCAGACCGGATCACGCCGCAGTGTGAAGCCGGCCTATAGCACAGCAAAACCTGAGGTGTTTCCACTTTCTTCACCAAACAAAAACCAATGTGTTGGGACAGATCATCCTAGAATCATAGGTTTTGCTGGAAAACAAAAATGCAGCAAATCCTGTGGTGTTTACACTGTCTCCAGAGAACAAAAACCAATGTGTGTGAAAACTTTTCCCTGATCACATAGGTTTTGATGGAAACCAAAAACTCAGGATTAGATTAGTATAGATTTACATAAAACCAAGGCAAAACCTGATCTCAAACGCAGCAAAACCTTTCTGTGGGCACATACACTTACACTGTTAGTGCGCACAGCATGCAGAAACCAAAACCATCCCCTGATGACACCTCCATTGAATATCATTGCATGCACTAGGATTCTCAATCAAAGCATCATCAGTCAAGGAGTAGGGGAAGAAAATCAATAGTTGGTAGATAGTACTGTGAGGTAAGGATAGAAGATTTTTAATGCAGATATATTAGAAATTAGTGTAGATTATGGTAATAAAAAGATAGGGATAAAATTTTGATGAAATAGGGATTTAGATGGCATTTTTTATCCTTCAGACCACCCCATTAAATAACTATAGAAACATCTGTTTAAAACATCTGTATATGTGAAAAGTAAAGTTTGTGTTAGTTTCTAAACTTTTGTCAATGGCTGATTCATACACAATCTCATTTTACACAGATATACAGAGTGACATAGCGATGACATATACATATTGTGACACAGAAACAAGCACAACTGAGGGACACAAACACACAACCTGGGGCACACATATACAAACACACAACCTGGGGCACACATATACAAACACACAACCTGGGGCACACATATACATTGACACATACAATGACCTAATATGATTCTATGATTTTTCTGAAAGAGGTGGTTTGCTAAAGTTGGACTTAATGATTTAGGCAGCTGTGATACGCTGACCCTACTGCTTTTTGTATGTAATAATGCTGTCTGCCATCTGCTGGTGAAGGGTGAACATCTCATGTGTAATCTTTATCTTTGATCAGCAAAGTCATTATTGCTTACAGGGTGTTGCACAAAAGAAAGATTATTGCAATTGGTTGGTTGTTTTTTCTTTTTGTTGTTTATGTGCACAGTATTTAGAGTCCATTAAAATTCACAAACTATGAAATGCAACATATTTGTGTACAACATTTGCATTTTTGTAGGTGTAAGTTTGATTTTTTTGAAAGCTTCCAAAAGCACCAAATTTATTATGAGATGTATGTATTTTAATAAATTTGGTGCAAATCACTCCAACTCTGTGTTAACTCTTTGTTGAAAGGTGTCCATATGGTTTCAGTAGCAGTTGGCTATTCTTCCCAACTCTTCAATACAAGTGCATGCTCATCTTAAGATATACATGTGTTTTCAATGGGAAGAGGGGAATAATCACCTCTAGTAGGGATTTTGGCAGGTTCATACACATTAGAAATCAGCCAATTATGGTCATATGAATGATATGCCTTCACTTAATAATGGGGTCCAACATCCTCACTGAACTTGAGCATGAACCACATGCTGAATCAGTGATGCAGTCCCTCGTGGTCCTTTCTTGCACAGCTGAGGATGGAATTTGATTGGTGCTTTATCTTTTCATTAGAGACTAATCATTGGTTACCCTACAGTATTAATAACTGTGTTTTCAAATGTTTAGACTTTTGTTTTTTTATGAGATGAGCCCTGATTTAAGATTACGGTATCTTTGGTTGTCCGTGGATCTTAATATTTTACTTTCTTATGAATTCCAGTTTTCCACAGTTTTGTGAAAACTGACTTTTGGTTGAGACCGGATAGACCTAAAGTCCTTCTGAAATGTTTTGTACGTTGCTATAATTGATAAGCTGTTGCAACACTGTAAGGGCCCGGTTACACGTAGCGATGCTCCAGCGATAACGACAACGAAACAACCTGGTAGAGATTGCTGGTGCGTCACTACGTGGTCGCTGGTGAGATGTCAAACAGTCAGATCTCATCAGCGACACAGCAACTATACGGAATGATAAGGCGGTCGTTGGGAACCTGTCACTCTTGTGCGTAGTATTGAGATCGTTGGTTGTTGTCCCTGTCAAACACAGCAATGCACGCTGCCCAGCAGGAGCGCGATGACCAAAAAATGGTCCAGAACGATTTGTAACGATCTCACAGCAGGGGCCTGGTCGCTGCTACGTGTCACACATAGCAAGATCACTGGCGAGGTCGCTGTTACGTCACAAGACGTGTGATGTTGCAGCGATATCTCTAGCGATATCGTTGTGTGTGAAGTACCCCTAAGACTGCTGTTTAAGTGGATCACTGTAGGATTACTGTTAGAGATAACTAACTTAACTGAGGCAATGTGGTGGCTCCATCATTTTCACTGTAGCTTTTGCAGTACCAAGGTCTGGGCTTCTGCTAGTAAGAACAATATCCGCAAGGGGTTTTTATGTTCTTCTCATGTTGTGTGGGTTTTATCTCTGTATTCTGGTCTTTTTTCACAATCCAAAGACCTACTGATAGGGAATTTAGAATGTGAACCCCAATGGGAACAGTGATGATAATGTCTGTGAAGTGCTATGGAAATTAATGGAGCAATATAAGCAAGTAAAATAAATAAACTGTGGGGTCCAAGACATTTTAGGACCTAAATACCTACATTCACATTAATTAGAACTCTTCAATTTTAGCAGGACCGGCCATTCAATTTTACCCTGACAGATGAATTTGAGTAAATGAAGGATCCAAACTGATGAACTTTAATGGTCAATATTTTTTTGGGAGTGGAAATAAGCCACCACCATAAGACAATGGCAATGGCTGACATATGACACATGAGCGCTGTTCAGTGTATCAAGTTGTCAGGAGATATAATGGTTGGCCATATATCTCCTCAGCCATCCGCTCGTATGTATGGTAACCTTAACTCTTCATATATTTTTCCTATCGCTTCTGGAATTATCTTTACCACTGACATAAATGTCCTCTGAGAGCTTTGTGTTGACTACCGTATATACTCGTATATAAGTCGACCCGTGTATAAGCCGACCCCCCTACTTTTGCCCCAAAAATCTGGAAAAATCTATTGACTCGTGTATAAGCCGAGGGTGGACCCAAGCACAGGTATACAGCCCCCAGAAGTGTGGTATACAGGCCCCCCCAGTGGTATACAGGCCTCCCCAGTGGTAGTATACAGCAGCCCCAGTGGTAGTATACAGCAGCCCCAGTGGTAGTATATAGCAGCCCCAGCAGCCCCAGTGGTAGTATACAGCAGCCCCAGCAGCCCCAGTGGTAGTATATAGCAGCCCCAGCAGCCCCAGTGGTAGTATACAGCAGCCCCAGTGGTAGTATATAGCAGCCCCAGCAGCCCCAGCGGTAGTATACAGCAGCCCCAGGGGTAGTATATAGCATCCCCAGCAGCCCCAGTGGTAGTATATAGCAGCCCCAGCAGCCCCAGTGGTAGTATACAGCAGCCCCAGTGGTAGTATATAGCAGCCCCAGCAGCCCCAGTAGTAGTATACAGCAGCCCCAGCAGCCCTAGTGGTAGTATATAGCATCCCCAGCAGCCCCAGTGGTAGTATATAGCAGCCCCAGTGGTAGTATACAGCAGCCCCAGCAGCCCCAGTGGTAGTATATAGCAGTCCCAGCGGTAGTATACAGCAGCCCCAGTAATCCAGGGCCCCCCAGCCTTGCTCTGGTAACCTGTAAAGTAAAATATACTTATCACTGTCCCGCTGCCGTCCGCGCCCTCATTGCTGGCGACGAACACAGGAAACCGGAAGAAGACGCATGAAGATGGAGGATCGCTATGTCGGCAGCGGCGGGCGCGGACGGCAGCGAGACAGTGATAAGTATATTTTACTTTACAGGCTACCGGAGCAAGGCTGGGGGGCCCTGGATTACTGGGGCTGCTGGGGCTGCCGGGGCTGCCGTATTGACACGCGTATAGGCCGAGGGGGGTACTTTTCAGCCCAATTTTTGGGCTGAAAAACTCGGCTTATACGCGAGTATATACGGTATATCATTTTCAGGTTAAGGTTCAATATATAATAGATTTTCACAGTGAAGCCTGGTTGTGTTTTTGCGTAACGGTCTGGGCTAACTTTTCTATTTAACTAAATGCAGTAATAAAACAATAATTGTATCAAATAAGAGACACGGTTTGATAACTGTAAGTGGGGAAATACTTTTTTACATCTAGCTGTCAATGTATCCATCAATCTATTTGTCTATTCATCTTCTTGGCGCTTTATCCTCTCTCTCCTTGCTTCATATCTAACCATCTTTGTCTTTTATTCTGTTGCTATCTACCTTTATTTTTACATTTTATCTACCACAAGAACTAAGCTGGAATACTCATAAGATATTACATTTATGTAGAGCAGACTGCTGTGAAGGTCTGTTGTTTCGCAAAGACCCTAAACAATGCAAAATTCTTCCTAAGTTTTTCATTTCAATGCTATGGGTATAGATATCAGTTAAATTCATGATGTAAAATAATGGTCTTTTTATGTCCACGGGGAGTTCTTTTATAAATCTTATCACAATGAACATTTTTCTAACTCTTTAATATGGTTGACAGAATGCATTCTTGTGTTCCACCAGTAGAAGAAAAAAAATAATACCTCGAGCACATACTGTAGCAGAAGCTCCTAACTTTCTTCTACAGTTAATGACACATAAAAGTAGCGTGTGTGAATATGTACAGTAAATTACATAATTTAAAACAGCAGGAGTAGAAGTGCTAAAAGTTCCAAATTGTAACAATTTCAATATTAGCCAAGAGTCTCTTTTGATTTGATATAATGCTAATGGCAGTTATTACAAAGATTTCTTTGCGCTTTGGACAGGACCTTCGTGTTACACAAAAGGATGAAAACACAAGGCTGAAATATTTTTTTGCATGGGGGAGGAGGGGTGAAGGAACAAATCCATAAATGTTGGATTAGCTTGATAAATACAGTGACCTTTCCATCAAAATGGCCGGCGTCATTTATGAAAATAAGAGCCAGAGAGAGACAAGGAAACATAATGCTTTTTTTGGATTCTTTAGAGCAATTATGCTAACTAGTATCACACTGAGAGTGGATTAGGCTTGATGGACAATCAAAGACAATACTTTCTTTATGGTAAAAGGTGTGTAGAGATATAGGCACTAGAGTTTGAGAGTTATTAGGCTTACTTGCAGGAGGCCGGCATGACTAGTGGGTTGGAAGTTACTTTTAGAGATGCTGAAGTATAGGAAATGCTTAGTCACAATTATAAGGTCTTCAATGCCATCCTATAACACATCGACTCTTAAGCAAAACCCATAATGCAAATATTCGTGTGACAGGTTCTACTTAGTGTTTGTCATTCAGTGTGTAGCAGCCATGACACCTGGCTGAGTAAAAATCCCAGTGGGAGGTTTGCACTTGGCCAACCAGCAGGATATGGGCACCTGCAGAATTTCAAAAGGCAAAACTAAAGATTAAATTGGCAGAAAGGACTGACAGAATAAGCCCTTCTATAAACTGAATTTCTGATTCTTTCAAACAAGAGAATCAAATTAAAAGGTAAAATCAATGGATAGTGTATTGTACACCATTACCGATATTACAGACATTCTATGGAATTCTGTAAAGAGTAAATTAAATAAAATGATCAAGTAAAACAAGCTTTTAAAATATCACAACAGGGTTCATTAATTTTTACTCAGTCGGGCCAGGTTATTTTGTTACGTTTTAACAAAAAAGGCTTTTATGAACTAATATAATAGCAATTAATCTAATTATTTCAAGCAAAATATAGATTTTATACAGTTTTCTAGCCAAGATAAGATATGTTTCAGATAATATATACTGATGTATCCTTCGTTCATTTTCCTCTTAGTTTGAGCAATCCAGAGATTAGGGGCAAAACCTGAGCAATTTAGAAATAATTGTTGGAAATCATTTATGCTATATGTCAGCCTGAGAATGTATCCGATTGGCATAATGAGAATCTGGAGCCCTTATATACTGATCAATTAAACATTAAAATAACCTGATTTCATGCCTGATATCAGGACTTGAGGGACAGGTAAACACCTTGATCCCTATCTCATGATCACAATTTTTTCATTGGGGCAGAGTGCATTCCCCTTCAAAAAGAGGTCTCTGCCTTTAGAAAACACTGTTTCCATTGCCTTGATCGAGCATACTTGATCTGTAACAAAGTGTATTTAGGTGGCACATGTCAAAGTAAGAAGAGTAAAAGAAAACATTCAGCTCGCCCCCCAGAGTCCCAGGCATGCAGGGTCTAGACCGTTGCACGTAGCCACCCTGGTCTCGACGGATAATAGTCCAAAGCAAGTAGAATTCTCCATCAAACTCAGAGAGGGTTAGTAGGTTAAAACCAAGTAAATTTAATCCCAACAATTAAAACATCTTGGAGCAGGTTGTGGGAACCCCAGTAGACAGGGAAAGTGATCCCATTAATTTCAATTTACAAAGTCATAGAAGGTTCATGGATTGAATAAGACTTTGTAAGTTAACAAGCGTGGGACCATGTTCCCTGTGAACTGGGGTACCCACAACCTGCTCCAAGATGTTTTAATTGTTGGAATAAAATGTATGTGGTTTTATCCAACTATCCTGTCTAAGATCACTAGAGAATTCTACTTGCTTTGGCATGTCAAAGTAAGAGCTACATAAGTGACAACAACTAAGCTTTTCTGTTACCCAACAAGTTATGGGGAACATCTACATTCCTTTAAAAGCCTCTGACCATAATTCAGAGAATTGTCTAACAAATTCTCATTCTCAAGCAACATTGAACAAGGGAAAGGCTCAATTTGAATAATGTTGCATTCTGTAACTCTGAGAATTAGCCTAAGGCCTCTGTTCTATCAGCGTACGGCATGCGATGTGTGAGCATCGAATGTGTTGTGCTAATGACACTTGGTTCAGCGTGAGCTGAATGTCATGCAACTGTGATCCGATGCTTTGATTGGATCACAAATGCGGAGAAGAAGGAAAGATTAATCTCTCCATCTTCTCCATTGCCAGTCTTGATTTATATTGCACTGCACTCAGATGACACCTGAAAGAAGTGCAATATTTCTCCACCACCCATAGACTTGTAGGTGTGCATGTGATTCTAGACCCACTGTCAGATGCACCATGCTGCGATTTTTTCTTATGCTGATTAGACATGAAAACTAACCTTGCAGATGGCACTGTCTAATTGTTTAAAATGGTGCAAATGCAATCTGATGTTTTATTGGATTGCACTCGTTCATTGTAAATGCAAGTGGAATGGAGATAGGCCCTATATTTATGTACCTCATATAAAAGGAGGGCCTACATAGGTTTAATAACTTCTTTCAAGGGAACATATTATGTCCAGAAATGCTATTTAGCTGTAAATACTGTATAAAGGTAATTTTTACGTAAATTCAACTTAAGCCCTTACTGGAGAAGTGGCTAGAAGAAGAAAGTTACATTTTATTCATCCTGCAGTCACTTACTTTCAGGTCATCAAGGCAGTGCAGGGCAGTATTACAGTCACAGCTTATCATACACTGTGTGTTAATCATTTGATAACACTTTTGATTGAAGTCTGTTCTGACCAAAATATCAGGTAGTGATTACAGCCACACTGACTGTTTAGTCAGACATGACTGTTACAGCCTGCTGCCCCACCCAATGACTGGAAGTGAGTAGCAGCAGGTAGAATATAGCTTCATTTTCTCCCTGCAGCCACTGCTCCAGTAGACTGACTACAGGGGATTCAAATGCTATTTACTTGCATATTAACCCTATGTCTGCATTTAAAAAAAATTCTGAATGTGACATATTCCCATTAAGCACCAAATTAAGCTGGGACAGAGGGTGGATTGTAGCTGAGTATTGGAGAACCAGCAAAAGTAGAGTACCCTGAGCGCAGACAATGGGGCTTAGGAGAGATTAAATGTCAAAGAGCTGAGAAGCCAAAGCCAACTTGTTTGAGCCCTCTGATTTAGAAGAATTGCTATCTAGTCTTAAGAATATTGGAACTCAGATTTTTTATTTTGGTATAGAAACTCGAAAGCCGAAAAATAAAGTTGGAAGCTAATTTGTTACTATAAGTAACACTTATTTTAGAATTGTTTTTTGCATGAGGACCATTGTGTTTACAATTTTGCCCAAGAGAAAGAAATCACAAAAGAGAAAGACTTGAGAAAAAACTAATAAGACTAAACATCACATTTAATAATTATCTCCTCAGTTTTTGCGTCATTAATTCTCTATTCAGCAATAATAACCCTATTTTTCTGCATTGTTTTGGAGAGTCTGTATAGAAGAGAACTGGATGTATTTTTTATCTTTTAAATAATAAGACTACTATTCACAAGATTTCAATGGTAAGGAATTTGTCCGCGATTATATTCAACCCGATGTTTTCATTTTTAGACTAGAAAATTACCATAAATTCTCTTGAGACAATGTGAAAAGAGATATTCTATTGAATATAATACAGTTTGCAAATGCAATTCAACACTACTTTGCAGAGAATTCTTAAGGCAAAGGTGAGTCAGAGAGGGCAGAAGAAGAAGATTAAATCCAGTTTCAGTGAACATCTGTATAAATAGATAATTGGTGGGCTAATCAAAGCTCTGAGGGCTTCCACATCACAGCCTTAACTAAAACACATTTCCTCTGTCTCGGTTACGAAGTGCATATTCTTAAACAGTAACTTCAGCTGGAGAAAACATACAAAGTAGCACATTTTATGTATCTTATTATTGTCATGATGTCTTGTACAAGTTTTATATAAAGCACTATTATAAGATAATAAGTTGGAATAAACAATAAAGCCCATCAAAACTTAGATAGTGTCTGTATATGAGAAAAAGTAGTGAGTCAGTCGTAACTTTGTGCTATTCGTCATTGGTTGTATGAGTTGTGTACAGAAAATGTTCTACCTGCACCAAATTTTAAAGGTAACCTGTCAGCTCGTTTTAGCCCCCTATCCTACCACTTCCTGTCCCCTCACCTTGCTAGCTCATCCCTAACCATCCTCTCTGAGCTAAACTACACTATAAAGCTTTAGAAAAACAATTTAATAACACACATATTCCTATGTTAATGAGGGATCCAGTCCATGGATAGACTAAGATTGGCGGTCTCGGTCTCCCACCTCGCAGGCTCTTAGCACGCCCCGTGGGCATCATTATTCCTTCTTCTGTGTGTCCCCTATGTTGAAATTCTCGCCTCCTCCTCATAGTATGATGTGAGCCCGGATGTCATTTCCGGTCCTGTGCAGTGGGCGGGTGTATGGGCTGTACGGTCCGGCTTCGGCGCTTGCGCAGTGCGCATATTGAAGCCGGGCTGTACATCTGATAAGCCCCCACAATGCACCGGACTGGAAATCACATCCTGCTCCGCGTCATACTATGAGAAGGTGGAAATTTCAACATAGGGAATGCACAGGAGAAGAAATGATGACGCTCAGCAGGGCGTGTTAAAAACCTGCGAGGAAGGAGAATGGAGCCCTGGAGACTGCCCATCCATGGATGTAGACTGGATGTAGGTTATTAAATAGTTTTTCTAAAGCTTTATAGTGCAGTTTTAGGTTAGAGGGATGGTTAGGCATGAGCTAGCAAGGTGCAGGAACTGGTAGAGGCAGGATATGGGGCTAAAATAATCTGACAGGTTCCCTTAAAGGGATGATGTAATATAAAGAGGGAAAGAGGCATTGACGATATAAATGAATAACATACATATGCACGTACCAATCATACACAAGTAAATACTCGTAAATCCAAATGTATATGTGCTGGACCTAACAGAAAAAAGAAGAGGAACACAACTGAGATAGGTCTCAAAGTATGCTAATTTTTATTAGTCCAAAAAACAGAAAAAGTCAAGGATTTGGAAGTGCGGGTATGACAGTGAGACTACAACTTAGCCAAAAAGAAGGCATACGTGGCAAAACAATCAATATGTATCCTTCTGCACAGCAAAACATTATTGGGGATACTAAATGAGGTAAGTATATATTAATATTTGCTGTATATTATCATAACAATACATATAAAGAAATATAAGTGCATGATATGGAATTACACATAAATAAAGAAGATGTAGCACATATTCGTACTGGGAATATAACCTATGGTAAATTTGATTAGTTATTTCTCAGTATATACCTAGGATCAGATATCTAGTCCCAAATGATTACCAAGAAAAAAATTCTGCAGGAAAGTTATATGCAAGTATTCACGCTTGAAATAAAATCCTAAATTAAGTATAATTAATTCTTGTACAATGTATATAAAAAAGGGATTTTTGTGTGCCCCACTAAATGCATATGTACACGAACAATAAGCCATTAATTATATATAGATAAAGTGAAATATAAAGATTATTATTATTATAGTGCAGTATACTTAAAGCAATCAAGTTGATTGTTAAGGTGCACAATTATGAGAGATAATTAGGACAATGCATGTGAAAATGCTTCTGCAATATTATCATGTTAAAAAAAATCAATATAAAGTATGGAGCAGCTAAGTAAAAAAAATTACCAAGTATCAGAGTATCAGTACAGAGAGATATCTGCCAAGTGATGCATCAAATAGATACATCTGATAAAACAGTGAGTATGTAAGGCATTCAGACCCCTTAATATTTTCGTTGCAGCCATTTAGTAAATTCAAAAAAGTTCATATTTTTTCTCATTAATGTACACTCTGCACCCCATCTTGACTGAAAAAAAACTGAAATGTAGAAATTTTTGCAAATTATTAAAATAACAAAAACTGAAATTTTACATGGCCTTAAGTATTCAGCCCCTTTGCTCAGTATTGAGTAAAAACATCATTTTGAGCTAGTACAGCCATGAGTCTCCTTGGGAATGATGCAACAAGTTTTTCAAACCTGGATTTGGGGATCCTCTGCCATTCTTCCTTGCAGATTATCTCCAGTTCTGTCAGGTTGGATGGTGAAAATTGGTGGACAGACATTTTCAGGTCTCACTAGAGATGCTCATGTTGGGTTTAGTTCAGAACTCTGACTGGACCAGTCAAGAATGATCACAGAGCTGTACTGAAGCCACTCCTTTGTTATTTTAGCTGTGTGCTTAGGGTCATTGTCTTGTTGGAAGATGAACCTTCAGCCAAGTTTGAGGTCCAGAGCACTCTGGAAGAGGTTTTCATCCAGGATATCTCTGTACTTGGCCGCATTCATATTTCCTTCAATTGCAAGCAGTTGTCCTGTCCCTGCATCTGAATAAAACCCCCATAGCATGATGCTGCCACCACCATGTTTCACTGTTGGGATTGTATTGGGCAGATGATGAGCAGTGTCTGGTTTTCTCCACACATACCACTTAGAATTATCACCAAAAAGTTCTATCTTCATCTCATCAGACCAGAGAATCTTATTTCTCATAGTCTGGGATGTTTTTTTTGCAAACTATTTGCAGGCTTTCATATGTCTTGCACTAAGGAGAGGATTCCATTGGCCCACTCTGCCATAAAGGTCTGACTGTTGGAGGGCTGCAGTTAACTTTGTGGAAATTTCTCCCATCTCCCTATTGCATCTTTGGAGCTCAGCCACAGTGATTTTGGGGTACTTCTTTACCTCTCTCCCCAAGGCTCTTCTCCCACGATTGCTCAGTTTGACTGCATGGACAGGTCTAGGAAAACTTCTGGTGGTCCCAAACTTCTTCCATTTAAGGATTTCGGAGTACACTTTGCTCTTTGAAAACTTGAGTACTGCACAAATTCTTTTGTAACCTTGGCCAGATCTGTACCATGCCCCAATTCTGTCTTTGAGCTCCTTGGGCAGTTCCTGTGACCTCATGATTCTCATTTGGGCTGACATGCACTGTGAGCTGTGAGGTCTTATAAATACTGGTGTGTCCCTTTCCAAATCAAGTCCTATCAGTTTATTCAGTAAAACAGAAAGAAAGGAGAGGCACTTCTGTGTGTATCTGGTGATTTTAAGAGGAGAGGGGCAGGGGATAGAAGGTTACTAATCTTGTGTGGTTGCGCAGCCCTGCACAACCACAGATTAAGTCTTTGGCGTATACCGCACACCTGACGAGTCTCTGGTTTACCAGCTGACTGTATTACAAGGGGCGTGATGTCACTGCAGGTCCATGAGAACTTTTATCAAGCTGATATCTGCAGCACCCACCTCTTACCCAGAAGGCAACCAAGGATACAAGATGCAAAAATAGTGTGGTTTTCTCAGGGTGCAAGATGACAGCAAGTCAGGGTGTCACCTGATGAAGACATTATTTGCTGAAATATGTGGTGAACTTACCATCAGCAGCCAAAAACAAAAACCAAGACTGCACTTACAGGATGCAGTCAGACCTTATAATGTAGAGCAAGCCCAGGTGCAAGCAGATAAAATCACCTCTACCTACAAAAACATGTGGGAGGTGACTTGCCATGCAACTAATGGGCCTGCCTAGGACACCATTCACACTGATACATATAATGTGGAGTGTCTGATAGCTACCCACTGGTACTGTCACCTGACCAAATGGGCCACCCAGTATGATGTCTCCACACCACTGAACCGCCAGTGCTTTTTTTGTGGGGGTACGTGGTGGTACGGCATACCGGAAAATATGCAGAGGGGGCGGAGCTATATGGGGACTTCCGTCCACTGCATGCTGTCCACTGCCTGGTGCACAGGATCTCCCAGCAGCCCGACAGGCCCCCCGCTTCTTAATCACAGCCACAGGTGCCTGATAGCATCATAACCACCCCCCCGCTCCTCAAACTGCCGCACCTGACAGCATCTCCTCCTCCAAGACCCTCCTGCCCTGCTCCTCGCCTCAGTACTGGCAAATATCCTTTTACAAAAAAAAGCACTGCCTACCGCACCCTGCAAAAATTATAAAAAAGTGCAAAACCTTTTTCTGATAGACAAAAAACCTTTTATATGGAGTATTAGTTCATGTATTTGTGTCGCCCCTGGGTGTGGGGTACTCAGGTATCAGTCGGCAGAAGGGGTTAACTGTGTCACGGAGAATGGTGGTCGCGCCTGATCCCGTATCCTGGGGGACGGTTCTCTTGAAAAGGGAATTTATATACAGGGGATTATATACAAGTTTAAAGTTTGTCGTGACACCACCTGCAGTACCTGGTGAGATGTCACCATCGCCGCCACTGTCCTCCAGAAGTCGGTGGTATTGCGGCTGAGATGGTTTAGTCCTCTGTAGGCAGGACTGGGACCTCCAGGGCAGCGTAGTAAGGGGAAGCAGGTTGTAGTGGAGCTGTGATTGTTTAGGGAGAGCTAGAATAGTCCATAGAGGATACTGGGAGTAGAAGGGAAGAATGCACACACGCAGGAAAGTCTCTTTTACCTTTTTACTGATGACTTGCAGGTAAATATGTCCAGGGCACCGACGGGTGACAGGGTTGCACAGTGGGTTCCCACAGCACGTGGGTATAAGGCCTCCTCTGCTTTGTTTAGTCTCTGAAGCACAGCCTGCTGTAGCCTGACTTGCCTCCACTCTATTCCTTTGTCTGTCTCTCTCCTCCTGGGGGCCGGTCCTTCTGGACGCTGCAGCTGGCCTGCTGTGCCTGGCTCCCTCTCTTGACCCACCTGGGAGACTGGGTAGCTGAAGCTTCCACGGTGCGACGGGGTTTTCTGTGGGCCTATTGTCCCCACAGGTGCATTTCTCCTGGGATGAACTTCCTCAAGCTCCTCGCTCCCTTTTCTGCTCTGAACTCCCTGCCTTCATTACACTTAGGCTTGTGGGAGCTGAAGGGCCACTCCGGGTCACTGGCCCGGGCCTGACTGCAGCACCGACCACCAGGACTTCCTTGCAGCTCTTCTAGCATTTGCACACACTCTGACTAACTCCTCCCCCAGCAGCAGTATATTAGGGGATCTTGCCTAAGGGCAGCAAGTTGGGCTCTCCCTACTGTGCCGGGGTGGAAGGTGTTGTATGTAGTAGGTACCTGCTGTGGAAACCCAGCTGTGAATTAGAGAGATCTGTGGTTACCTGCGTGAGCAGGGCGCAACATATTGGCCAAGACACTTAATCTCACAATCTACGTCACGGATACCAATGCTTAGGAGTCCTAAGAAAATATATACAAAAACTACTTAAAAAAGGCAGCATCAGAAAAAATTACCATCAGCAGCCAAAGCTTGCACCCTGCGTTTGCTCAACATAATGGGGTCTGACTGCATCCTGTAAGTGTTGCAAATTTTTTGTTTTTGGCTGCTGATGATAAGTTTTTTTGGATGCTGCCTTTTTTGAGTAGTTTTGAATATGTGGTGAAGCCATTTAATTAATAAAGAATATTAGAAAATAATAACTACCATGGCTTGCTGTCATCTTGCGCCCCGAGAAAACAGCACTATTTTTGCATTTTGTATCAGTTTAATTAAACACAGCTGGAAGGAGTTGAGCCATCTCATGGAGGATCACAAGGAAATGGACAACATGTGACTTAAATATGAGTGTCTGAGCAAAGGGTCTGAATACTTATGACTATTTGATATTTCATTTTTCTTTTTTAATAAATCTGCAAACATTGCTATATTTCTGTTTTTTTCCAGTTAAAATGTGTTGCAGAGTGAACATTTATGATAAAAAAATGAACTTTTTTGAATTTACCAATTGGCTTTAGTGAAACAAGAAGTGAAACATTTAAAGGGGGTCTGAATACTTTCTGTACCCACTGTACATGGATATTATATGGAGGCAGATATAAAGATATTATCAAACTTAATCATTAAATGGTTTGTCACTACTAGGATAAACCCTTTCTAAATCCATTTGTTTCTCCCAGTTAAAATAAAATAGCTTGCACTCACCTCCCATGCTGGTGTCATTCCAGAACTGTCGGTAATCGAGGTTCAGGCTTACATGACATTTTAGCATCATGCAAGCTCCATGTCCAATCACTGCTAGCTTCCTTCTCCCTGCCTTTGGACCAAACAAGCTATCACCAAGAAGCCTTGGTACGAAGGCGGGTAGAAGGAAGTTTGCAGTGATTGGACGCTGGGCTCGCATGATGTTGCAATGTCACATGAGCTCTGAACCATGATTACCGGTAGCGCTGGAAAAGCACCAGCACAGAAGGAGAGTACAGGCTATTTTATTTAAACTGGGGGTAAACAATTGGATTCAGAAGGGTTTATCCTAGTAGTGGACAAACCCTCTACATTGTGAAAACCTAGTAGGGTGCACAGTAGGTTTTGCCATCATGGAAATCATCCCATAGGTGCATATAATTTTCCTGCAGAATTTTTCTGGGTAAACAATAGGGACTAGATATCCCGTCCATTGCATATAAATTGAACAATAACTAACTGAAATTACGATATGATATATTCTCAAGTATTAATATATGCAGCGACATCTTTGGATATTAAATTAGAAAAAGAATATAATAAAAGAATTGTCCTTCCTTTTTCTTTTTGTATCTTTCTCTGTCACTAATAATAGCAGATGATTTCTGCTCTATAATTTTTCTCATTGGCAGCTGTTTTAATAAACCTGTATAAATTGGCTGTAGAGATGAGCGAATCCCCAGTCAGTGGTCCAGTTCAGTGGTCTCTAGCTATGGGCACAGCCTGAAAAATTTCCTTACAGTGAATGTGTCACCAGTTTTATTGTATATAAGCTGTTGCTACCACCAGTAAGGCATTTCATACATCATTCTATCATTCTAGGATACTGTATACAGTTGTGGCCAAAAATATTGACACCCCTGCAATTCTGTCAGATAATACTCAGTTTCTTTCTGAAAATGATTGCAATCACAATTCTTTGTTATAATTATCTTCATTTAATTTGTCTTCAGTGAAAGAAAACACAAAAAGAATTGTCCTAAAGCCAAATTGGATATAATTCCACACCAAACATAAAAAAGGGGGTGGACAAAAGTATTGGCACTGTTAGAAAAATCATGTGAAGCTTCTCTAATTTGTGTAATTAACAGCACCTGTAACTTACCTGTGGCACCTAACAGGTGTTGGCAATAACTAAATCACACTTGCAGCCAGTTGACATGATTAAAGTTGACTCAACCTCTGTCCTGTGTCCTTGTGTGTACCACATTGAGCATGGAGAAAAGAAAGAAGACCAAAGAACTGTCTGAGGACTTGAGAAACCAAATTGTGAGGAAGCATGAGCAATCTCAAGGCTACAAGTCCATCTCCAAAGACCTGAATGTTCCTGTGTTTACCGTGTGCAGTGTCATCAAGAATTTAAAGCCCATGGACACTGTGGCTAACCTCCCTAGATGTGGATGGAAAGGAAAAATTGACGAGAGATTTCAACGCAAGATTGTGCGGATGGTGAATAAAGAACCTGACTAACATCCAAACAAGTTCAAGCTACCCTGCAGTCCGAGGGTACAACAGTGTCAACCCGTACTATCCGTTGGCGTCTGAATGAAAAGGGACTGTATGGTAGGAGACCCAGGAAGACCCCACTTCTTACCCCGAGACATAAAAAAGCCAGGCTGGAGTTTGCCAAAATTTACCTGAGAAAGCCTAAAACATTTTGGAAGAATGTTCTCTGGTAAGATGAGACAAAGGTAGAGCTTTCTGGGCAAAGGCATCAACATAGATTTTACAGGAGAAAAAAAGAGGCATTCAAAGAAAAGAACACGGTCCCTACAGTCAAACATGGCGGAGGTTCCCTGATGTTTTGGGGTTGCTTTGTTGCCTCTGGCACTGGACTGCCTGACCGTGTGCATGGCATTATGAAGTCTGAAGACTACCAACAAATTTTGCAGGATAATGTAGGCCCAGAGGTCATGGGTCTTCCAGCAGGACAATGACCCAAAACACACTTTAAAAAGCACTAGAAAATGGTTTGAGAGAAAGCACTGGAGACCTCTAAGATGGCCAGCAATGAGTCCAGACCTGAATCCCATAGAACACCTGTGGAGAGATCTAAAAATTGCAGTTTGGAGAAGGCACCCTTCAAATATCAGGGACCTGGAGCAGTTTGCCAAAGAAGAATGGTCTAAAATTCCAGCAGAGCATTGTAAGAAACTCATTGATGGTTACCGGAATTGGTTGATCGCAGTTAGTTTGGCTAAAGGTTGTGCAACCAAGTATTAGGCTGAGGATGCCAATACTTTTGTCCGGCCCATTTTTGGAGTGTTGTGTGAAATGATCAATGTTTTGCTTTTTGCTTCATTCTGTTTTGTGTTTTTTCATTGAAAACAAATTAAATGAAGATAATAATACCAAAGAATTTGTGATTGCAATCATTTTCAGGAAGAAACTGAGTATTATCTGACAGAATTGCAGGGGTGTCAATATTTTTGGCCACAACTGTATAAGACCCAGACCCTGTAGAATGTAAAAATCTGCTTTTTTTATACTCACCTGGGGGGCGGTCTGGTCGGATGGGTGTCGCTAATCTTAGCATGGCACCACCTTTCTTCTTGTGTTTGCTATCCTCCTTCTCTGCTTGTAGTGGGTGATATCCCATGTTACTCCTACACAGTGTCCTCCATTGTGTTCATGCAAATGCAAGCTTCTCTCTTCCTTACTGAGAGCAGGCAAAGTATTTTAATGTGCAGGCTTGGGGAAAAGTAAAAAAAAGCCTGCATTTTTCGCATGCGCGGGCATTCTTTGACCTTTCCCTGCACCTGCCCCTTACAATACATTGCTTTTCTCTCAGCAGGGCAGAAAGAAGTGTACTGCAGAGGAGAGCAAAGTTGGAGACTGTGTGTCTGACGTGAGATGCATCACTCACTAGAAGCAGAGGATGAGACAGCATTCACAACAAGAAAATAATAAGCTTTATGATGCACAGCCTGTTAATACAACATGGTAGTGCTTCTTACCAGTGGGAAACATGACTGAGAGAAGTAAAAAAAAGAAAGCAGGTGCTAGACCAAGACCAGCAACACAAATTAGATAGGACTGCCCCCAGATGAGTGTTGTGGAGACACGGGGATCAGTGGATGTTCTCATCTGCTGGCCCAGCCGCCTTTCGAAAGACAACATGGACCAGGGCTCAACCCAACTGAATGCCTGAGCTACTTACCTGTGGGTGGGACACTACTCAGACAAAACAGGGTGAGGGAACCACAATATTAAGGCTTTATTGGATCCCCAAACAGTTAACAGCATATAACACATAACCAGCAAAACACAAAATGTAACAAGCAACAGTTTCTCATCCTTCTGCTGGCTCACCAGGGATTAGAATATTCGCGCCTCAGATCTTCCAGGGCTACTTACTCCAAACCAGTTGCAACCTGCTTTTGGCAGGTACCCACCAAGAGAGGAAACATGGTAACTGTTATTTTAAGCAATTATTCCTCAGTTGATATGTTCATGCAACTTTAGTAAGAAAGTATTTACAGTTCTGTATAAATTTAGAGTTGTTCTATTTATTACGTTTTTATGACTACAAAATGATTCGCAATGCAAGTAATACAACAAGTTGTGTCCATTTATTAGGAAAGCTGGCAAGACAAAACCAGCGGGTTTTGAATAGTAAATTTGATTTGCATTGAATTTATTCAATGTTAAATGTCAACTGATTGTGTATTACTATGCTCTAATGTCTCTCCAGACCCAGGAGTATAATAAAAATAGGTAAGTAAACAAAATTGGACTCAATCAGCCTTCAATTGTCCTTTTGCTCATTCTTACTCCATTCTGATTGGCTTCTACAGCATTGTGGGACCTTCAGTAACATCTTGGATACTAAATAAATCCGGACCCATTAAAGTGCAGGTGTCAGCATAAAACAGTCATCATCTGCTGAATACAGCTTGTTGTGACCTCCGTACCTGCTGTGGTTTTAAATGGACCCTCAATAAAGATTTTCTATTTAGGCAATGGTGAGTGCCGCTGAATTTTTCTTCTTTTTGATGAACTATGATAATTGTTATTAAGCATAAAACATTTATTGACATCTTGTCTGCCTCAATTGCCATGAATAATATCAGACACATTGGTTTCTGTTACTTTAAAGGCCACTTTACACACACAGATATCTGTGACCAACTTCTGAACAGATCTCTGGTTGCAGTGAAATCATGGACACATTGTTACATTTGTACACAGTCACAAAATGGAACAATGTGTCCATGATTTCACTGCAACCAGAGATCTGTTCAGAAGTTGGTCACAGATATCTGTGTGTATAAAGTGGCCTTAAGTGTTGCAGAATCATCTTTCTTGTTGTATCTTTGGTACCTAATGAGCTGAAGAGAACCTGTAAAGTAATGATATGATGAAACAAAATTATGACGTGTGTCAACCTGCAATGTCATGACATAGTAGGAAATAGTCAACACTAAATATTAAAGCTAAGCAAACCTTTCAAGGTTCAGTTCAGTTTAGGTCACCAAACTTCCCAGTGATGAGTAAACCTGTTTGAGTTCAGAGTTTGGGTGCTTTACATTTGCAAACAACTAGAGTGAGCATCGCTGTGGTCGGGACCAGTTGGTGCTTGACCCAGTATGTGCAGTGTTTGATTGGCTCACACTGGGCTTAAAAGCACTATTTGTGGGTATAGTGTGAGTCCAAAATTAATAAAAAAAAGAATGCCCTTCAACCCCCAGAAGTGTTTTAATTATGGCTGGCTGTATGTGGACAGAAAGCTGAACTGTCAATTAATGTCATCCATTGAGGTTTGGTTCAAGTTCAGGGTCATGAACAGGGCCCAAAATAAAAAACTGTCATCACTACCCAAATCCAAATTTCCAGAGATTTCCTCATCTCTTTCAGGGATCTCAAAGATGTCAAGTACCAGAGACACTAGAAATGCTACTTAAGAATTGACCAGACTAAAACACAGCTTAGTGGCAGGACAGGTGAATGATTGATGTTTTTTTTTTTTTCAATCTTACTGAAATTAGAATAAGGCCTGATGAGTTTTGTAATAAGATCTGTACAGAATAGGTAATTTTAACCTATTGAAAGGGTCAGTGGCAGAGTAAAAACTGATTTTTAGTAAAAATAAGAAAAAACTAAAACTAAATTATTCTGTAAAAAAATGTAACTACTCTTAAAAAAAACAACATAAAAACTGGATTTAAAAATACAATTTATGAATACAGACTCTCTTTAAATATCTATGACCTACATTCAAAATGTCAATGAAAATATGTAATTGTTATGAATTTGTGTAAATGTCAATCTCTTTGAAATACATAATTGAATATCTTTACGAAGCTGGAGTCCATTTCAGTGATCCGGAACTCTTACTTGTGCAGCTATTATTTGTTTTGAAATTTGTATGGTTAAAACACTTAAGAATTCAAAGAAAAGATCCCCACTAAATATGAGTTTATGGATATTTATGGATATTGTGACCACCATATAATGGAGAAGTTGATTGCATTGATCTAATAAGTGTCTTTAGGAATCCAAATTTATAAAATAGGGAAGTCTTGTCATTTGGGGGGAATTACTTTAAAGGATCATGTAATTGTACTTACATCAAGGCCAAGAGTTGGCAAACTATTTGGAAAGAGCAGACATAGTGCAACAAAATGTCATATTAATATGTTCCATCATTAGCTTTGCTTCAATCAGTAGAACAAAGTATAAAATGCTTCTTGCTCAGAAAATGTTTCCTATCATTGCACATAAATGAAGTTTTGGAATATACCCAATGGTGAACTTCCATTACTTTTTCTAAAATATAATTACGTTTCTGGTTGCCAAAGCCTCACCACCTCAAAGGTATGATGTAAGCTGTTATTTATTATAAAACTTGCCAGAAAAGGGTAGCAGTCATTTATCCGCTAGCCAAAATGTAATAGCTGTACAACCAGTTCAATGTTGGGCACCATCTCAAGTCATTCGTTCCAAAGTGAAGCTCATGTCTCATGTATTACATCTCAGGTACAAAAAAAATGAAGATTTATATAATTCTCCTGAGTCACGCAGTAATAAAGTATTTTTACTACTGTCTGAAATAAGTTATTACACCTTAAGTCAAGCAGTCCACTGCTTAAAGAAGCCATTCATTGTAAGTGGAGACATCGTGACGTATTCCCTATAAGTAATAGCCGATATTTCCTATTACCTACCTCTTCCTGATTATTAAAGCAAACAATCTTGCTTGACAAAAGAGAAAATGAACTTTGTGATAAAGTGGAACTGTAATGAATTTAATTGTTTTGGGGGTCTGGAACAGAAGTTGCTAATGAATAGTTTGCCTTGTTCGTAGCTAAATGAGTCTTTGAACAGATGTAGGTTATTTTAATAACGACTTTGATAGCCATTCAGAATTATCAAAGGTCTTATGCAATGCCATATAAATGTTAGAAATTAAAAATTAATCAACAGAATTTATGTAACTAAAATCTGCCATTTAATGGGATATTTTTCAATATGAAGACAGCAGTAATTATACCGGGGAAAAAAAAATACTTGTTCCTGTAGTTTGAAAGATTATAGCAATTTCCACTGAGAGATTTCGCAGCCAGATTCTAGTTCTGGGTAACAGTGATTAATATTATGATTATTAATGAGAAGTCATTTCTGTACATGTTAGGTTGTTTAGGTGCCAAAGACTGGGGAGCAATATTTAACATGTTAATAATACAAGAGAGTGACTAAGTAAGCATATTGATTTCTCTGCTTTTCGAGGATGTGAAAGGTCAATTAGACCTCTAGAAACAATGGAGATTTTCACAGCAGGTCTTATGATTTCACTGTGCTGACATCTTTTTAACCATGTACAAAGTTCATTAACTGAGCAAAAGTAGTAATATTGAATAAAGAAAGTGAGCGGGTCAGGGGTCGTAGTCTATGGCGAGGTGGCAGTCTCTTGTGGTTTACACGACGGGCAGTTATGAAATGGTGAGAGTTTCTGTTGTTGGTTACCCACTGGTAGTAAAGTCATAAACAGCTCGTACGATTGTGTTAATTATACCGGATATTGATAGGAGCTTTGTTTAACATCAAGCTGCATTCTGCTAATGAACTACCCTATCAACCTACATGAAAACGCTGACATTTTTCTTAATTGATGCAATACAAATGTCTTATTTCCCAAAGGAAAGCAACTTCTAAACAGCTGATTGCAAACCCATTTATGGAAATAGTGTACTAAATATGTAATACCATTGTACAGGAAAAATTAAGAGAGACCTTGAAGTATTCAACTCAAATTTTAAACCTTTACTAAAAGTAACACCATGAACTTGGCATTGAAATGAAATGACTATATTAACCCCCTTCACACTTCACCAAAGGAATTGTCACATCCAAAAAATGTAAAAAAGCTGGTACTTATTTTCCTGCCTGGAAAAAGAATAGCCATTAAGGAAACTGCCAAGCTGGGCTGGTTTCTTCTGTCTCCAAAATAAAAAAATATACTGGGCCGATGCCTGGTAGAGTTTCTAATTGCTTTCTAATTATATTAGGTAATTTAAATCATTCTGCTATTTATCATGCAAAAGGAAATATAACGCAGCACGGTTCATTTTCAAATAAACCTCATACATAAAAAATCTTACAGTTATGCAGAATAAACAAAACAAAAATACATTAGGCATGCAAGTCTAATGTTACACTCTATATCCAGTATAGCACGCAAATAGTTTAATAATAGGTGTCCAGAAGGTGGAAGGGAACAGGCCAAGTTTTAAGTTATATTATGGGCCCATTCTCCCAAGACTAATAGCTATTGTCAGCCAATTGGCCGTGTAGCTCCTCAAACTTAATGATCTAATCATACTGGAACAATGACATCACTGGTCCAAGTCAAAGATCTGAAAACCTAGTCAATCTGTCAGTTATTTGATGACTGGGTTTGCTCTTGTTGCCTAGAGAGTACTTTAAAACAAACTCTTAAGCTAGGGTCACATTTTAGACCTTGCATCCTTTGGAAGGATGCAGTTTTTTCCCTTGCCATTTTTATGCCATTTTTCTTCTTTTTTAGCGCTAGGGTTAACACATGGTACACGTACGTACCATGCGTTAATGCAAGCGTTTCCCATTGACTTCCATGTAAAAAAAGCTAGCGTTTTTGCAAACGCCCCCAAAAACACTGCTTACCATGTTATTTGGTGCTTTTGCAAAAACGCATAGCGTCACACACATTGCACTTTTGCAATGCGTTTTTTTACATGGGAGCCTATGGATGCGTTAATGCCAGCATTTTTTAACATTTCTACATGAAAAAAAATGCTAGCTTTTAGTGCATCCATGGCGCTAATGTGACCCTAGCCTTATTGTTTTTTAGTTCTTCATTTTTTAACTTTCACCCTGAGAAATTGATCAGTGCACAAAGAGCAATATCCAGGTAATGTGCACACGTTGAGTATTTTGGTGAGTTGTTTATTTCAGTATTTGTAGCCAAAACCACGAGTGGGTAAAAAAAATACAGAAGTGGTGATGTTTTTATTATAGTTTTCCTTTGATTGTTCCACTCCTGATTTGGAGTTACGAATACTGAGGTAGAAAATTCACCACTCAAGGTGTGCACGTTGCATATTTAATTTTTACATTTTTCTTTCTATGTGTAAGCCATCTTTTAAACAAAATTGCATTTAACAAAATTATTAAGGTACTTATGTGGTGGATAAGATTCTCCTGCATGATATTCCTTAACATTGACCAGTGTAATTGAACCTTTACGGTAAATGCCTGATTCTACTTTGTGTAGTTGTCCTTATTACTAGTGATGAGTGAGTACAAAAATGCTCGGGTGCTCGAAGCTCGGGCCGAGCATCCCAAGATACTCGTGTACTCGGCCCGAGCACCGAGCCCAATGTTATCCTATGGGAGACCCAAGTATTTTTCTGACATGACCCCCGGCAGCATGGAAAAAGCCTAAAAATGTCATAAAAGTATCAGAACAGTGCTGAAATGACATGAGAACAGCATGGGGAAGACCCCTGGAAGCATTTCAGACCCCAAGGTCACTGATGTCAACAATGTTGTCAGACTATGACGCCACTTTTACGGACTGTCAAAAATCAAGAAACCAAAACGGATTTTCATGGAAAAAATATTAAGGGCTCATACCCACTTATGAGACAGAGTTGGTGTGTGTTAGTTTTTTGGAATATATGAAAGATTTTTTTTTTAAAATTGTGTGGCACTCCCATGCCCCTGGGAAGACACGTAAATGAAGGCCTCTTTAAATAATGTGCCCATTATAAGGAAGTGTGTGTTTTGTAGCATTGCCCTAGGGCAGGGAAGCCAAAAATTGGGAGGCACTTCAATGCCCCTGGATAGAGGTGTGCATGAGGGCCTTTGTAAAAAATGTGGCCATTGTAAACAAGTGTATCTGCTGTAGTATTGCCCTAGGCAGGGAAGCCAAAGGTTTGGAGGCACCAAGATTCCCCTGCATAGAGGCGTGCATGAGCGCTTTTTCAAAAAATGTGCCCATTGTAAGCAAGTGTGTCTTTTTTAGTATTGCCCTAGGCAGGGAAGCCAGAAATTGGAGACACCAATATGCTCCTGGATAGAGGCGTGCATGAGGGCCATTTTAAAAAATGTGGCCATTGTAAGCAAGTGTATCTGCTGTAGTATTGCCCTAGGCAGGGAAGCCAAAGGTTTGGAGGCACCAAGATACCACTGCATAGAGGCGTGCATGAGGGCCTTTTTAAAAAATGTGGCCATCGTATGCAAGTGTATCTGCTGTAGTATTGCCCTAGGCAGGGAAGCCAAAGGTTTGGAGGCACCAAGATGCCCCTGCATAGAGGCATGCATGAGGGCTTTTTGAAAAAATGTGCCCATTGTAAGCAAGTGTGTCTTTTTTAGAATTGCCCTAGGCAGGGAAGCCAGAAATTGGAGACACCAATATGCCCCTGGATAGAGGCGTGCATGAGGACCTTTTTAAAAAATGTGGCCATTGTAAGCAAGTGTATCTGCTGTAGTATTGCCCTAGGCAGGGAAGCCAAAGGTTTGGTGGCATCAAGATGCCCCTGCATAGAGGCGTGCATGAGGGCTTTTTCAAAAAATGGGCACATTGTAAGCAAGTGGGTATTTTTTAGTATTGCCCTAGGCAGGGAAGCCAGAAATTGGAGACACCAATATGCCCCTGGATAGAGGCGTGCATGAGGGCCTTTTTAAAAAATGTGCCATTGGAAGCAAGTGTGTCTGTTGTACTATTTCCCTAGTCAGGGAAGCGAAAAATTATGTAGCACTTCAATGCCCCTGGATAGAGACGTGCATGAGAGCCTTATAAAATAATGTGCCCATTTGAAGCAAGTGAGTCTGCTGTACTTTTTCCCTGGTCAGGGAAGCCAAAAATTGGGTAGCACTTCAATGCCCCTGGATAGAGACGTGCATGAGAGCCTTATAAAATAATGTGCCCTTTTGAAGCAAGTGAGTCTGCTGTACTATTTCCCTAGTCAGGGAAGCCAAAAATTGCGTAGCACTTCAATGCCCCTGGATAGAGACGTGCATGAGAGCCTTATAAAATAATGTGCCCATTTGAAGCAAGTGAGTCTGCTGTACTATTTCCCTAGTCAGGGAAGCCAAAAATTGGGAGGCATTGCGATGCCCCTGGGATGAAACATGGAGGAGAGCCTCTAAAAATTGTTCCCATTACAAAGGAGCAGGTGTCCTGTACTTGTAATGCCCATTCTGGAAGCATGGACTAAAACATTTACCCCTGGGGGTATACATGAAACTAATGCCTAACTTTAGAACGGTTAGGTGCATCATCATCATAAATATGATGTAAAAAAATTATGCTTTTGTGGCATCATGAACCACGGTCACACTGATTATATGATGGTGGCGGATGAGGAGAAGGAGGAGCAGTACAGCAAGTAGCCAAACATATGAATTCTGTACCGATGTGTGGGTGTGCGGAGGTGCATGGGAATCTACCGGCACCAAATTTAAATTCCGCTATCATTTGGTGGTGGTGTGGTGAAGTCAGGCCCAATCCAACCCTTGTTCATCTTGATTAAAGTCAGCCTGTCAGCATTTTCAGTTGACAGGTGGGTGCGTTTATCTGTAATGATTCCACCTGCGGCACTAAAAACATGCTCTGACAAAACGCTAGCAGCAGGGCAGGCCAGGACTTCCAAGGCATAGAGAGCCAATTCCTGCCACGTGTCCAGCTTGGATACCCAATAATTATATAGATCACAATACTATGTCCCTTTAAAAATTGCTTTCCTCAGCAAATTCAACAAACAACAGAATGGGAAATTACTTCCCACCCTTTAGGAAAGATTACTCAATGAAATATTTCAAATAATTAATCTTTATTATACATTTTAGAATAACAATTTAAAAAATCAGAGCATTCCCTCCGGGGGACGCTCAAGAATCACCACCATAAACTGTTCAGTATATAAAATATAGTATGTACAGCAACAACCACGATTTTTTTCATATCAACAGTACTGGGTCATAAAGTATTATAATATAATCAACCTCATCATATTGTATATATCTCCCTTAACCGTATTGCCTGATAGATACTGACCGGGATATCTAAAAAAGGTCTCAGCTGTATACTACCTTATATTGCTGAAAGAACCATCAACCTATCCAGATCAGACCTACAAACTCACTGGGTGCCCTAAATAAGTCCCAATATCTACTTAGGCATCAACCCAGGCAATGAATTATGGGGCACAAAAAGTGCAGTCGTGCTTCATACCTATGTAAAC
Source organism: Allobates femoralis (assembly GCA_033576535.1). NCBI lineage: Eukaryota > Metazoa > Chordata > Amphibia > Anura > Aromobatidae > Allobates > Allobates femoralis. The sequence continues at coordinate 116,116,164 of JARQOC010000001.1, forward strand.
TGAGATGTCAATGCGTGCTCGTGCTCCCTCCTCCCTACGATCGTTTCGCTTCCCTGCTTCTTCCGGGGGGGCGTACGCCCCATAATTCATTTGCCTGGGTTGATGCCTAAGTAGATATTGGGACTTATTTAGGGCACCCAGTGAGTTTGTAGGTCTGATCTGGATAGGTTGGTGGTTCTCTCAGCAATATAAGGTAGTATACAGCTGAGACCTTTTTTAGATATCCCGGTTCAGTATCTATCAGGCAATATGGTTAAGGGAGATATATACAGTATGATGAGGTTGATTATACTATAATACTTTATGACCCAGTACTGTTGATATGAAAAAAATCCTGGTTGTTGCTGTACATACTATATTTTATATACTGAACAGTTTATGGTGGTGATTCTTGTGCGTCCCCCCGGAGGGAATGCTCTGATTTTTTAAATTGTTATTCTAAAATGTATAATAAAGATTAATTATTTGAAATATTTCATTGAGTAATCTTTCCTAAAGGGTGGGAGGTAATTTCCCATTCTGTTGTTTGTCCAATAATTATAAGGCAGAGAGGAGTGTAGGATCACTTTAGTACGATCAGCAAGGTACTCCCTCAGCATCTTTGCAAACTTTGCATTCCTTGTGACACTACCCCGCACCTCAGGGCCTGTGGTACAGGGGGTGCTGAGAAAAGTGTCCCAGATCTTTGAGAGTATTCCCCTACCTCTGCTGGATTGTACTTGTGCCTCTCTCTGCTGGACACCTTGGTTGTCCACTGAATCGTGACCTCTGCCGCTAGCGTTTTCAGAAGGGAATTTTTTTAATAATTCCGCCACTAGGGTCTTCTGGTACTGCAGCATTTTTGTAGACCTCTCCGCTTCAGGAATAAGAGAAATAAAGTTCTCTTTGTAGCATGGGTCTAAAAGTGTCACCAACCAGTAATGAATGTCCGTCAAGATCTTCATAACACGAGGGTCACGACACAGGCAGCGCAACATAAAGTCAGCCATGTGCGCTAGACTGTTAATAGTCAATACTTCTGGGTCCTCACCAACAGCATGACTGGTCATGCTGACCTCCTCCTCCTCCTCTCCCCTGTCCTCTGGCCATCCCCGCTCAACCAACGGTCTGACCGTTGTGCATGTATTACCGTCAATTCCGAATGAAAGTAGCTCCATTTCTTCTTCCTCCTCCTCCTCCTCGTCATAGTCCTCCAATGCACGTTGGGATGAGATGAGGCTGAGCTGTGTGTAATCACCCAGTACGATTTCTTGCTGCAACTCATCCTGCTCCGGCTGCAATGCATCGTCTTTGATTTTGAGCAGAGAGCGTTTTAGAAGACAGAGAAGTGGGATGGTGACGCTAATGATGGCGTTATCGCCGCTCACCATCTTGGTAGAGTCCTCAAAGTTTTGGAAGACGGTACATATGTCGGACATCCATGTCCACTCCTGAGGTCTTATGTGTGGAGTTTGAACCGTATACCGACGGCCTAGTTGATGCTGGTACTCAACAACTGCCCTCTTCTGCTCACAAATCCTGATCAACATGTGCAGTGTGGAATTCCAACGAGTGGGGACATCACACACCACTCTGTGAGCCGGAAGCTGCAAACGCTGCTTAAAGCCGGCAAGGCCGACAGAAGCAGTAGGTGACTTTCTGAAATGGGCACACAGGCGGCGTACTTTGACGAGCAGATCAGACAGCTCCGGGTAGGATTTAATAAACCGCTGAACCACGAGGTTGAGTACATGGACCACTCATGGAACATGTCTCAGCTCGACTCACCTCAGAGCCGCCACAAGGTTGTGGCCATTGTCACACACGACCATGCCTGGCTGTAGGTTCAGTGGTGTGAGCCAGTGATCTGTCTGCTGTTTCAGAGCTGTCCACAACTCTTCAGCGTTGTGGGGTTTGTCACCTATGCATATTAGCTTCAGCACAGCCTGTTGCCGCTTAGCCGAGGCAGTGCTGCAGTGCTTCCAGCTTGGGACTGTTGTGGAGGGTGAAGTGGAGGAAGAAGAGGAGGAGGCTGAGGAGCATGATGTGCCAAAGCTTACACTGTGGGTGAAACCCTGACAGAGTTAGGGCCTGCAATCCTCGTGTCGGAAGGAGTGTTCCGACCCAAGGTCAGACTGGGTCCTGGCTTCCACAATATTAACCCAGTGTGCCGTCGGAGAGATATACCGGCCCTGCCCGAAAGCACTTGTCCACGTGTCCGTGGTTAGGTGGACTTTGCCTGAAACTGCGTTGTTAAGGGCACGTATGATGTTTTGGGACACGTGCTTATGTAATGCGGGGACGGCACACCGGGAAAAATAGTGTCGGCTAGGGACCAAGTAACGTGGGACAGTCGCTGACATCAGGTTGCGGAATGCTTCCGACTCCACCAGCCTAAAAGGCAACATTTCCAGTGCAAGCAGTCGCGAAATGTGTGCATTTAAAACTGTGGCATGTGGGGTGTTGGCAGCGTATTTGCGCCTGCGTTCCAAAGATTGGGGTATGGATAACTGAACGCTGCGCTGGGACAAGGACGTGGCTGATGATGGTGCTACTTCTGCTTGTGCAACTACAGGGGAAGGACAGGAGGCATCTTCGCCTGCAGTATGGACAGGGGATTGGCTTGCACGCACAACAGTGGAAGGCACAGCTGTGTCACCCGCAGACAATGCTCCTATACTCTGCTGTACATCCCACAAAGTCGGGTGCTTTGCTGCCATGTGCCTGATCATGCTGGTGGTGGTCAGGCTGCTAGTTTTGCTACCCCTGCTGATGCTGGCATGGCAGGTGTTGCAAATGGCCTTTTTCGTATTATCTGCAGGCACCTTAAAGAACAGCCAGACTCGGGAAGACCTAGCAGTTGTACTGGCAACATCACTCGTGTTGTTGTTACGGGGAACAGATGCCTGCCTTCTGCCTGCGGACACCACCCTGCTTCTTCCGGCCTGTTGTGATGCTACACCTAACTCCCCCTGTGCACTGCTGTCCTCGCTCTGCATGTCCTCCTGCCAGGTTGGGTCAGTTACTGGATCATCCACCACGTCGTCTTCCAATTCCGCACCCTGGTCCTCCTCCTGACTTTGTGGCAATTGTGTCTCATCATCGTCCACCTCTTGTTGAGACATGTTCCCACCGTTGCCTTTGTGAGACCGTGGCTGCTCAAATATTTGGGCATCGGTACATATGATCTCCTCATGACCCTCATCAATTGGAGCTGACGAGAGGCCAGAATCTATGAATGGATAACTGAACAGCTCTTCAGAGTGTCCAAGTGTGGGATCAGTTATGTCCGGGTCCGGGCACTCGGCATTGGGGGAGGAAGGAGGATCAGGGTGTGGAATGTGCAGTCCAGTCTCACGGCTACTGACACTTGATTGTGTGGAAGACAGGGTATTTGTGGTGGTGCCAAACTGACTGGAAGCATTATCCGCTATCCAACTAACAACCTGTTGACATTGGTCTTGGTTTAATAGTGGAGTACTGCTGCGTTCACCTAGAAATTGGGACAAGAAAGTCGAGCGAGATGATGTGGGCGTTTGTCGTGGCGCAATTCGAGCTTGCACACGGGCTCGCCCTCTGCCTGCACCACCATCACGTCCAGTTCCTTGTCCCTTGCCACCGGACTTGCGCATTTTCAATGTGGTGCTGACTGTATACAGCTAAATTAGTGCAGACAAGAGTACGTTTTTAGCACGACCCTAAGTTTTGAAATTAAGGCCCTGCAGGTGGACTAGTCAGACACAAACGCTGACTACAATTGCGTGTCTTTTGGCATATCCTAATTTACGCTGCAACAGACAGTAGCAGCACTTAGATTCAAAATTAGTGCAGACAAGAGTATGTTTTTAGCACAAGGCTTTTGGTGTACCTTAATTTGCGCTGCAACCTAGAGGAGCAGCACGTAGATGCAAATTTAGTGCAGACAAGACTGGGTTTTTAGCACAAGGCTTTTGGTGTACCTTAATTGACGCTGCAACCTAGAGGAGCAGCACTTAGATGCAAATTTAGTGCAGACAAGAGTATGTTTTTAGCACGATCCTAAGTTTTGAAATTAAGGCCCTGCAGGTGTACTAGTGAGAGACAAATGCTGACTACAATAGCGTGTCTTTTGGCGTATCCTAATTTACGCTGCAACAGACAGTAGCAGCACTTAGATGCAAAATTAGTGCAGACAAGAGTATGTTTTTAGCACGACCCTAAGTTTTGAAATTAAGGCCCTGCAGGTGGACTAGTCAGACACAAACGCTGACTACAATAGCGTGTCTTTTGGCGTATCCTAATTTACGCTGCAACAGACAGTAGCAGCACTTAGATGCAAATTTAGTGCAGACAAGAGTATGTTTTTAGCACAAGGCTTTTGGTGTACCCTAATTTACGCTGCAACATAGAAGAGCAGCACTTTGATGCAAATTTAGTGCAGACAAGTGTTGGTTTTTAGCATGACCCTATGTTTTGAAATTAAGGCCCTGCAGGTGTACTAGTCAGACACAAAGGCTGACTACAATAGCGTGTCTTTTGGTGTATCCTAATTTACGCTGCAACAGACAGTAGCAGCACTTAGATGCAAATTTAGTGCAGACAAGAGTAGGTTTTTAGCTCAAGGCTTTTACGCTGCAACCTAGAGGAGCAGCACTTTGATGCAAATTTAGTGCAGACAAGAGTATGTTTTTGGCACAACCCTAAGTTTTTAAATTAAGGCCCTGCAGGTGTACTAGTCAGACACAAACGCTGACTACAATAGCGTGTCTTTTGGCGTATCCTAATTTACGCTGCAACAGACAGTAGCAGCACTTAGATGCAAAATTAGTGCAGACAAGAGTAGGTTTTTAGCACCAGGCTTTTGGTGTACCCTAATTAATGCTGCAACCTAGACTAGCAGCACTGATATGCACATTTAGTGCAGACAAGAGTAGGTTTTTAGCACGAGGCTTTTGGTGTACCCTAATTAACGCTGCAACCTAAAGTAACAGCACTTAGGGGGCCGTCACACGGAACGATTTCTTGCCCGATATCGTTTTAAGCGATCTCCTTTTTGATCGCTTAAGCGATATCGGGCAAGATATCGTTGCATGTAAACAAGCAATTCACGATGTGACATCGCTTGATCGTGACATCGCTGATCTGAGGTTCGGTTCTCAGATCTAGCGATGAACGATTTCACGATCTCCTTCATCGTGGTGTATAACACCACGATGATCCATCTCCCAGCGACCGCGCCTATGCTGGGAGATGGTAACTATGGTACACGTCGGGTAACTAAGCGACGCCCGGCGCCTAGTTACCCGATGTGTACCATAGTAACGAGCGAGATCGCGGCTCCGCATCGCTGGTGAGTCTGTCTGTGTGACATCTCACCAGCGATGTGAGCGATATTGTAAGCGATTGCGCGTGCACGTGATCGCTTACAATATCGCTAAGGATATCTCAGCGTGTGACGGCCGCCTAAGATGCACATTTAGTGCAGATAAGAGTAGGTTTTTAGCACGAGGCTTTTGGTGTACCCTAATTAACGCTTCAACCTACAGTAGCAGCAATTAGATGCTAAATTAGTGCAGAGAAGAGTTGTTTTTTTGCACAAGGCTTTTGGTGTCCCCTAATTTGAGCTAAAACCTACTCCTGCCTATTGTGAGCTGAATAAATCCCTAAAAGCACGGTTTTTTGGATGGATGAGCCTGGAAACCAGCCCCAGATGCGATGCAGGCTGGTGTACTGGCACAGCGAAGTTTTGTAGATACCCTGCCTCCCTGCCTGCCTGTATACTGCTCTATTAGTCCTCAGAAGGACTGTTGTGGTAAATAGACTGGCAGCCCTGTGCTTACACTAGCTGAAAGGCCACAAATCTGTCCCTCAATCAGCAGCACCTCTCCCTACACTTACTGTCTAATGGCGCAGAGTGACGAGCCCAGCGTGGTCAGGCCTTATAAAGTCCTGATTACGCTGTGTGGCCAGCCAATCACTGTAATGCCACAACGAACATGGCTGTGGCATTATAGTGTCTGTCAGCCAATCCCTGCATGCGGGCTGGCTCTGAAAAGAGCGCCAACATGCAGGGAGGTGGACCCCGAGCATAGCAAGAGTATCGCGAGATTACTCGGTACTCGCACAGTAGCCCGAGTACCGTGATATTCGTGCGAGTACCGAGTAGTGACAAGCATACTCGCTCATCTCTATTAATTATCCCCTGCTTTGTGTTGCAATCTAAATTTTATCTGTTGGTGACTAACTCTTATTGGACATCTTAAGTGATTTGCTATAGATAAAGACAGGTAAAGTTGGATGTAGATGGTGGAAAATTATGTGCCAAAATGTATATGTATAAGTACAGTCCCTGTATGGATATACTGTCCAATATTTATGTGTGCCTACCCTTAATAATAACAATATAATGATAGTCTAGCTCATATTGGTACCTGAATATTAAATATTGTAAATTTTACATTAATATTTTAATCAATAAAGATTGTAATTATTGAGCCTACAAAAGTGTAGTGTGAGTTCACTTTTTCACTTGTAGTGCTCCTGGTGGAAGCAACTTCGGGTGTTGGGGAGATTTAGTTATTGAGTGAAGCACAAAAAAGTAGATGGGACATATTTGATTATTCGAGTGAATATATTCAACTTTCCCATATACTTTATTAATGAAATCAGGAGGGAAACCACTAAAAAAACTTCCACAAGATGTCTTCCGCAGGCTGTGTGTGAAGATAATTCTCCTCACCTCCATCTTCAGGGGACCTGGCCTAAGCTCTCTTCGCAAAACAGATGATAAGACTGTCAAATTACCTCATGCCGCACCTCCATTCACATGGCTCTGCTGAGTGTTATCATACAGCACAGGGCAGAGGCAATGTGAAAGGAGCAGTCAGATAAGATCTCACAGCAGATGTTTGAGCTCAGTGTGGTCTTAGGCCAGGGTCATACCATCCGTTTTAGGGCTAAATCATTTTTTTTCAAAGTCCAAAAACGGATGTCAGTTAACGCATGTGCATTTTTCAAAATACGCATGCATTTTATGTAGCAGCCCAAAAACGCTGCTAGAAGCATTTTTGGCGTCCTTTTGAAAAACGCATGCATTTTTTTAACATGGGGCCCTATGGAGATGCATGCTTTAACGCATGGCACATATAGGCACCATGCGTTAACGCATGCATTTTTGGAAAAAATGACCAAGTCCCAAAACTTCCAAAAAACGTCCTGGACATCAGGGACACTATTGGTAACCTTAGAAAACTGGATTTAGTTTTCTAAGGCTTAAAAAATGGATTTGTATGTGTGACCCTAGCCTATATCTGTATTGTGAATGCAGTTTAGGCCACGCCCCCTGTGACTAAGAATGACCTTCACACACAGCCTACTGAGGACATCTTGTGGAAGTTTTTTTTTAAATGTTTTTTTTCTCCTCATTTCATTAATAAAGTATGTGTGAAGGTTGATTATAGTCCCTTACTCTACATTACTAATAAATACAAATTTAAACGACGATTACGTTTTAATAGAAAAATGCAACTGCCGCGGTTACCACATAACGCCGCACTTGCGGTTCACCTGCGGCAAGCCCCATGCAATGTCTATGGGGCTTGCGGTAAGTGTGCTGCAAGTGCGGTATAGTTGCGGCTTCGGCACTTGCCGCACCTGCCGCACACTTACCGCAAGCCCCATAGACATTGCATGGGGCTTGCTGCAGGTGAACCACAAGTGCGGCCATTATGCGGTAACCGCGGCAGTTGCGGTTTTTTTCACCGCAACTGCAGAGATCAGCGATTACAGCTGATGTGAAAAGGCCCTTAGAAAATACTGTTCGTCCCTTTCAAGGATTATTCTGCATAATCACTTTCTGCAATCGATAAAATCTGCCAAATGCATAGGTGTCAATTGCCAATTGCCAATATCCATTCTGCTGCCAGAGAAGTTACTGTAGTTTTCCATCAGCCTCAGAACTACAACACCTTCTGACAAATCAAACCTGTTATAATTTGTTCAAGAATAATAATACCATTTCTGTTCTGCCACTAATGCATAAAAATACCTTCAGGTTTTTAAAGGTTTTCAAAGTGCCAGTTTCCACGGCGGAGCAAGCAACGGTAATTATATACTTGAGTATGACTATTTTGCTTATGTAGTTCATCTAAATGACATTCATGCATTTTCTTTTTTTTCCCTTCCTTTGCTAAAAAAGAACTTAATGCAAAGTCTTTATGGAAAAATCGCTAGCTGATTGCTCAGAATTGTATGTGATTATTCTTTGATTCTGAAATTAGCTCTGAGCTTCATTGCCGTGCTAAAATATAGAGATAGTCCCCAAAGTTATTTCTTTTTCTTCTAGTTTTTTCAACCTTTTCATTCCCTGAATTGAGATGTAGTAAGTATGTATTTTCTAATAAAGCACAGAAAGCGAGTAGGAGTAAAAAGCTAAAGATTTATTTTTAATTGGCAACAATAAGTGTAAGTTTATAATACCGCCACAAGTATTCATCAATAAATCAATAACAGGATTTTACCACTAAAAGCCATACAGAAAACTGAGCAAAAATAATCATTATCCTTTTCATGACCTAAATTCTGCAACATTAAAGTCATTATTTGCTTGAATAATGATTAAAAAAATCTACTCCAAAATAAGCTCCAAATTGTACAGTCGTAATATGACACTCACAGAAATCCATAGTACTAGACTGTATCTCTGTACGCCTTTGAAAGCATAAATAGGTTTTTTTTTGTATTAAGCTCTGTTCACACCTTTTTCTTTCTTGCCATTAGGCCGGCTTCACATTACGATTTCGGAGTTTTCGAGTGTACCCATGTCAAAGCGGATACACTTGGATCCGATTTTGCTTCCCATGTATTGCTATGGGGCACGGATTGTGCTCGGATGTGTCCTTTTTGCTATCCGACTTATGCACAATCCGAGCCCCATAGGGATACATGGAAGGCAAAATCGCATACGAGTGTATCCGCTTTGACATGGATACACTCGGAAACTCCAAAATTGTAACGTGAAGCCGGCCTTAGAGATATATGATAAGTTTATTCCTCAAAACATACATTTGATAGAGAATTTTAATATATGACAAATGGTCTCACATTAATATGTCGCTCATTGACTCCCATTCTATAAACAATTATACCACCTGGTATAATTGTTTTTTGCTACAACCCTCTGTATAGAAAAGCACAGCACTTACTACCTGGGCATATATCAAAAGGACACTTTTCATGTATCTATGGGACCCTAAGGGTGACTGCCAATGATAAGGATTAGCATTCAAAATGTTGCTTTGTACAAGGACAGTGGATGGATTTATAGAAATCTCATGTCCACTGTGCTTCTTTTTCTGCAGCGTTCTATTTTTTGTATACACTACATCCGAAAATGCTGATTTCACCAATAGTGAACAGTGGCCTTTCAAATACTTCAAGAGTCTGCCACTAGGCTGAGCACCAAGTATACCCGAGAACACCGATGCTTTTGCCAGTGGTTTAAAGTTTGTTTTGCTTTTCTCTACCTGTAAAACATTGACCAATCATATGAAGGCAGTATTATGCAGGAGAAAAAACATAAGCCCTCATTTAATGTCAGACCTGGCTTTCTCTATCTAAGACATGACATGACACACAGCTATGTCATGTCTATGAAATGACACACAGCTCTTTCCTTTCTGCTCTCATTTCAGTACATATTATGATTACACGTGGTGGGGGGGAATTGAGCAGAGTATAGATGTGTATAGATAAGTCGAGGTGAATTTTAAAAATCGATGTTTATGCTGAACACAAACTTTATAAAAAAAATAAGTGTTCAAGTTGGATGCTATATGTATGCAACCCACTGGAGCGAGCATCACTGTGCTCAGGTACACTTGGTGCTTGGCCCAGTGTGAGACACCTGAAGTATTTGAATGGCTCACACTGGGGATAAAATCAGATCAGCAATATTGGGTGTATTGTGTACAAAAAGAAAATGACAAACCCCCGCCATCCCTCTCCTGGAAGTGCTTTGTTTATAGCTGGCTGTATGTGGGCGGAGAGCAGAACTACCCAATCAGTGACTTCCATTGATGTTAATGCAAGTTTGGACCCAGGACAAAACTTTATAAAAAGTCCGGCTGAACCTGCAGAACCAGGACTTCCATGGGTCCTGTTTGTCTCCTATCACTAGACTGTCAGGTCTGATCTACTCCCCCTCTTCCAAAACTAACAATCGATCGGGGGTAAAGGGATTCCCCACTACTTAGTCAGCCCTTTCTTAATCACTATGTCCCCCCTAAGTAAATAAAAAATATGCAGAATCTCGTCTGGTGCATCCACTATTCCAGCGGTAACCACAGTTGTTCTCCTGGGGCTCGCATTACATTGTTATGTGATATGATCCCTGAAAACCCTCCATTGTACTATCCTTTGGATCTGATTGATATCCATGGGAAGAAAGAGAAAAGGCTGTTCTCTGACTTTCTCCAGATATCAGAAGTGGTACCCTTCTCTATCAGTCAATTATAGCATATTCACAGAAATAGATCTCCATGAGAGCCAGTGCTGATATTGGCACCAGAGGTGCGTATAGGTGTTATTATTTTACTTGGGGAACACAAAGTGATTGAGAAGGGGTTGCCTGAAAAGTCAACTTTCCTTTTAATATGAATGCCCCTATTGCCCATGTGTCTATACAGGAAGACCACTATAAATAGACACAAAAGGATGGGGTCACTACTAAGGCAAGTCCACTATCAATCAAATATTCTTGGCCCTTTCTAAGGAATAGCTGTCAATAATAAAGTTTTTGAAATAATCCTCAAATATTTAATGTAAGTCCCTTAGTTAGGTATACCATATTAGAAATCAACTATCTTGTCTGACTGTCTTCCCGTGTATTTATACCCATATCTTACATTTAACTGGAAATATGACAAACATGACATATTTTTAGTTCACATTCTTTAAACCTTTTTATTTGGTAACTACTTCATCAGTAGACCTGTTCATAACTATATTATATATGGTGATATATTCAATACTTCCTTCTTTATTTCTGGCTTCAACACCTGTCAAACAAAAGTCATACAGAATAAATCCCTGAAGCACACATATTAATTTGTGTAATTTTAAATCCATTTTGTATAATTTTAAAGTGATTACTTTTAAATATTAGAATTCCCACCAGCTGAAGTACTTTGCCTGTAGCTCAAATTATATCCTGGCATTGCCATCTGCAAAGATGTCCACCCATGTCACTCTTTTTTAAACCCGGCAAGACAAGTAAAAATAATTTTATGTTTGCTTTCTTCAAAATAAGTACTGCAGCAAATTTCCTCTTCTTCATTTTGGTGTTAGTAAATAAATTATAGGATTTGAAACCATGAGAAGTACACAGTTTGTTTGTTTTTTGGCACATCACAAGTTTTAGCAGTGTTTTGGTGTAAAAAATGAAAAAAAACATGTTACATGGGAATCTGAAAGAGCCTTTCGAAGGTGACATTTAAAGAGTCCTGGCAAAACTAAAAGTGCTTTTTTTGGAGGGGCATGGCTTATAAAAAGGGCATGGGTAACCATGATCGGGGCAGAACTACTACTACAAAAAAATATCCTTTGTATATGTCCCCTTTTACTTGTGAGAACCCGGGACACGGTCCGGACCAGGACCTCCGTGACATCCCCAGCAGCGACCCTATCTGGTACCGAGTACCCCGTCCCAGTGGGCTCCACACACACAGGCTTTTAATTAACAGTGGAAAGTTGCATACAGCAGGGAGGGAGGAGAAGGAATGGACAACGAGTCATTTCACGCTTTACTTAGCACTTCCACTGGACCAGTTGAAGCGCCAAAGATTCAGAGCTCCAGCTCCAAACTCCTTGCATGGAGCTCTGAATCTCCTGCAACCACCGCATAGAACAGTGTCAGCATCAATATGACGCTGACACAGTTCAATCCCATCATAGAGCATGGAGCAAAATCTCCCTACCCTATCACACCGCAGACTGCTGTATGCTGCATCTCACAAGACATAAGTATACCCACGCCGCATTGCCGGCATAAAGGGAGGATAGAGCTCCAAACAGAGTGCAGAGAATGTGTCATGTCACTCACCCAATCCTGGCTTAGGGCAATCCTCTTTGAGCTTCTCGCCAGTGATGTCAGCAGTTTCTTAAACCGGGCCATAGCAGGGCTCCTGTCTGCTTGACTGTGAGGAGCAGAACAGCCAAGGAAACAACAAGTATGACCACAGGATACACTGTTATCAAAAGCGAAGGGAGTAACCAGAAAAAATCAAGAAACGAGCTGATAACAAAGAACAAAAACACAATGGTAGATGACAAAGAACACAGGGAGCTGATAATCGAGAAAACAAGCATATGAGGTTACAAGCAAAGAACACAAACACAAGGTGTAGCAGCCAGTAAGGGTCCTTTTACACGCTGCCACGTTCCAGTGATCAAGACCACAATCCGACCTAGTCTGTATCGCTGAAAAGTCGCTACGCGGTCGCTGGTGAGCAGTCAAACAGGCAGATCTGCTCAACGACGCAGCAATGATACGGACCCGCATAACGACCTCGCTGGTTATTAGAGATGTGCCACAAAACAGCTAATTTGACAACTCACACCTATGTTAGGGGCATGGTGTTTGACGTTGAAGCCACCTAGGTGTTCTTTATCACGCCTCCTCAGCTCCGATTGGTGCTCTCTGCAATGTTGTTATATCTTCTGTAGTTTGCTTGTTGTCTTCCCTGTTTGCTTTGTCTGCCTAGTAACAGTGATGTAAGATAGAGGAGGAACTGTGGCAGGAAAAGGGGGAGCTAAGAAAGGGAAGAGATTCATTAAAGTATGGCCGCTCGACTGAGCAGTTCAGCGTATCTGTGTGTGCTTCTGGATTCATCGTCATACGTACTACAACACTACAATTGGCGACGAGGAAGCATTCATTCATCAGCTAAAGGTATTTCAATGCCACAAGATCATCAGTGCTCACCATGGCCTGTCTACCTGCATTCCCAGCTTTTGATGTGCATCAGTCCCAAGCAAACCCAGCAGCATGTTGGGATAAATGGCTGAAGCGCTTTGAGATATTTCTGCAAGCCATGAACATAGCCGATGATACAAGAAAGAAAGCCATGTTATTGGCTTGAAAAGATTGGCCAAAAGTCGCGCTTGTATCCTTTGTTCCTCAGCTTGTGTTGTTGGCGAAAGAAAGAAAGAAAGCCATGTTATTACACTATGCAGGGAGCAAGTCTATGATATCTTCACTACTCTGCCTAACACAGGGGAGGACAAGGACTATGAGCTCAGCAAAGCAGCATTGAGCAAACACTTCTCCCCGCACAGAAATGCAGCATTTGAAATCTTCAAATTTAGACAATCAAAGCAATCAGCCACAGAAAGCATTGATAAATATCATGTCCGGCTACGGCACCTTGCAGCTTACTGTGAGTTTACAGACGTAGACAAAGAAATCCAAACGCAGATATTACAAGGATGTGTTTCTTCAAAGTTAAGAAGACAAGCACTCAGAGACCCTACTATGACCTTAGCAAAAATATTAGACACAGCACTTATAAATGATACTGCAGAGAAACAGGCAAAACTCATAGAGAGCAGTGAGCCAGAAGCACCATCTTCTATAGCAAAGCTTACACAGAAACAACAAGTACAGGCGGCAACTTGTTACAACTGTGGTGGGTCGTATCCTCACCAGAACGTTTGTCCAGCAAAGGTACAACCTGCCATAATTGTGAAAATGAAACCATTTTGCAAAGTGTGCAGATCTACACCGCAGCAATCTGCTCATCCCACAGTACAGCCCAGGTCACAGAAGGTCCAAGCACTGCAGCTTAATGACGAGGCTCAAAGCACTTACTTATTCTCAGTGACTGAGGAAGGATCTTGGGCTGTGCACATGATTAACAATCCAAAACGAGTCATCCTCATAAATGGCAATCCAGTGGAAGCCCTGGTGGACACAGGGGCGTCAGTCAACGTCATCAGTCATACAATCTATAATCAACTCCTGAATAGACCTGCTCTACAAAATACCAGCCTACAGATTTTCCCTTATGGTTCCACAGCTGCGTTGCCCCTGTGTGGCAAATTTCAGTCAGAACTAACAGCTGAAGGGAAATCCATCACGGACACTTTTTACGTAGTGGAGTGCTCTGCAGATACGCTTCTCAGCTGCAGCAGCGCAGTGTCTCTAGGCCTAGTGAACCTGGTCAACAGCGTTACAGGTTCTTCAGTCCCACATATTATGCAGAGGTACCCCAGTCTCTTTAAAGGCCTTGGTAAGCTAAAAGACGTTCAGATAAAGTTACATATTGATCAGTCGATACAGCCCTCCATCCAACCTCACAGGCGCATTCCCTTTCATGTCGCAAACTTGTGGAGCAAGAATTGCAAGACCTGGAGGCATCTGATGTTATTGAACGGGTTGAAGGCCCAACTCCCTGGGTCTCGCCAATCGTTGTTGCGCCTAAACCAAAACAGCCTAGTAAAATACGGCTTTGTGTGGATATGCGGCATGCCAATCTAGCTATTCAAAGAGAAAGGCACATCACGCCTACTATTGATGACATTCTCACAGATCTGAATGGTGCAAAGGTGTTTTCAAAAATTGATCTAAAATCCGGCTATCATCAACTTGAGTTGCATCCAGACTCCAGGTACATCACAACTTTTAGTACTCATATGGGCCTGCATAGGTTCAAGAGGTTGAACTTTGGCATCTCATCAGCCGCAGAAATTTTTCAAAATGTTATCAGTCAGGTTCTCTCTGGAATAGTGGGAGTCCTCAACGTCAGTGATGACATTCTCATATACGGAACAACCCAAGAAGAACATGACAGTCGCCTGGAGCAAGTGTTTCAGAGACTGCAAGCCTGCAATCTAACTGTCAATCCATCAAAATGTGTAGTTCAACCAAACGTCATTACATTTTTTTGGATACATCTTTTCAGGACATGGTGTGTCAGCAGATCCTCAGAAAGTCACTGCCATTAAATCTGCTGGTCAACCTCAAAATGCCTCAGAGTTTCGCAGCTTTCTAGGACTGGTCACATATTGTGGACGATTCATACCCGACCTAGCCACTATTTCTGAACCCCTGAGACAACTCACAAAGAAAGATATTCCTTGGTCATGGGGTACTGAGCCTCAAGCATCGATTGACGCGTTGAAGTCCAGTCTAACTGGTGACACTGTCATGGCTTACTTTGACCCATTAAAGTCCACAGAACTGATTGTAGATGCTAGCCCGGTAGGCCTGGGCGCAATTCTCACACAAGTTCCAACAATGGCAACATTTCTACAATTTCCTACGCAAGCAAGACATTAACAGATACAGAACAGCGCTACTCACAAACTGAAAGATAAGCTCTTGCAGTTGTGTGGGGATGCCTTCACTTTCATCTGTACCTCTTCGGACACAAGTTCACAGTCATAAGTGACCACAAACCGCTTGTTCCAATTTTCAACAAACATTCTTCCAAACCCCCTCCACGAATTGAACGCTGGTTGCTCCGCTTACAGAACTACCATCTTCAACTGAGATATGAGGCAGGAGTTGGAAACACAGCGGACTATTTCTCAAGACACCCAATACCACAACCTACTAAGGACAACATTCCAGCAACTATTCTAGTGGAGGAACATGTACAATTTCGTTGCTGCACATTCAGTGCCAAGAGCTATGACTATGGAGGAAATACAACAGGTGGTGGACTCTGATCCCCAACTTCAGTTGGTGATAGAATCTGTTCGGTCTAAGAAATGGAGCTGTTTTCTTGCTGAGGCTCGCCTTCAACACCAGATCGAGTAGGTTACTTGGATGGCTTTCTTTAATGCACGACATTCACTCTCAGTGACTCAAATCTGCTGTTGCGTGACAATCGCCTGGTGATACCTCAGAAACTGGAGGACCGTGTACTTGATCTGGCCCACAAGGCTCATCAAGGGGTGGTAAAAACAAAGCAACTACTTCGAGAAAAAGTATGGTTTCCAGGACTGGAAAAAAGAGTAGAGGCATTGATCCAAACATGCATTACTTGTCAAGCAACTATAGTTGACCATAGGCGTGCGCTCTCTACAAATGACACCCCTGCCAAAGAGCCCATGGACTGCTGTCAGTGTTGATTTTTGGGTTTTACCGGACCGCTCTTACCTGTTGGTGGTCATGGATGACTATTCTCGGTTTCCAGTCATTGAACATGTTTTGACAACATCGGCCAGGGCTGTTATACCAAAATTAGACAAGATTTTCTCCTCGGCTTATGGCATACCCGAGATAGTGAAGACGGACAATGGACCTCCGTTCAATAGCACAGACTTTCAGTCATTGGCAACTTATCTTGGCTTCTCCCACAGGAAAGTAACTCCGTACTGGCCTCAAGCCAATGGAGAAGTGGAACGATTCATGCAATCAATCAACAAGACCCTGAGGATTGCTTCCATGGAGCACAAGGACTCGCAACAAGAATTACATAGATTCCTTAGACAGTACAGAGCCACACCACACTCCACCACTACTGGGATACCACCAGCAACGGCATTGTTCAGCAGGCCCTTGTGCGTCAAAATCCCATGCATTCCGTCAGTTCCTGTCCAAACCCCAATTGCTATTAATGATTCCGTCTCTAAGGATAAAATGAAGTATGCAGAAAAAAGTAGCCGCCGTTACAAGCATCCAGAAATAAAGGTGGGTGATTGGGTTCTTGTAAAGAGACTGAGACCTAGCGACAAGTTTGCATCGCCATACTATCCCGAGCCCTTCCAGGCCACACAGATCAGAGGCACCATGATTACTGCTAAAACCAAAATCATCAGGTCACTAGAAATGTGTCCCATTTTAAAAAAACTTCGTGGCTATGTCTCAGAGACGACGCATGCAGAGGAAGTAGATAGTGATGACATACTGCCAGAGACAATGAACTCAGCTGTTCCCATAGAAGATACCTCAGAAGAACCCCCGAGTTTATCTGGAAATGAGATGTCTCGACGTTATCCTGGGAGAACAAATCGAGGGCCACCAGTCCACCTTGTGGACTATGTTCTGCAGTAGAGAAAAAAAAAAAACTTTTCTACAACGCGAACTTTTGAACGGTTAACTATTTGCTTTGCTTTTTTTGTAAGATGATAAGAGATGTAATGTTGTTATATCTTCTGTAGTTTGCTTGTTGTCTTCCCTGTTTGCTTTTTCTGCCTAGTAACAGTGATGTAAGATAGAGGAGGAGCTGTGGCAGGAAAAGGGGGAGCTGAGAAAGGGAAGAGATGCACTAAAGTATGGCCGCTCGACTGAGCAGTTCAGCATATCTGTGTGTACTTCTGGATTCATCGTCATCGGTACTACAACACTACACTCTCTAGTGCATTCTGATTAGTCGACTGAGCTTGAAAAGATTGGCCAAGAGTCGCACTTGTATCCTTTGTTCCTCAGCTTGTGTTGTTGGCTGATCTTTGTAGAATTCTTTGTGCTGCAACTCCACACTGGTTCATCTATACAGCTTCTATACAACTGTTCTCCATCTTCAGTATCGCAGCCTGGAGACTTCTCTACTATGATCCGCAAACCAGCACGCTCAGGAACAATGTAGCTTTGGAACAAAGGACGGAAGCACTACTAAGTTGCTTTCTTTTCAGTCAAAGCCACCCAATCAGAATTAGAACAAAACAGGGAAACACAGAAAGCCCATCTTTTTAACATATTAGGAACTCTACAGACTATATATACCTCAGAAATGAGTTCTTTATTCTAATTCAAAAATGTGTCTTATACCCAGTAGTTTTAAAGAGAAAACCTGGAGATCCCACAAGTAATTTTGCTCCAAAAAACACTTTTTTGAGAAACACACAGGTAACAATTAAAAAACCACAAGGCCATGACAACGGGATCACAGAGAAAGGAACGATTAAATAAGACAAGTGGAGGAAGAAACCTAGAGCCAAAACCTCAGCTAAAGATCATCCCGGTTACAAACAACACAATGGATAAGGTAATGCCACATAACAGAGCAGTTGAAGGAGAAGGAAAGGCGAAAATCATCTGCGGCAGAGGGTGGTGTAAATTACACCTTTTAGCCCTAACCTAACCAGCAGTGCAGCCCATACACAAAAAAAAAAAAAAAAAAAATAACAAAAAAAAAAAAAAAAAAAACCCAGCAACAAGCTCAAAAGTTCAGAGATCAAGGCACTTACCCATCATGGAGACCGGATTAAGGATCTAGCAGGAATATGGCTCAGAACCCCGACATGTTTTGTGCCATGCAAGGCACTGCATCAGGAGGTGTGTGGGGGAAAGTGTCATTAAAGCGCTTTTTATACAGTGCTGAATAAGACTGCAACTGCTTGCACATGTGTTATGGGGGCGTGATTAGAGCTGCTTCCTGGTGACTAGGCCATACCGACGCCCCCCTGAGAGAGGAAAACCTCTTCAGACGTCATTACCACTCAGGGGGGGCGTGTCTACTGACGGCCGCATCATCAGAGGCTCAGGCCACGCCCCACCATGTGCAAATCGTCACAGCGCCATCTTGGTTGAGGGCATCAGCTGTTAATATCATACAGAGGTGAGGGAAGGGGCTACATAGATAGTTTTAACTGCAAAATAGAAAAAAAGCAGCTATTTATCCCCCAAACAAACTATGTTGCCCATGAATAAAACTACCATGGGAAACAATTGATCTTTTACCTTCAATACACTCTGTCTATCAGAATTAGCCACCAGATGGCGCTAAAAGCACCAAAGACCAGAATAAATAGAGAAAAAAAGACAAAAAAGTCTAATGGAAGCTGATAAGAATATCTATAAAAGAGTAGAAAAATCAAGAGTATACAAATAACACAGCTCAGTAGTATAAAGTGCAAATGCATTTCTTCACAAATAACCAGTATATAATAAATATAAATATAAACATGGCTGTTATAATCTTGATAGTAGATTCTTCCATAAGCTTCATAGACAATTACGTCCCAGGTGTCTACAGCACAAAAAAGCGCGAAGGTAATCAGTGTGAACTAAAAAAGAAGAAATAAAGACACAAATTAAAAACTAAACACAAGAGAATGCCTATAAGGAGACCACGATCAGCCCCACAGAGCAGAGGGGAGGAGGGATCAATACTGCACAAAGCAGAAAGATGAAACACATGCGAAAGATACAACAAACGCTTCAATATGAAGTACAAATATATATGGGGACTTTTAGTACCCTACCTATCAGAGAAAGGGGGCGAAGCTTAGACGTTCATTTAAACCCGCTGGTGCAAGGGAGCCAAGCCTGAATATCCATTTGCTTTCGAGTTGGGACAAAGCTCGCATCACATTACCACCCCTAATTCCCATCTTGAGGACATCAATTCCTCTCACTTTAAGTGTTTTTGGATCGCTGTTATGATGGAGTTTGAAATGGCGTGGAATAGTTTTGAGGGTTTTAACATCCTCAATTTCAGCGGAAGCAATGATATCCAGAACATGCTCCCTTGTTCTGCGACGCAGTTCCCGGGTGGTGAGGCCCACGTAGATGCGATTGCATCCGCATGTGGCCTGATAAATTACCGCCCGGGTACTGCAAGAAATGTAATGTCTAATTTGAAACTCTCTGCTGCCGTCGGCCGATAGGAAGGTGGTTGCTCTCACGATGTTACTACAGGACAGACATGACCCACACGGATAACAACCCCACAACGGTTGTCTGTGACCAAACAAAGGGACAGTCTCGCGTACATAATGGCTATGGACAAGGGTGTCTCTGAGACTACGGCCCCGTCTAGCGGTCATTAGTGGTCTCTCAGGGAGGATATCCCTCAGAATTGGATCCGTGCGAAGAACAGACCAATGTTTTGTCAGAATTTTTCTGATATTTTCCCATTCTGTGTTATATGGGGAAATAAAGCGCACTGCACCTATACCCTGTCTAGGTTTGATTTTATCAGGTAGCAGGTCGCTCCTTGGTGTGCTCTTCGCACGGTTATATCCCTTTCTGATAGATTTACCACTATACCCCCACCCAATCAGAATGCAGCAGCGGGCACCAATCAGATCTGAGGGGGCGGTAAAGACAACACAAAAGCACACCTACGTGGCTGGCTTCTGAGTCGCTAATGATGTCGTTGTTAAGGTGTCAAACACACCGACATCGCAGGGGCGCGATGACCAAAAAATGGTCCTGAATGATTTGTAACGATCGACGATCTCACACCAGGGGCCAGATCGCTGATGTGTGTCACATGCAGCGAGGTCGCTGGCTAGGTCGCTGCTACGTCACAAACCTGTGACATTTCAGCGACATCGTTAGCGATGTTGCTGTGTGAAGTACCCTTAACACAGGCAGAGCACAGGGAATAACAAGCAAATAATGCAGAAAACAGACCCAAAAGTAATGGCTGATAACAGAGCACACCAAATAAAGTGATCGATGACAAGAAACACAGAACACAGACACAAGGAGGCTGATAACTGAGAACACAGACAAAAGTGATTGATGACAAAAAGCACAGAAAACAGACACAAAGAGTGACAGGTTTCCCCCCCCCTGCTCTATGGTACAGGAGGTATAGAGAGGAGCATGTCCAGGGCACAGAGACCAAGGCTGCGGAAACACTAACAACCGCCACAGGTTGAGTGCACAAAAATGCAGCAGTCCCCTCTACACTGACAGTGTACCGAATCTCCACAGCTGCGGATGCGGCACAGTGTGTCAGTGGAGCAGGGGACCACTGTGTACAATGGGGTTGGGTGGTCAAATTAGTGGTTGGGACGGGTCTGTAGGAGCCATGAGGGTGGCTGGGCATACTGTAGACTGGTGGAGGGGGCGTGTTTGTTGGAGACTGGGCGTAATGTCCAGTTCTGCATTTCCATGAAAGCTTCAACACAAACATGCCCCCTGGATGTTCTTTGGCTGCCGCAAGTAGGCGATATCTGAGTAACTATGCAAAATGTTGACAGGATGTATATTAAAAATCATCAACGTTTTGCAGCATGGATACACATAGATATTATCCAAAAAGCCCAGAAAACTCCTTTACTGAAACATAACTGCCGTATGTGGAGTCAGGAAGGATTTTTTTCCCCAATGTGGAGCTTAGTGTTGCCACATGGGGTTTTTTCTGCCTTCCTCTGGATCAACTTGTTAGGCTATGGGGTTAAATTAGATGGACTTAAAGTCTTTCTTCAACTTTAAAACTATGTTACTATGTATAACTACTATGTATATACTATGTACATGACAAAAATCTGTATTCTACCCTAAATGTAAGGAATAATGTAAGGAATAAAATTAAATAAAGTTATTACACATTTTCAAGAAGCAATATTTAGTAGTATGGTGTTTCATGAGTGTGAACAGACATATAAGATCATGTATGTGAAGAATGTAATGGTCATATGCTATTTTTATATGAATTGCTATCACATAGGTGTAGAAGACATGTCCTTGCACGCTGCTGACCCTCTGTAATAATGAAGGTTTGCTCTCCAAAAACAAAACAAAAAATAAAATAATAATAATAAAAATAAAAAAATATATTAATAATAAAACAAAAAAATAAAAATCATCCCTTCAATATTAAAAAAAATATATAAAGCTCTCTTAAATAAATGTTTCAAAGACATTGTAAGGTTCTTGGACTTCAAAGTTGTTATCACACCTTGCATTTTTTCCAAAATATATACCTTGCAGGTGTCAAAACACTTGTAAACTCCAGGAAGCATAAAAAAATATTTGGAAAGCTCCAAAAATTTCTTCAGGTTGAAAGAAAATGGTAAACCCAATGACTGGGAACACTCCTAACCTTAAGGTTAGGTGTTGTTTAACAGCCAGTGGTTCTGCTAGGGAGCGTTTTGGCAACAAAAAATCAGGGAAAGTTTTAAAGCTATTTTACATTTCAATCTTATTTCCCAAACAAAACCGCATTCACCAATTTTTGGTAAATTGTTCGGGTTTCCCATTACGAAACGAATCTGAGAAATTCGTGCTGAAGTTGAAATTGGCAAACATGTTCCGGAAAAGTTAGGTCATCTCTAAACACAAGCAATATTTTTTACAAATGTTGCAAATTTTACTCACCACTTATATTGAAAAAGCTATACATGTTTGGTATTTTCATACTCAAGTAAGGAGTTGGATGGTACCCTGAAGACACCAACTGCTTTGTGTTGTATAAGTGATGTGAACTAAATCATGTATTTATGTATATATTGTGGTCCTTTATGTATATGACTCACCGTGGCCGGGGACTCCGGTTTAGACAGGCAGTAGCTTCTTCCTCCTTGTCACGGGTGGACCGTACCTGCCGGTAGTGGGGCCCGGTCGAGTGCAGATCAAAAGTTGAAGACGTCTTGTGGGAACAGGTTAATTTATTCGTGACGCCACCTATGAGTAGTTCGGTAAGTCTTACCGACGCTGCGAGGTCTCCGGGGGATGGATAGCAGCAAGATGGAACGCTCCCCACAGGCTGAGCGGTGATCCCCGGAGGCTGGAGCTGCTTAAGATGTTGTGCGGCAGCTGTGGTTACCTTGAAGTGCGGACAGACAGTTCATAAGGAAGCACGGACACTGTAAGTCTCTGTAACGGGTCTTTATTGTAACCAGCAAGCAGTACATGGCATACAGTAAACGGGTAGTGGACCGGGTGGACTCAGCAGTGATAGGTGTCCCTCAGAGATCCGCGGTGTTCCTCCATTCTAGCTAGGTATTTGCCTTTTGTCGCCTAGGAATACCAGAACGGGTACGGGGAGTCTGCTTCAATGCCCTATCCAAAGTATACATTATGGATGTTTTGGGGAGCCTTGGATCCCTCGGTGGGTACACCGCTGGTTAGACGACTGGAATTTGGCGGGTGGTGGGGTGCTCCTGTGAAGTTGCTCCTCCACTCTTCTGGTTTGCATAGCAGAGCTGAACTGCTGCTAGCTTCGGTACCAGCAAACCGCTGTATAAGGGCGCGGGGTAGTTTTGGACCCGCATTTGGATGCCCAAGTTCGGTTGGTGATGCACCGGGAGTAATGGTGCTCAACCATGGTAAGGGTGAGGAGGTGGCCGGTAGAAGGTGGCCAGGGGCTGCACCGACTGTGCAACCCCCTCTCCTAGGTTGCAGAGCTGGAAGTCGGCAGAGGTCTTCTAAGTTGCTGTTGCTTCTCCAGACCCGAGACTAGAACTCTCTAAGCTGGACTAAACTTTCACTACACACTACCCTTGCACTCCGCCCACCAGGACCTGGATTGGTCCCCTCTACTAGTGTTGCATGCAGGGTATGAATCTCTGAGTTAACCACATAACTACTGGGTCGAGAATATTGCTGCTGCATTTATGGCTGAAATACCCTCCTGTGACGCACTCGTTGCGGGGTGCCACACTCCCCCTTGGTTAAATTCGCTTGTCCCCAAGTGTCGCACTACCCACATTACAGAGGATTTTTGTATTTTATAACAGGTAATACACTTTTATTAATAACATGTCATTATTTTACGCAAAAATAAGGCAGGTAAAATAAACAGGTGACACTTTTGCGAGCCCGGCAGACGGTCGGCTGTCCTTGGTGAAAGTTCAGGCTGTAGCCGCCAGATCACACAGTCAGTGATTAACAGAAACAGAGTCAGTGATTGAGTGTACAGAAGCAGAGTCAGTTATTGAGTCCAAGCTTTTGAGTCACTGGCGCGGAGAACGATGGCGCACCCGGATAGCGAACCACCCATCCATACAAGCATACCGCTCATAAGTGATTATATTGCCCCGGTATAAGTCGCGAACGGGATGTCCTCTGGGCAAATGCGACTCTACTTCCCTACGCCCCACAAACACTTCATCGTTCAAACCCACCTCCCAAGCGAACCCCCACCCGTTAGACAAATTCTACATTCGCGGCGGAGTTCATCAGGCAGTGGCGGTTGGCGGCGAGCCTCGGCACGGGCCCGCATGTTGGCGCATTCTCGGGCTTGCCACTCCTCTCGTCGACGCTGGCGTACATCTCCGTCGGTACGGCTCGGGGTGTGAAGATAAACGGTGGAACTGGTGGTTTGGTAGGAAGCTTGGGCTTGGCGGACAGTCTGGACCGGCACCCGGTGGAACGGCACAGGAGAAGGTGTCGCACATGCACTCGACCAGTGTACCCGAGCTGGCTGCTCGGACGGAGGATCCTCTCTGTCTCCCC
Organism: Allobates femoralis; assembly: GCA_033576535.1. Taxonomy (NCBI): domain Eukaryota; kingdom Metazoa; phylum Chordata; class Amphibia; order Anura; family Aromobatidae; genus Allobates; species Allobates femoralis. The sequence goes on from JARQOC010000001.1 coordinate 116,140,261, forward strand.
AAGTGAAACCGGTGTCAAGATCCTCAGGAATACTGTGGGTCTCGGCGTCGTCATCCTCTTCTTCTCCCTCGACGGCCACATGGGGATGCTCGATGGTTGGAGATGCTGGAACAGGTTCCTCTATACAACAGGGCGGTGGTGCTGCGGATCCTTCCTCGGGGACATCCTGCAGGGCTTCCAGGCTGCTTGCCTCTTCTTCTGTTTCTGCAGGTAAAGGGGTCTCAATCCCGGTCACCAGGTAGGCCTCGGCAGTTGCAGAGGAGGCCTCCGGTTCGGGGACGAAACAGGCAACAGTCTCTTGGATGGTACAACTGTTGACGGGTTCCTCAGGGGGAACCTGGTAGATGTTAAGTTCTTCGGTGGAGCATGTTGTAAGCTCCGGCTCAAAAACGGGGTTGGCGGCGGTTCCAAGCGCTGGCACGGGTGGAACTGCGGTCTCTACCGGGATTAAACAGTCAATAGGCTCTGGTGAGGATGCAGGGCAAGCGGTAGGTGTTGGCGAGGTCGTACTGAAACTGGAGATATCATCCGGTCCTGGGTTGGGTGTACCCGGTCGTCTCTGCTGCATCGCGTGATGTAGTCTACGGCCTAGGCTCGCGCTCCAGCTACGTATTGTCCACTCAACAATTTCCATGAGCCTCACCCGGAGGTCTTGCAGAGCTTCTTGCCAAAAGTCGGGGCTGCCATCGATGTTGAGGACAGGACCCAGACCGGGGTGGCCTATGGCTGCTCTGGCCTCGGCTTCCACTTGTTGCATGAGGTCTCGGAGTCTCAAACTGGCCATCTTTGTAGAGGAACCACACCCGTCTAACCGGTAACCGTTCTGGTAGAGAGCTGGTGAAGAACTGTTTCTTACACTCCCACTTCCTTGGGGCTTTTGTAGTCCAATGGTGGGAAAAGTCTTTGGGGTCCGCCCCCCTGGATGATTCGAGCAATCAGGGCGGACAAAGAGTTTGGCGCCTTTGCCTTTAGCCCTCCCACGAAGAGGGGCGGTGGCTCACCCCTGGGCTTGCACTTGGCGGATCCTCATGGCGGGGACGCCATCTTGGGCGCCATCTTGGCCCAACGGTGAAAAGGCAGGAAAGTTCTTTTTGGGACGAACAAAGTCCATTTTGTAGACATTAAAGTCATTTTAAAGCACATTATACCCGTCAGGGAACGGGCCTGCTCGTATCCTGTTCGTGACGCCATTTTCTGACTCACCATGGCCGGGGACTCCAGTTTAGACAGGCAGTAGCTTCTTCCTCCTTGTCACGGGTGGACCGTGCCTGCCGGTAGTGGGGCCCGGTCGAGTGCAGATCAAAAGTTGAAGACGTCTTGTGGGAACAGATTAAGGGGTTAATTTATTCGTGACGCCCCCTATGAGTAGTTCGGTAAGTCTTACCGATGCTGCGAGGTCTCCGGGGGATGGATAGCAGCAAGATGGAACGCTCCCCACAGGCTGAGCGGTGATCCCCGGAGGCTGGAGCTGCTTAAGATGTTGTGCGGCAGCTGCGGTTACCTTGAAGTGCGGACAGACAGTTCATAAGGAAGCACGGACACTGTAAGTCTCTGTAACGGGTCTTTACTGTAACCAGCAAGCAGTACATGGCATACAGTTGACGGGTAGTGGACCGGTTGGACTCAGCAGTGATAGGTGTCCCTCAGAGATCCGCGGTGTTCCTCCATTCTAGCTAAGTATTTGCCTTTTGTCGCCCAGGAATACCAGAACGGGTACGGGGAGGCTGCTTCAATGCCCTATCCAAAGTATACGTGATGGATGTTTTGGGGAGCCTTGGATCCCTTGGTGGGTACACCGCTGGTTAGATGACTGGAATTTGGCGGGTGGTGGGGTGCTCCTGTGAAGCTGCTCCTCCACTCTTCTGGTTCGCATAGCAGAGCTGAACTGCTGCTAGCTTCGGTACCAGCAAACCGGCTGTATAAGGGCGCGGGGTAGTTTTGGATCCGCATTTGGATGCCCAAGTTCGGTTGGTGATGTACCAGGAGTAATGGTGCTCAACCGTGGTAAGGGTGAGGAGGTGGCCGGTAGAAGGTGGCCAGGGGGCTGCACCGACTGTGCAACCCCCTCTCCTAGGTTGCAGAGCAGAGGTCTTCTAAGTTGCTGTTGCTTCTCCAGACCCGAGACTAGAACTCTCTAAGCTGGACTAAACTTTCACTACACACTACCCTTGCACTCCGCCCACCAGGACCTGGATTGGTCCCCTCTACTAGTGTTGCATGCAGGGTATGAATCTCTGAGTTAACCACATAACTACTGGGTCAGAGAATATTGCTGCTGCATTTATGGCTGCAATACCCTTCTGTGACGCACTCGTTGCGGGGCGCCACATATATAATGTAACAGTGGGGCTGGTGTGGCCAGAGGCTCTCCCAACCTGAGGCCTATAACTGGTATTTACTCTCTACTGTATAGGGTATTTTAAGCCTGGTGTGAACACTTTAATGCAATTGCAACATTTTGTTTAATGGGATGTCAATTGAGCATATGTAGCACTTTATTGTACAAAGCACAAAGCACTTTGATGCTGATTCTCATATATCAGGCAGTTCAGAGGACAAACTTGAGTTTATTTGTGTTTGGACTTTATGCTGAACTCTCTATACCATAATCAATATATATAAACTGCATCTAACGTAGACTGTGAAAAAGCAGTAGTAGATCTATTGTACACTATTGCCAATACTGACTGTTGGCATTATTATGCACTTGACTGTATTCTAGCCCACATTACCAGTCAGGTTGACTGGGTGATAAACTCTGTCCATGTACCATTTGATTCCTGTACAAAGTGACCTATTAACTACTTTACATCCGTTACCTCATTCACTTGTTTCTATGTGTGTGGATTATAAAATAAAATTTGTTATCCCTCTGCAAAATCAACTACTGTTCTCTTATCTCTTATCATGTTGCACATGTAGTTGTGCATTGAAGTCTTATAACGATTGCTTTAATCTCAAAACTAAATTTGCTAAATAACGTAATAGTGTGTATAAGGTATACGCACAGTAGAAGGTAACTTATGACATAGCACTCAGGATAACATAGGACTTGACATATTGATAAAATTAGAAAGCGTGTTCAACTACTTACTTTAGGACAAGCAACAGTTAAGGAGTGGGCTTAGCCCACTGAGGGTGGATCTATCCTCTAGCCCAGGGGTGGGCAATTCCTGGCCTAGAGGGCCGCACACAGTGGAGGTTTTCTGGATATCCTTAGCATTTGACAGTTGGAATTGTCACTTGTGTAGGAAATTAAACTACCAATTTTCAAGTGCAAAGGATATCCAGAAAGAAAATTCTAAGGAAATCTTGAAAACCTGGACTGTGTGGGGCCCTCGAGGCCTGGAGTTGCCCACCCTGGCTCTAAGCTAAGATTAAGACTCTATCTTAGTTTAGTTAGTAGAAGGCTGTATTTTTGGGTAGTACATTGGATAGGAGTAGCAGTGAGCAAAATGAAGGGATACCTTTCATCATAATAAGTGGGTGTTTGTGGCATCTGTCACCTTATCATCAGTGGACAGCGTGAACACAGCACCCTGGAAGAACACCAGACAGGGATGTATAGAGAGCTACCTTCGCAACTATGAAGAAAAGTGATTGTGGTCAGATTGTGGTGCGCTTTCTGTTTTCTTTTTGTCACTTTCGTCCATCTCTCGCAAGCTTCAGGCCCGGACTCTGTGGAGGTTTCCCCATTAGTGGACTGACTCCAGCTGAATGTGTTCTCAGGATGAGACATGGTACAGACCTGGCGAACAAGTTGACACCGAACAAACATTAGACGAGGCGAGTTTGATGACTGTTTTCACCGTTTTAGAGAATGTGTCCCTGTGGATGGGATGAGACCCTGGTCAAGGGGCACTATATGAATCTAACTTGTGGGACTGTGAGGCTGAGTGATAAGGAGGAGGAAGGACGAATGTCAGCCGTTGTACCAGGAGTAATAGAGCTTTCAAAATGTAAAAGTTGCCATAAAGCCAAGCATATATTGAATGACTGCAAAATGTTGCATGTGCAGTGTCAAAGTGTTTGTGGGACTGTTAAAACTGTTAAATAAAAGTCTGTTGAGAAAGAAACCACTATCAGTGTCTGTGACTACCAAGCAGAATAATTCTGGCCTGCATGAGGACCTAACTACAAGTATGGCTTGCATCCACAAAGACCACATACCCAGGCAGGATAACCGCAACCAAGACCCCTCTTGCTCTGCAGGGGTGGCTGGGCACCTCACCAATGACTACTGCCCTTGGCCACCCTCACACTCATACTGACTTGGAGGATCAAATTCCCTGGGCAGTTATACCATATAGTAAATGTGGTGCCTCTTTGGATCCAGTCATCACAGAGGTACTGCACCCCTGTTAGACTCTAGTATCCCACTTATGGGTAAGAGGGGCACAGACCATTGCTGGGACACCCAGATCCCACTAGGAACCATTGTAGTGGGGTTGGGTGGTAAAGGAAGTAGTTAGATGGAGCACCTGGGAGAAGTGAGGCCAGGAAGAACACACGTAGACGACGTGGGACACGTGACAAAGGGTACAAATAGAGTGGGAAAGATCTAGAGCATTGCAGAAGAGACAGTTGAACAGTAGAGGAGAGTTAACCAGCTGAGGAGAGGTGGTAGAACAGCTGGGGAGAAGGCATTGAATACCAAGGTTGAGTTGGAAGGAAGCTAGAGAAAGAAAGCATGTCACAGAAGGAAAAAAGGAAAAGAACTTGAGAGAAGTGTCCAGAGACCAGAACGAGGAGCAGAGAAGGAGAGCTAGGTGGTTCAAGGAGGAAGAGAAGGTCCTAGAGACACGGGCAGTGTCGATTCCACCCGTGGGACTCGTACCCATTGTCAAGCACAGGCAGTGGAGGGACTAGGCCGAAGAACAGGGTCACTGGGAACCCCAAGACTAGTGGAGAATACAGACCAGGCTAAACTAGCAACCCGGAGACTGTGGTACTTCCATTGTGACACAGTCGACTTCCGCACGCATCTGCTGAAAAGGTAGCAACCATAGAGCTAAGGGAAGATACTGCAGGTTTACCCCTAAAACAGTCCCACCATCACGGGCTCAGAGCTGTGTGGCGGGCGCAAGGCAGGACGGGCGAGGCAAGCGCAGTGTAAAGAGGCTAAGAAAAGACAGAGAAGGAGTATCGGTTTTGTGTCATCCTCCTACCCGGGAGTAGTTGGATTCCTGACTCCGAGAACCCAGTTCTCAGCGGGCTGTTACGCAAAGACTGTGGGCAAAAGAACTGAAGACTGCAACCCGCTGTGTCTGTTAACTTTCTTACTCATCAAAAGCACCAGAAACCCAACTCCCAACTCACTACCTGTAGAGGGTTTAAGAACATTGCTGCCTCCCACCCATTGGCCCTTAAGAGAACTGTCGTGCAGCGGCGGCCATCTATAGCCGCAACCTGGAAGTGGCGTCATGTAAAATTAACAAGTGCAACATGGAATGAAAAATTTAAAAAGTTATGGCTCTTGGAAGAAGGGGAGAAAAAAAGTGCAAAAACAAAAAATCACCATGTCGTGAAGAGGTTAAACTGTATTAGTAGAAATTTGGAACTTGATAAAGTCTATAAGAGGGTGTGGGGCCCATCATACTATATATAGGAAGACGTGAGGTCATAATAAAATGTAAAATATAAAATAAGTTACTGGGGCCAGCATACTCTAAATATCGAGAAGTGGGGAAATAATACAGTATATAAGATGTGGGGCAATCGTACAATATATAAGGGACTAGGGACAAAGTACAGTATTTACAGGGTTGTAGGGGCCAAAATACAGTATATATGGGGCAGTGGAGGGCATCATAAAGTATTTAAAGAGCTGTAGGGATTATTATGCAGTAAATAGAGAGCTGTAGGAACCAACATACAGCATATAGAGAGGTATAGGGACTAAAATTTGGCATATGACCATCTGTTGGGACCATCATACAGTGTATGAGAAACTGTAGGAACTATCATGCCGTGTATGAGAAGCTGTGGGGACTATCAAACTCTATAAAGGGAGCTGTAGAGATCATAATGCAGTGTATAGAGAGCTGTGGGGACCATCATACAGTATATAGGGAGCTTTAGGAACCATTATACAGTGTTTATGGAGCTATTGGGACCATTACCCAGTGTATATGGAGCTGTGGGAACCATCATAAGGTGTATAGAGAACTGTTAAACCAATATACAAGGTATATACACCTGTGTTGACCATCATACAGTTGCTAGAAAGCTGTATGGACCATCATACAGTGTACAGATATTTGTGGGACTATCAGTGTATAGCAGGCCCGTGGGAAGACTCGTCATTGTGTGTCTTAAATCTGTGTATTGTTAGTTTTCATTGGAACTTTCAGAGGGAGTTTTCACTTTTTGTGTGGGTGGCGTGGGGGAGACGAGGCTCTTACTTAAAAGGGATAGGGATACTTGGGATATTATAGCTTTCAGAGAGGCATATCAATTATTAATATGGGATAGGTAGACACCTGTGTTGACCATCATACAGTGGATAGAGAACTGTATGGACCATCATACAGTGTACAGTTATTTGTGGGACTATCAAACAGTGTATAGCAGTGGGAACACTCGTCATTCTGGGTCTTAAATTTGTGCATTATTAGTTTCCATTGGGACTTTCAGAGGGAGTTTTCACTTTTTTTGTGGGTGGCGGGTGGAGACAAGACTGTTTCTTAAAAGGGATACTCAAAGGTATTTGTTGTTTGTAAGGGACACTTGGGATATTATAGTTTTCAGAGAGGCATATCAATTATGAATATAAGATAGGTAGCACACTGGGGGCTTTACTACTTTCTATGGGACCCAATTGTTTTTACGGCCACTCTCTAGATTGCACACTCTCTGTGTAGCTTTAATTGGTGGAGTGGTAATCATAGTAATGACATAATTACTGAGATATCGCGGTCACTGTTCCACGATGGAGGAACAGTCAGGATGAGGAGTTAGGCTAGGGTCACACTTCCATTTTTTTTTTTTTAACCCTGAGCCGGTTTTGAGCTTTTAAAAAGCTCAAAACCGGAGCAGGAAACGCTCCTCATATGAGCCTATGATAAAATCCGGCTCCGGCTCTGCAGCCTGTGTGAAAAATCATGCAGGCTGCAGTTTTTGTAGCGGTTCTAAGCCCCGCAATGCGGTAACCGCATTGCTCAGGATGTGTAATCCTGAGCAATGCATTAACCGTATATACTTTGCTTATCCCGGCTGCCGCCGGGATAAGAAAGTGCTTAACTGTGAAATAAAGCTTTATTAATGATAATAATTATGCCCTTCATGTCTCTAGGGGGTGCCCACCACCCCAGAGACATGCTACCTACTTAGGTTGGCATGTAATAGGTACATTTTTATGAATGAAGCCGCAGCTCCCCTGTGAGCAGCGCTCATACTATACGTAATGTACGTATAGTATGTGCGCTGTCCGAGGTCCTGCAGGCATTTACAGTAGATCTATGGCGCTGCACAGCCCATAGATCTACTGTATAAGCCTTCAGGACCCTGGACAGGGCATATACTATACATACATTACGTATGGTATGAGCGCTGCTCACAGGGGAGCTGCGGCTTCATTCATAAAAATGTACAGAGCCGACAGGAGTCGGCTTTACTGTACATAATATATTAACCTATTACATGCCAACCTAAGTGGGTAGCATGTCTCTAGGGGGGGTGGCACCCCCTAGAGACATGAAGGGCATAATTATTATCATTAATAAAGCTTTCTTCAAAGATTTTACAGTTTGCTCATCCCTGCAGTAGCAGGGATGAGCAAACTATCCAGTAACCGGATTTCTCCGGATTACACATCCGGAGCAATCCGGTTACCGGATAGCGGCTTCAGAAATCCGGTTACCAGATTGCGGCATGTCTGAAGCCAATTGTGTTCACTGCATCCGGATCTACAACGCAATTCTAGGAAAAAGTGCGACCCTAGCCTTAGTGCAGGTTGGGAATACGTGGGAAATGTGAGAAATCAGATGAGTCTTTGTTATAATCCCTGTAAATGAGTCCTGACTGGAAGAAGTTATTTTGTTCTGGGACCAATGGAAAAGAGACAAAGTGTGAAAGACCCTTACATGCACCTCCAGGGCCTTAGGATACACAGTTCCGGGCTTTGTTAAGGCTTCATCATGGGGATCACAGGGATCGAGACCCGGCTCCGTGACCCTGGCGGTGTCATTAAAAGTTCGGTGTGGATGATTCTCTCTCTTAGGGGAGGGCATCTGACGTGCAGGGTTCATTCTGGAAGGGATAACTGGACCTAGGGATACGTCTTAATTTTACGTGACGCCACCCGCAGGTTGCTGCTATAGATGACCGCCACTGCACGATAGTTCTCTTAGGGGCCGATGGTGGGGAGGCAGCAATGTTCTTAAGCCCTCTTCGGGTAGGGCTGACCCCAGGGCAGCTTGAGGTACCTGAGTGAGTTGGTAGTTGTGCTTCTGGTACTTGTGATGTGTTAAGAACATTCACAGACACAGCGACTTGCAGTCTTCAGTTCTTTTACTCACAGTCTTTGTGTACTGGGTTCTTGGAAGCAGGAATTCAGCTAATCCCGGGTAGGAGGATGATACATAACCGGCACACCTTCTCTGTCCTTTCTCAGCCTCTGCGCTTGCCTCGCCCGTCCTGCCTTGCGCCTGACCACACAGGCTTTGAGCCTGTGACTGTGGGCTTTTCTTAGGGGTTAAGCTGCAATGTCTCCCGTTAACCCTATGGTTGCCACCTTTACAGTAGATGTGCGCGGTTATCAACCATGTCACCTTGGAAATGCCACACAGTCTAGTTGAGCCTGGTCTGTATTCTCTATTATAGAAAACAAATTGGCCTGCAGCACCTTGGCACTGAATGGGTTAATTACCCATGTTTGTGGCGCTCGTCATGGGTAATTAACCCATTCAGTGCCAAGGTGCTGCAGGCCAATTTGTTTTCTATTGTTGTTTATTTGTGTATATTGGTATATTAGGATTTGTGTTGGTTATTTGTAATTAAGGGGTGTGTTTAACACTATTTAAGACTGACAGTTTCAGTGTATGTTGTACTTGATAAAGGACATACATAGTCCGAAACGTCGCATGGGGGAAGAAATAAAGGCAAGTTGAAATTAACCACCTTTGCTGTGAGACGCTATCTTTAAGATTACAATGTATTCTCTACTAGTCTTGGGGTTCCCAGTGACCCTGTTCTTCAGTCTAGTCCCTCCTTGCCTGCGCTTGGCAATGGATTGCTCACTTCCCTTGTCTCTCGGACCTTCTCTTCCTCCTGAAGCCACTTAGTTATTGTTTCTGCTCCTCAGTCTGACCTTAGGACGAATTTCCACTTGCTTCAGTTCTCTGGACACTTAAGTTCTTTCTTTTTGTGACAGGCGTTCTTGCTCTAGCTTCCCTCCAACTGGATTCTAGCTGCTTCACTCTCCTTTTCTCTCTCTGCAGCAACTTTCCTCTCTGCTGTTCAACTGTCTCTCTTCAGCTGTTCAACTGTCTCTCCTGCATTCTAGAACTTTCCCACTCTAATTATAACCCTTGTCACGTGTCCCACATCAGCTACGTGTGTTCTTCCTGACCTCACTCCTCCCAAGTGCTGCCTCTAACTACTTCCTTCACCACTCAACCCCACTACAATGGTTCCTAGTGTGATCTGGGTGTCCCGGCACCGGTCTGTGCCCCTCTTACCCGTGAGTGGGATACTACACCCTAACAGGGGTGCAGTACCACGGTGGTGACTGGATCCGCAGGGGTGCCAAAACTCCATCAGAAAGAACATCAGCTGTAAGTTACTATACTGTATATATCTCTGCTGTAATCTCTGTAATATGGTTTACAGCACTCTTATCTACCACTATATGGTCACCTAATGATGGTGATATCAGTCTTTTTAATAGCACTACCAGGACCTCAGCGAACCACTGAGCCACCATGCCAACCGTAAAAATGCTATAGTGCAATAAACATAATTAGGGTACTTGGTGACATAGATATGAACACACAAATGCATAAGCTGTCCCACCAGCGACAAGGTGACCCAATCGGGACAGTCCCTGCCTAACAGTAGTACTAATATCCTGCCATCTGTCGGTGATGTGAAGTGACAAGGACAGGATCAAGCGGGACCAGGCCCCAATAGCGCACACCATGCCATGGGACGACACACATTATATCATGTCCAGCTGAGAAGTATACCACACCTATGATTGCAGGACTGCAACAAAACATGAATAAATAAAACCAGGGCTAGAACTAAGGTGATACTCTGTAGTGGCATGTGTTCACACTGGTCTCATTATGGAAAACACAAAATAACCCCAACAAATAAGCAAATATCCTAAAAATGAAAAAGTAAAAATGCTATAGTGCAAAAAACAAATGAGAGTACTTAGTGACATAGATATGATCATATAAATGCATAAGCTGTCCTACCAGCAACAAGGTGACCCTATCGGGACAGTCCCTGCCTAACAGTAGCACTAATACCTTGTCATCTATCGGTGAGGTGAAGTAACAAAGACAGGATCAAGTGGGACCAGGCCCCAACAGAGCACACCATGCCATGGGACGCCACACAATATATCATGTCCAGCTAGGAGCTAGGACACACCTAAGATTGCAGGACTGCAACAAAACATGAATAATTAAAACCAGAGATGGAAATAAGTGATACTCACTGTCACTGTTCCACGATGGAGGAGTAGTCAGGATGTGGAGTTAATGCAGGTTGGGAATAGATAGGAACAGTGCTGGAAATGTGAGAAATCAGATGAGTTTTTGTTATAATCCTTGTAAATGAGTCTTGACTGGAAGAAGTTGTTTTGCTCTGGGTCCAATGGGAAAGAAATGTGAATGACTCCATAAGAAAGAAAGTCAGCTGTAAGTCACTCTACTGTATATATCTATGCTGTAATCTCTGTAATATGGTTGACAGCCCTGGTATCTACAACAATATGGTCACCTAATGGTAATGATATCAGTCTTTTTAATAGCACTTTTTTCTTTTCTTTTTTAGTTAAAGTGCAGCTTAGTGCATTTCAGTCAATATGTAGTGGTAAGTATATGGTGGTATTAGTGGTCTTTGTATAATGTGTTGTTTTGTAGAGGTAATGGTTAGACTATAATATTGTCCTGAAGTCCCGTCTGTCATCCAATTCCAGAGTCATGATGACCAGATATCACATACCGGCGGTAGCCATATTTGCACATCTCAGTAATGGGTGTGCAAATATGGCGCCCACTGGGGGTAACCACCCCTTGCGAGTACCACCAGCAGTGCTGCAGACAACCAAGCACGATGCCACCCACAACCGATGCCTGGAACCCACCAGACACCAGGCACCTGCCCCTCGCTGCACCCCAAATGAGGAACTGTGGCTGCTCAAATGAGTACAAAGGGTAGAAGACAGCACACGGGAGGAGAGTGCACAGGGTGAAGACAGGTCAAAGAAGAGTGCACAGGAGGGCAGAAAACAACACACAGGGGAGAAGACAGCACACAGGGGGGTGAGCACATGGGGAGAGACAGCACGCTGGGGGGAGACAGGGAAAAAAGAGAGAGCAGAAGGGAGAAAACAGCACTAGGAGAGCGCCTCAGTGACCATCCCCATCGTGACATCACCACCCTCCCAATGTGAGTGCATCGAGCCCACATCTAGTATTATAATATTACATATTCACTTTGTAGGTGTAATGGTAGTGGATATTGTATAGCAGTATTATTTTGTCCTTCTATAGTAGTAATTTTGGCCTTTGCATACGGTTTTTTAGTCTTAGCAAGAGTGGTGTACTTTAATTATATGTATAGCTCTTTTAGTAGCGGGGAGGAACTATGGGAAAACTTGTATGTTAAGGCTCTGGCCCCAGATCTTTTAGATTAGCAATGCCCCTGTGCTAAGGACTGTATGGGGAAGAGCCAGCAATTGAGATGGACAGATATTTGAACAGTTATATTTGTTTTGTTTGTTAACTTTTTTCTTGCCATCTGAGGTTCAGGAAAATGGTGGCCAGCTGACTGTAAGTTTGCTAAATTTCAAGTAGAATTAAATTCCAATTAATTACATTTACACAACTCTACTTTCCATCCCTCAAAAGAAATTTTTGTGAACTTTGAAATGTGTGGGAAAATCATAACCAATTTAATTTGATATGAATCTCTTCTCTCATCTCTAGACCACTGCTTCAACATAAAGAATATTAAAATGTGTAAAGACAAAAATGTCACAATGTGTCCTTAAAGGTACCTTTACACACGGCAACTTTTCTAGGAATTTCACTGGCAACTTACTGGTTGCAGTGAAATCATGGACACATTGTTCCATTTGTACACAGCAACAAGATAAAACAATGTGTCCATGATTTCACTGCAACCAGCAAATTGCCAGTGAAATTCCTAGAAAAGTTGCCGTGTGTAACGGTACCCTTAGGCCGGCTTCACACTGCGTGTGTGATCCGATCCGTGGCTGTCCGCTTGAGGCAGACAGCCGCGGACCGGATCAGCACACATGACTGGGGGGCTAGTATGCCCTCCGGTCCTGTGTCCAGCGCACGCAGTTCCCACTGCTGATAGGTGAGGACTGCGTGCGCTGGACACAGGACCGGAGGGCATACTAGCCCCCCAGTCATGTGTGCTGATCCGGTCCGCGGCTGTCTGCCTCAAGCGGACAGCCACGGATCGGATCACACACGCAGTGTGAAGCCGGCCTTAGAGGTTACCATATTATCATAATTGCTATCAATATCATAATAAGACTGATCAATACTGCAGCTGATATTTGTTGTTGTTGTATTAATTCTTTGCTTTTGAGATCAAAGTTAGAATTGTAACTTTTTCTCCTATTAAAAGCCATCTCTGTTACTGAGAATAATGCAGGTGTAGAGCGCCATCTACTTTCCTTCGTCTTAATAACACAAGTGAAATGAAGTAAATGTGAGTGGTCTGCAGATTCCCCGGTATCCAGAAGAAAGCATTTCTGTGTAGGGTTTGTTAACTGCCGTCCTCTGATAGCAGTAACCCATGTTATGTAGGGCACAGTCCTGACATCCTCAAAAGATCTCCCTGAAGGAAAGCGGAATATCGACTCTGAAGTTTCCAAACTTCCCTGAACTATATCTACAGTCTCACTCCAGGAGGGAAGAATGGAGCTTTGAAAAAAAAACACCTTTGTTATTCCAAGTGTTAGAGATGAAGCACAGTTTGCAGATGGCCTCAAGGATTTTGCACCCTTCACCAAACACAGATGGAAAGTAGACTCTTTGAACTGCTCTGAAAATCTGTTACCAAGCAATGCAACAGACTTATGAACACAGCCATTTTTCAGTCCGCCCTGTTTTAGATTTTATTACTAAGTAACAAGAAAGAGCCCAGTGGTTTGATGTTGTCACCCTTTGAGACCTGTGTGGCATTAAATACCTAAAATAAGTAAACTGAAATGTATGTCAGACCCTCCACACACAGCATGGATAGTTGACTTATAATGGAGTAATAGTGTTTCCAGCAACACTGAGGTAAACCAAAGCTCTGCTCTGGGTATATTGGTGTCCTCTACTGCACTGTAATGCCTTTGAAGTTTGGTTTAGCTCCTTTTGTTCATGTTCGTTATTATGAACGAATATCCTATAAATCGCAAATGAAACCACAATTGTATGTTGTGATATAGAACACTGTTCATATATATCATATACAACAACTTATTCTGTGGCGTTGTACACAGCTCAATCACACTAACATTTTCCTATCTCACACACACAAAAAACATTTAAGGCCACATTACACACACAGATATATTGGTCACAGATCTCTGGTTGCAGTGAAATCATGGACACATTGTTACATTTGTACACGGCCACAAAATGGAACAATGTGTCCATGATTTCACTGCAACCAGAGATCTGTGACCAATATCTGAACAGATATCTGTGTGTGTAACGTGGCCTTTAAGGGAGAACCAATTACCCTAATGCTTAAATGGATTTTCCCCACCAACAAAGTTTATTTTAAAGTTGCTTTTAATTAATAGATCTTGGAATAATAATAAATTTGACAATTGGTTGTGTTAGGCTGTGTACTCCTGAGCAATGCAGTTACCGTATACTTTGCTTTCCCAGCTGCCGCCGGCATAAGCAAAGTGTTAATACTGTAAAAAAAGCTTTTAATATTAAATTGTGCCCATCATGTCTATAGGGGGTGCCCACCCCCCTGGAGACATGCTACCTACTCAGGTGGACATGTCATAGGTTAATATTGGCTGTAAAGTAAGCCGACTCCTGTCGGTTCTGTACAATAATACACACAGATAATTGTGCAAAGATTGTTGGCAGATCTCTGGTTGCAGTGAAATCATGGACACATTGTTACATTTGTACACAGCCACAAAATGGAACAATGTGTTCATGATTTCATTGCAACCAGAGATCTGTGAACAATCTCTGCACAATTATCTGTGTGTGTAACTGGGCCTTAAGGCTTCATTCACACAAAGCATTTTGGCTGCATTTTGTGAGGATCTGTTTTTGGTGCAGAAACTGCACCAAAAATGGATCCTCACAAAATGCAGCTTTATGTGTGTGAATGTGTTACGTTATCTGCTTCCCACGCTTCCACGGTGATCTCCAGCAATATTCTCATTCCCTGAGGCTGCAGTGTTCGGTACCTCTAGGACCTTGCACATGTGACTGAGTGATGTCACTCAGTCACATGGTGCAGTGCCAGATCCTCGAGCACCACACAGACAACTCTCACAGGTCCTGCTGCCTCCGGGATGGGAGGATATCCCTGGACATCTACATGTGAGTGCAGGAAAGTGAGTAAAATTGCAGCAGATAACGCAAAAATAGGCCATGTCCACACACCTGCGCTCTAAGTATTTAGCGGTTCTGCGCTAAATACTTAGGTTTTGACAGAGAAGCGCAGGTGCCTGTGTGCCAGCACTTCCTGGAAACGCCACCCCTGGTTACCCGATGTGTATCGTGGTAACTAGTTCATACAACATGCTGCCTAGTGACGGCTTATGCAGAGCGCACAGGGAAACGCTGCTTGCAGAACCGCTAAATACTTAGAGCGCAGGTGTGTGGACATGGCCATAATTGACATGGGCTAGGGTCACATCTCCGTTTTTTTTTTTTAAATCCTGATCCGGTTTTGAGCTTTCAAAAAGCTCAAAACCGGACCAGGAAACGCTCATAGATAATGACCTTGAGGGGTGTAGTTTCCAAAATGGGGTCATTTGTGGGAGCTTCCACTGTTTAGGCACATGAGATGCGACTTGGCGTCCGCTATTGATTTCAGCTGATTTTGTGTTACAAAATTGAAATGTTGCTCGTTCCTTCCCTTCCTCAAACAGTAGTTTTAACTGCATATGGAATACTGGCATACTTGGGAGAAATTGCACAACAAATTGTATAGTGCAATTTCTCCTGTTACCCTTGTAAAAATGCACAATTTGGAGTTAAAGTTATATTTTTGTAATAATAAGTGAAATTTTCCTTTTTTCCTTCACACATTGCATTGCTTTAATTCCTGTGAATAAAATAAAGGGTTAATAAACTTCTTGAATGTGGTTTTGAGTAGTCTTCCGGGTGCAGTTTTTGGAATGGTGTCACTTTTGGGTTTTTTCTGTAATGTATGCCCCTCAGGGGGCCGTCACACGCTGCGACATCTTTAGCGATATTGTAAGCGATCACGTGCACGCGCAATCGCTTACAATATCGCTCACATCGCTGGTGAGATGTCACACAGACAGACTCACCAGCGATGCGGAGCCGCGATCTCGCTCGTTACTATGGTACACATCGGGTAACTAGGCGCCGCGCGTCGCTTAGTTACCCGACGTGTACCATAGTTACCATCTCCCAGCATAGGCGCGGTCGCTGGGAGATGGATCATCGTGGTGTCATACACCACGATGATGCAGATCGTTGCATCGTTCATCGCTAGATCTGAGAACCGGAGCTCAGATCAGCGATGTCACGATCAAGCGATTTACCATCGTGAATCGCTTGATTACATGCAACGATATCTTGCCCGATATCGCTTAAGCGATCAAAAAGGAGATCGCTTAAACGATATCGTGCAAGATATCTCACCGTGTGACGGCCGCCTCAAAGTGACTTCAAATGTGATGTGGTTACTGAAAAAAATTGTGTAAACTTTGATGGAAAAATGAGAAACTGCTGTTAAACTTTTTACCCTTCTAAGGCCCCTTTCACATCAGCGGTAAACGCTGATCACAGCAGTTGCGGTGAAAAAAACGCAACTGCCGCGATTACCGCATAACAGCCGTGGCACACTTGCGGCAAGCCCTATACTATGTCTATGGGGCGTGCGGTAAGTCTGCGGCAGGTGCGACAAGTGCGGTTTCGGCACTTGCGGCAGGTGCGGCCGTGAAAAAAACGCGGCATACCGCGGTTTTTTTGCGGCCGCACCTGCCGCAAGTCCTGTCCTGAAACCGCACCTGCCGCACCTGCCGCAGACTTACCGCAAGCCCCATAGACATTGTATAGGGCTTGCCGCAAGTGTGCCATGGCTGTTATGCGGTAATCGCGGCAGTTGCGTTTTTTTCACCGCAACTACTGTGATCAGCGTTTACCGCTGATGTGAAAGCAGCCTACTTCGTCCCCCCAAAATTATTTTTCAATAATGATGCTGATGTAAAGTAGACATTTGGTAAATATTATTCATTAACCATTTTATGTGGCATAACTCTCCAGTTTACGGACATAAAAAGGATAAGTTTGAAAGTTGTGATGTTTTCAAAATTTTTTTAAAAAATTGCCAATATTTTCACAAATAAACACAAAAAAATATTATTTTAGATAGATATTTAGAAAATATTAGATTTAAGGTATAGAATAATATGGAATAGAGGAATAGCGTTATTTATGTCTTAAATCCTACTCAGCTCTAAAAGCTGCCGTCAATCACTAGACTCAGCTGTGACATTTGCATGATGTTTGGAGAGACCTCAGAGACTGATGGATGGAATGTGATCACTTTCTTTACAGGCATGGACCACCAGAGCAGTGGCCCTGGAGCAGCAGGCGATTGAAGGGGTAAGATGTTAATCATATATTTCCACAAATCTTTTACTTATAGCTTTAAAAAAATACCATCAGTTAGTGGTGTACGACACTTTCCACACTGTTTTGCAGGTACAAATGATGCAAATTTGAATAGGATGTATGTCCCTATTTATAGCAATGCACAGTATTTGTACTCAAATATTAACCATTAACTCGTACTTTAAAAAAAATAAAACAGCAGAACTTTTCCACATTTTTAATTTAATATAATGATGGTGTAGATGGCATGTGTTCATCTTCATCATCTTTATTAGGCCATGTCCACACACCTCCGCTGTAAGTATTTAGCGGTTCTCCGCTAAATACTTGTTTTTTTTCTGAGAAGCGGAGGTGCGTGGACATGGCCTTAGGAGTGTGGTCAGTACTACTGAATAATCATCAGACCAATATGCAGCTACACATTTATATACAATACATATTATTATTGATACCCCTAGAGATGGGCACATTTATTTGAATGGAGTTCACATCCACTCAAATTTTACATACAAAACATGTTCTTAAAAATACAATTTTTTTTGTAATGAGCTCTGGAACAAATTCAGCAAAATGAGGCCAGCTGTGGCCTCCATGTTGCTTAGCTACAAAAATCTAGAAAAAAGGGGAAAATGAAAACAAAAAAACCCTCCATAATACTCACCTCACCCTATAACAGGACTTTCAACTGCAACTTTGTCTCAAAAGGTGTGATGCATAATGACAACTTAGGGTACCGTCACACAAGGCCATATCGCCGCCGATTACATAGGCGATGCAGAGGCATGGCCTATCGCTGGTGACAGCGCCGCTGCGTCGCCTAATGTAAAGGGGTGATGTTGGCGCTAAATATCGTCTCTGAGTGGTCGCCTGGTTTCTCAGCACTGCTCGCCGATCGGCGATGTTACAGGCGATGGGAGCCTTAGGCTCCCATGTTACAGCATCACCGCTGAGGTTTGTGGACACCCCAGCGCCGATGTCGCCTGTAAAATCGCCGATGTGTCGCCTGAGGTATCACCATGTCGATATGGCCTCGTGTGACGGTACACTTAGGCCTGACCATGATCAGAAATCCTGTCCTAGATTAATGGCCCCATTAAACACAGCGATATTGCTAATGATATCGCAGCAGCATCACAGGTTTTGTGACGTAGCAGCGACCTCACCAGCAATATTGCTGTGTGTGACACACACTAACGAGTGGCCACCCTCTGTGAGATAGCTGATCGTTAACGAATGGCCTAGACCATTTTTCGATCAGCAATCTCTTGCTGGGCATACTGCATCATGGTGTGTGACGGGGCAATGACCAGTGATCCCCATTCTGCGTCCGAGAACCAGACAGATCCCAATGACCGTAGGGTGTCAGTGCATCGATGGCAAGTCTGCCTGTCTGGCATCTCACCAGTGACCACATGGCGATGTTGCAGCGATCCTGGCCAGGTCGGATCGTTAGAGGGATTGCTGGAACATTGCTATGTGTAACAGGGCCTTAAGAGCACAAAACCTTGGAAATCAGGGCACATAATAATATTTATTCACTTATACAGCAATACTGTCCCCATTGGGGCTCGCAATCTAAACATCCCATCAGTAAGTCTTTGGAGTGTGGGAGGAAACCGAAGTGCCTTGAGGAAACCCATGCAAACAAGGGGAGAACATACTCCTTGCAGATGTCATCCTTGGTGGGATTCTAACCCAGTACCTGCAAGGCTGCAGTGCTAATCAGTGATTCAAATTCAACAGAAAAATCTGCATAATTAGGAAAATTTGAGTCTTGCTAGATCTACTAATCATGAGATAAGACTATTATTGCTTGAATGTTTTAAGGCATTTTTATTACTTTCTGCAAAGGTACAAGTTTACAGTTGTGGAGCCCACTGGGACGGGGTTCTTGGTGCCGGACCAGGGTATCATGGGGAATCACAGTGGGCTTGGTCCGGACCGTGTCCCAGGCCCACAAGTAATGGGTTTGGGGGTTATTTACAGGGGAGAGAGCTGTGACTCCACCCGTGGTATGTGGTCAGGGTGACCACCGCTGCTGTAGAACCTCCGGGGATGATGTTTGGCAGCCGGTGATGTAACGGCTCTTAACGGGCAGAACCTGGTTCCCCAGGGCAGTGGTGATGATAGTCTATGGATGATGCAGGGTAGGGGTAGTGGTAGAGATGATAGCAGTTTGTGAGGGAAAGTAGGGCTTGAGCGCAAGGATTACACAGACTCACGGTTTTGTAGTTTTCCAAGTCTTTACTGTAGGTGTTATCCAGCAGAGTACTGTCAACAGAGTCTGTACCGGGGCCGGGTTGCTCCCACCCTGGCCGGGTCCTTGGCTTCCCACTCCTGCGCTGTGCGTGTGGCCCTGCTGCCGCTTTAGCTAGGCGGCCGGCCCTGTCTCCTCTCACGGGTACCCACTTACTAGGCAACTTGAGTCTTATCTTTGTGTTTCTGACCCCGCCGTGTTGCTTCACTGGGGTACAGTGTAGATATATAACCTCCACTAGTCCGGTGTTTACTTCTTGTGCTGCTTGTGTCAGGCACAATTTCAGATACGGTATCCGGTCTTTGCGCTTCTCCGGGGTGAGTTTAGTGTAACTCCGTGCCCCGGGTGTGTTCCTCTCTTTCTCCTACTCCTGCTTGTCAGACCCTGGCTGGTCTGGAAGTGGACAGTGGACCGTGGGGTGAGCCAAACGCAGCCCTTTTACACCCAGGTCCTTTCCCTCAATCCTCTCAGGAACTGAACTCACTGCCACTTCCTCTCTACCCAGAATATATAGGGAAGCAGCTTTAGCTCCCCTTTCTGGCCTGGAGACACTAGTGTAGTGTTGTGGGTTGTGTGGGGAATTAACCTTTGGTGTTGTTACTGTGGCACATTAACCCATGGGGTGCCACATTTACACTAAGATTACTATCCCTTTAAACAATTTGGGACAGCCCCATATGATGATGTCATGTGTTTGAAAGCTTCTGATAGGTTTATTGGCAATATCTGAGTTTATTACATACCTGTGGATGTGTTATAAGGCACACCTGAAACTCACTGCTTTTTTGTGTAGCATCAAGAAAAAGTCTAAAGAAATCAGCCAAGATATCAGGAAGAGAATTGTGGACTTGCACAAGTCTGGTTCATCCTTGGGTGTAATTTCCAGATATCTGAAGGTACCTTGTTCATTATTATTATTATTATTATTATTATTATTATTATTATTTTTTATTTATATAGCGCCATTAGATTCCATGGCGCTTTACATATGGAAAGGTTGATGAGGACAAGTACAATATATATAATATAATAATAATAATATAATATTTATTCATTTATATAGCGCTATTAATTCCATAGCACTTTACATACATCAGTAATGCTGTCTCTCTTGGAGCTCACAATCTAAATATCCTATCAGTATGTCTTTACAATGTGGGAGGAAACCGGAGTGCCCGCAGGAAACCCACGCAAATATGGGGAGAACATACAAACTCCTTGCAGATGTTGTCCTTAGTGTCCTTGGTGGGAATTGAACCAGGACCTCAGGACCCCAGCGCTGCAAAGGCTACAGTGCTAACCACTTGAGCCACCGTGCTGAACAATCAGGTCGTACAGATACAGAAGCGGAAAAAAGACCCTGTACGCGAGAGCTCACAGTCTAAGAGGGACGTGTGGGGATACAGTAGGAGGGGTAGTACCCTGTATAAACAATTATATGCAAGTACAAACAAGATGGAAATGTCCAGCCATCATACCGCTCAGGAAGGAGATGGGTTCTGTGTCCCAGAGATGCATATGATTTGGTCCGACATGTGTATATCAACCCAAGAACAAAAGCAAATGACCTTGTTAAGATGATGTTGGAGGCATGTAATATTGTATCAACATAGGCCGAAAGACCTCTCTTCCAGGAAGAAGCTATTACTCCAAAAGAAACAAAAAAGCCAGATTAATTTTTGCAAATGCACACAGGAACAAAGACCTACATTTTTAAAAACATGTCCTGTTGTCTGACAAAATTAAAATTGAACTTTTAGGCCATTGTTACATTAGTAGTAAAAAGGGAGAAGCTTGGAAGATTAAGAAAACCATCCCAACTGTGAAACACGGAAGTGGCAGCATCATGTTGTGGGGTGGTTTTACTGCAGGAAGGACTGGTGAACTTTACAAAATAGATGGCATCATGAGGAAAAAAGATGTGCGGCGATACTGAAGCAACATCTTAAGACGTCAGCCAGGAAGTAAAAGCTTGGGCATAAATGGGTCTCCCAAATGGACAATGACCCAAAGCATGCTATCAAACTGGTAAAAAAATGGCCTAAAGATAACTAATTCAATGTTTTGGAGTGGCAACCACAAAGCCCTGATCTTAATCTTATTGAAAATGTATGGGTAAAGCTACAAAGGTAGGTGTGAGCAAGGCGACCTACAAAAATGGCTCAGTTACACCAGTTCTGTCGGAAAGGAATGGGCACAAATTCCTACCAACTATTGCAAGAAACTTGTGAAAGCATATCCAAAATTTTTGATACAAGTCAAAATGATGGCAGGGCAATGATACCAAATACTAATGAAATGTATGTAAACTTGTGACTTTACAGAAAATAATAAAAATGCCTTAAAACATTCTTTCTCTCCATATTCTGGCATTTGGCAAATATTAATTACTAGAAAAAGGCCCGATGCTATTGCATCGGGAGTGCGGTGTAATGAACAGGTGCCATAAAAATAGCCACTGAATAGTAGAGTCTTCTCTCCGGAAAGTACGCTGTAATTGCGGGATTTATATGGAGTATATGGTGACTCAGTGGTTAGCACTGTATACGGTGGCTCAGTGGTTAACACTGTATATTGTGGCTCAGTGGTTAGCACTGTATACTGTGGCTCAGTGGTTAGCACTGTATATGGTGGCACAGTGGTTAGCACTGGTAACGGTGGCTCAGTGGTTAGCATTGTATACAGTGGCTCAATAGTTAGCACTGTATATGGTGGCTCAGTGGTTGGCACTGTATACGGTGGCTCAGTGGTTAGCACTGTATACGGTGGCTCAGTGGTTAGCACAGTATCGTGGCTTAGTGGTTAGCAATGTATACGGTGGCTCAGTGGTTAGCAGTGTATATGGTGGCTCAGTGGTTAGCACTGTGTACAGTGGCTTAGTGGTTAGCACTGTATATGGTGGGTCAGTGGTTAGCACTGTATAGAGTGGTTAAGTGGTTAGCACAGTATATGATGGCTCAGTGGTTAGGACAGTATATGGTGGGTCAGTGGTTAGCACTGTGTGGTGGCTCAGTGGTTAGCACTGTATATGGTAGGTCAGTGTATAGCAGTGTATACAGTGGGTCAGTGGTTAGCACTGTATATGGTGGGTCAGTGGTTAGCACAGTATACAGTGGCTCAGTGATTAGCACAGTATATGGTGGGTCAGTGGCTAGCAGTGTATACGGTGGGTCAGTGGTTAGCACTGTATATGGTGGCTCAGTGTTTAGGACAGTATATGGTGGCTGAGTGGATAGCACTGTACATGGTGGGTCAGTGGTTAGCACAGTGTATGGTGGCTCTGTGGAGAGCAGTATACATAGTGGGTCAGTGGTTAGGACTGTATAGAGTGGCTGGGTGGTTAGCTGTCTCCCCCTGTCCTCTGGCCCTGTGTCCCCCTGTCCTCTGGCCCTGTGTCCCCCTGTCCTCTGGCCCTGTGTCCCCTTATCCTCTAGCCCTGTGTCCCCTTATCCTCTGCCCCTGTGTTCCCCAGTCCTCTGCTCCTGTGTGCCGTTGTTCTCTGGCCCTGTCCTCTGGTCCTGTGTCCTGCTGTCCTCTGGCCCTGTGTGCCGCTGTCCTGTGGCCCAGTGTCCCGCTGTCCTTTGGCCCAGTGTCTCGCTGTCCTCTGCCTTGTGTCCCCGTCGTCTGCTCCTGTCCTGTGTGGCCCTGTCCTGTCTTGTGTGTCCCTGTCCTGTGTGGCCCCTTGTCTTTCCTGTGTGGCCCCCTGTCTGTCCTGTGTGGCCCCCTGTCTGTCCTGCGTGGGCCCCTGTCTGTCCTGTGTGGGTCCCCGTCTGTCCTGTGTGGGCCCCTGTGTATCCTGCGTGGCCCCCTGTGTGTCCTGCGTGGCCCCCTGTGTGTCCTGTGTGGCCCCCTGTGTGTCCTGTGTGGCCCCCTGTCTGTCCTGTGAGAACTCCTGTCTTTCCTGTGAGGCCCCCTGTGAGGCTCTCTGTGAGTCCTGTGTGGCCCCCTGTGTGTCCTCTGAGGGCCCCTGTATGTCATGTGTGGCCCCCTGTGTGTGTTGTGTGGCTCCCTGCCAGTTCTGTGTGGCCCCCTGTGAGCCCTGTCTGGCCCCCTGTGTGTCCTCTGAGGCCCCCTGTCTGTCCTGTGAGGCCCCCTGTGAGTCCTGTGTGGCCCCCTGTGAGTCCTCTGAGGGCCGAAGTATGTCATGTGTGGCCCCCTGTGTGCTGTGTGGCCCCCTGTCTGTTCTGTGTGGTCCCCTGTGAGTCATGTGTGGCCCCCTGTGTGTTCTCTGAGGCCCCCTGTATATCCTGTGTGGCCCCCTGTCATGTGCCCACTCCCTGTGCACTTATACAAAGTGCCGACACTGCAGCTGTGCAAGCAATGTAACACACTGTATCAGTGCAGCAGGGAGATATGTGCCCCCTCCATGCTCCCTCTGTGCCCCCTCCTCTCACCCTGTCTGTGCTCACCTCTGCCATCCAAGCAGATGAGGTCCCGGGTCCCTGCAACCGCAGCCTGAGCCGGGATCTGTGCTCTGTGCTCTATTGCTCTGGACTTCTGAAGACAGCGGGAGCCAATCACAGAGCACAGATCCTGGCTGAGGCTGCAGGGACATTGCGGCTCGCGATGGCGCATGCGCACCATCGCTCGTGGCGCTGGCATCCGGCCGCGGTGCATGCCGGAATAGCGGCACAGTGGCCGGATGCCAGCAACTGGCAATTATTATATAGGATGGTATCCTAAAACAGGAAAGGTTTATTCTTATTTCACATCAGATAGTGAGAAAAACATGCATGTGTGTCTTTTTTGTAGTGTATTTAAACATCTGGTTTAAACTGTAATAAGTAAGACATCAACTTACTTACCGTGATATCACTGCTTACCATCAAAGTGACGTAAATGTTAATATCCGTGTAGATATTACACTGAATATTTAATATAACCTTTTCAACAAATTTTATTTCTGAAATTCCGATTGGTATGGCAACATATTACCTACATAAGAAGTAAACTATAATTCTAATTTTCACTTACCGTAAGAGGAAGACCCTATTATTTGTTATGTTTTTTTACTTTTTAGGAATAAATTTTGTTCTCTTTCAGCTAAATTGTAATTATTTGTATATTGGACTTGATATTCAAATTATTTTTGTTTATAACATGACAATCTGCATTATTAATCATCACATCCCTATTTTAAGACTGATAATTTTGATGGCAATTAATGGACAGTCTTTTGGAGTAAGACGTCAAACCCAAGACCATGTCATGGATATTACAGATCCATGTCATACGGATCTGTAACACAATGGGTATACAGTAGATTCTATGGGCCTTTATTGTTCCTCTGTGTCTCCAATTTTATGCAGATACATGAAGGCTTTTCTAGATGAATCAACAAGAAAAATTGTGGCATGTTTCAACTTATGTCATATTCATAAAGTATTTTAATTTTGAAGCAATGATTCTAACACTAAATGCATTATTTCACCATATGAAGTCATACAGAATAGATACGGCCCTGTTATAAGAAATGACAGGGATATGTCCCCATACAAATCTCGTCATCAAAGTGGTGCATATATGGCCAATTTGTTAAAGTACGTTTGCCAGAAATTGTAAAATATGTAAAACACTTTGATAAGTTGCAAATTTTTTGAGCAACTTGAACAAAAATATTGTGACTTTTTTTGTCGATTTAAGAACACTTTACCCCAGCTCTGCCAAAGTTGGTGGAGCTGTAATAGAACAGGCGTGGGACCCCACAGTGCTTCAAATTGTTGATGAGTTGTGGTGCATCCACTCCATGGCTGGAGTAATATTTGTGGCTAAATGTTTTTAAACTGTAAGGGTACCTTTACACGCGGCTACATTTCTAGGGTGGCTACAGGTAACTTACTGGTTGCAGTGAAATCATGGAGACAAGGTTCTATCTTGTTGCTGTGTACAAATGGAATAATCTCTCCATGATTTCACTGCAACCAGTAAGTTACCTGTAGCCACCCTAGAAATGTAGCCGCGTGTAAAGGTACCCTAAATGTTATTTCGTTGAAAAAAAAACCCTTATTTTAATGATGAGTCATATAACAGCTAAGGGTGCTTTCACATTTGCTGCGGAGGGGAACGCAAATGTGAAAGTAGCATAAGATAATGCTATTTCTGCTTTTGTTATTTTATCACATTTTTCTGTTCTCTTTTAAAAACTGCATTTTATGGCTGTGTGGGTGTGACCAGCGTCTGCCAGCACTGTGTGTGTATTTCCACAGCTTCTGTGAGCAGGCTCATAGGGAGCAGTGAGATGTGCAAGCAGAGAAGGGGTCAACAGAGATCATGACTGAGCTGTGTGGAGCCAGATGACAGATCAGAAGCTTTTGCCAATGAAAGAGGAGTTTGCACTGTTTGCACTGATCCTGACATTGCTCAGCACTGTGTTGTAGCCTGATGTAATCTGATGCATTGTCACCTAATCAGCTGCAGTCAGCAGTGTGGATGCAGTGTAGGACTCACCCCCTTTACCTTTATATGGTTTCATGCCCCATATTCAGTGTGACAAGCTTGAAGACTTTTCTGACTGATAATGAATGTATTTGAAAGTTTATTAAAATCACTTGCTCTATATTATTACTAATTAAAAAATGTAAACGCTTTAAGTTTATGACATTTTTGCATTTTAGTGAGTAGCTTAATCTAACTATTTTTGCAGGCCTGTGAAAAATAATGGTAGCAGAAAATACAATATATGTGTATTCTTCAATATACAGATCACCAATAACACATATAAGGTATATCACCCTATATTGTCCTATATGCAGATCACAAATATTATTGATATAATAATTAATATGTTCTACATACAGAAAAATTGGAGGAAACAAATTCTCCCCTCCCCCACAATGCCGCATATTCCTCCTTAGAATGAATTTCCAAGTTAGTAGTCCCATGTATAGGGACACAACAATGAGTGCTATGTTTATAGATTCCCTTGACAGGAAGATGTCACATCACAGAGATTGAGCTGTCATAGTGACAGTATTATCCATTTAAAGGCAGCACACATGGGAATGTGTCCTGCCATTGAATAAAGCATGTAAATCAGCTTACTTTCTTGAAGGTTTCACTAGACTTTGAAAGTGCTCTAAGCATCTCTAATAATTATATTTACAAGATCATTGATATGAAGTTGTAGCACCATTATTGAGATCTATACCATAGGTCTAACTGAAAATTACTATAATTTTGGATATTCAAATACACAGCTAAATCCTCTTTTATAATTAAGAAGAATAATTAATACAAATATTATGGTAAGTGCAACGCAAACTAGTGGAAATTAACCAGAAGGACTACTCAACACTTTATTGAGAATGTTGAAAATGATTACCATCAGCATGATGATCATTTTTTCATTAGGTAGGGGGTGTAACCAATGGAACACCAACAAGTGAAAAAAAAGGGACTATTAATTGTCCAATCAGATTGTGCCACACTCAGGGTACCTTTACACGCGGCTACATTTCTAGGGTGGCTACAGGTAACTTACTGGTTGCAGTGAAATCATGGAGAGATTATTCCATTTGTACACAGCAACAAGATAGAACCTTGTCTCCATGATTTCACTGCAACCAGTAAGTTACCTGTAGCCACCCTAGAAATGTAGCCGCATGTAAAGGTACCCTCAGAGATAGATTTACACATTTCTATGCCCTAGGCCGAAGCATAACATTTTGCACCTCTTTCCCCTGGTGCTTTTATCACTTACAACTACTAACTCGACCCATCTTCTTTCACAGTTAGAAGTAATGGTGTCAGAAGTAGAAGCAGACAGCCGATGCTGCACTCATATCACCACTGTATAATGAACAAAAGGACACAACCAGGACATCAACAAAGTTAAGGAAGGACATTCTTACTCCATATACAATTTTGAACCAAAGAATGATGAGTACATACTGACCCAAATAAGACCACCAATATTGCCCGTGCTTGAGTTCAGAATGCAATTCAGTTTGTTAATCACTTACACTGTGGATAGCTTATACAAGTCTTGGAGACAATAACGGTATAAACAAAGGACTGAGGAGAGAGGCAAGGTAGGGGAAAAGAATAACACAAAAACAACAGAGGGAAATAAAGTGCATTTGGTACAGTAAAGGGTCCTAGTGCAAAGTGACAAGATTGGGTCCCAGTATTATGGCAAGGGATAATAGAAGGGTAGAAATATCGGCCCCTGTATTCCTCCCTAAAGTGCGAACTGGTTCCCAAATGTAAAAGATTGCTCACCCATACTGTGTCCAGGAGTCATGCATCCCTCCATGTCAGTGTGTTAAGGAGCAGCCCCGCCACGTGTTTCGCTGAATGCTGCGTCACATATTGCCCACACTGTCTACCACCCAAGATCCATGACGTCTTCAGAGGGGGCAGCAATGCTAGAAACTGTAGTAAGCAATTGCATCCCTGCCTCCTGTGCCTGAACAAGATAGTGCAAGCTATAGACTTGGGCAATGTAAATGTACCACTCAATCTATTTCTTGTATATGGATGTAAATGAAAAAAAAACAGCATTTATATGGCCTTTTCAAAATAGTACTGAAAAATTAGTAAATATTTGCTTGTTATTTTTTCTGCATATGCACCCCTCAGTACTAGGGCCTAGGTTGGCATTATGGGAAATCCGGACCTGGCCCCATTACTCTATTCATTCCCTAGAGAACTGTGGGAGTTTTTGAGTTACAGTGCTCAACTCACTCCTGTATCCACACAGAGAATGAATGAAGAGATGACACACATGAGGCATTTTGATCAGGTTTTTCCAAGTCCCCACCAAAGTTTTTAATGATATGAGTAACCCTTTAAGAAAAACCTGTAGTTTTTCTGAATATTAATCAAAATCAGTTGAAAAGAAATGGTCTTGCAGTGTTTATTTTGATTGCATGAATTTATTTGATATATCAGAATGAATTGGAAATGGGCTGCTACTTCAGGAAAATATCAAGTGCATTCAGATTTAAAATTGTAATTTGTTAATTTCTTGATACATTATTGAAACATTTTTCTTCAGTGATAAAATCTGATGGGGGAAATAACAATAGGGGCTCTGAAGACCTTTAAGGAGGTCTTTTACAGTGTGAGAATGGATAGTGATGCTCTACAACCTCAATTGTTTAAGAAAAGAAATATGTGCACATTTATGACAATAGTTGAATGGTTTAAAGTTCCCACAAAAACAATGTAGGAAATTAATAACAATGGCTGTTTTTTTCTCTCCAGATAATGCAGATAATGTAAATCTTGTAGTCAACATCACAAGACGTTTTTAAGCAGACTAAATGGTGGGTGACAAAAAAAGAACATTGCTCCATGTGTTCTTTGTGCAGGATAATCGACAATTGAAGAAAGATATATTTATCCAGTACAGGAGTTGTTGCTAGAGGTCTTTGTCTCTGGGGAAGAGTCACTATGGCGTGTGACTCACATGAGTGCAATGCGAGAAAATGTTAAGGTATGTGCTGAGTGAACCCGCGGGTGCCCGCAGGGAGATCGCAGCCGTCCTGTACTCACCATGTGCGGTGTGTGCAATGTGGCTTCTCACTCCATGCACCCGATGGCAGCCACTTCCGACTCCGCAGCTGAAATTAACATGCGGAGGAGGAGTAGAATGCTCGCAATCCGCACTGCACCTAGAAGAACCCTGCATGCAAGTTAAGCATAGTGACCATGCGATTTCTAGAAATCCCATCCAGTATGTTTATACTGTTCTACACAGTGTTTCGGATGCAGTGGCAAGCCGCTGCGTTTAAAACGCTGCAACTACTGACTGTGAGTATGCAGCCTTACATTGCATTCGGCCATATGTTAGACAATGCTGCTGATCAGATCTACAATTATTTCCTTAGCCCTGATTGGACTGAGAAAAAATCGCAGCATGCTGCATGTGTTGATGAGTCTTGGCTCATTTGCACCCATACAAGTCTATGGGTGCAAGTGAAACATCAGACTACACTGGGGTGTCATCCGAGTGCAGTGCAATATACGCCGAGACTGGCAATGGAGGAGATGTAGAGATTAATCTCTCCTCTGCATGTGTGTTGGATCACAGTTGTATGACACTCATCAGAGACTGGGTCCAGTGTCATTAGCATAACGCATCTTAAGTTCTCACATCAGATGCCATACACTAGTCTGACCTCAGCCTTATATCCAGACACACATTCTACAACACCAAACATTGAGTATTCTGGGCATTAATTATAATTTGCTATTGTCTTTTTGTTTTATTTTTTTTTGTATCTGCCACTGATCTTCTGCGACACTAAACAAAGAATACTGCACTTTGTTGGTGCCGGAAGACCTGAAAATTGAATTGCAGAACAGTCTTGTGTTTCTGTGAATGAAACTGAGTAATTTAGCCTCCATTATCCCCATTAATTGTACAATCAAATCTAGCATGTGGGACACACATACATAACACTATTGCCCTCCACACTCAAATAGAAGAATATTTCTTATACTGCTCTGTTAAAATGAAAGCTGAGGTCTACAACAAAGCATTTTCCAGAATAAATCACACAAACAAAAAAGGTATCTTGTAGCTGACCCCAAATTTATGAATTTAATTAATTAAGAAAGTGAAAAAAATATCTACATTAGGTGTTAAGGATGAGTGTACTTGAAAATAAGGATCTTATGATTCACAAATTATCTGTTAAATGGCTTGATTGCAACGTATTTGGAACACTCACTTCAAAGGAGGACATATAATTGGTGAAACCTGTGCAGGTACAAAGAGTCCAAATGATAAGGGGGCATACTACCATCTCCTAAAAACAAACAACTCCTTAACATAAGGGGTGAATTATGATGAGCTATTGGACTGCAAATGGACTATGTACTGTTTTTGCACAAGGGCCCACTTTTGTTTATGTCCATCCTTGACTTGCTTTGCCATGTCCCATGAATGGGAGTGATTAATTGTGTGTTTTCTGTACCATGTATTGCATATCTCTGTTGCTAGGCAGAAGCCCTGCCTTTAGTAGTTTGTCCCTTCCTCCCTCCTGTAGTCTGATGATGTTAGCTTTGCTCCTCCCTTTTTCTCCATTATCATTCAATTGTAGCGAACTTCGAAGCCTCATGTTGTGCTGCCCTTTCTTGGATCACTCTTTCTACCTGCTATATTGTACTACAATAAATGTTTTCAGTGGAACTCATCTCTATTTTCTCTGGACTCTTAATGCAAGTCAGTGTGTTCGAGTTGGAACTATCTGAAGATGTTAGCATGTGAGAATGACAGTCAATATCAATTATCTAAAGAAGTGATACTTCAGGCACTAGTTATTCACAGTGCATGAGGAGTCAGAATACACTTTAACCAAGTCAGATTATGTACATAGAGTCATTAAGTCCATAGCTATATTTATGATGAAAAATTCTTTTCTGACCTCCACTATTAGTTGTCATTGAATTTTTATCTAAATCTATACGTAATTAATTTGGTATATCAGATTCCATTATTGCTCAAAATCAATATACCGTATTCTAGTCACCTATTTCAAAACAATAGCAGAAGTGATAACTTTCAGAGTAGATAATTCTGCACCAAACCATCTAGATCTACTCCATAGTGGAGCATTTGCACTTGATGACAGTAATCTGTTTTCCTGGCTGATTCTCACAAACAAGGCAGTTAAATCCCCATTACAAATGGCTAAACTGGGGCACATTAAACTGCTCATTTAAATGGCCCCTGAAACATTTATAAAGGGCAGTGTTAAAAATTTACAAAACATTAAATTCTTTCTATAACCACATCACATTTTACGACACAATCCCATGTAATCAAAAGAATTTAGAGGCTTTAGTCACATATTCCCACTTTCTTTCCTCCGTGAAAGAAAAATTATCTTTTTTCTTTTAAAAATACATGAAATTTTAGGAATACACATCACTCTGTAAGTTGGTATATATTATAAACAGCATATACTGTATAGCATTTGCACAAAATCTGATCTGCCATATTCCTGTAATTGATTTTGTGTTACTAAAACCTTAGTATTTCATGAGCTGCAGATAGAGAACACTCCTATATCAGAGGGATCATCTGGCTTCAAAATACATTTTGGAGCTACCATACCTGCACCTTAGATTTCATGTGCCAAAAAAAAAATTAATTTCACGTATATTGAATGCTCTAAGATTAATCTCAGCCCTTTGTGTACCTTGTACTAGATTTTTATTATAAGGAAGAAAATCCTGATGCCACTTCTCGATTCATGTAGTCCTTTATTAGTGGTATAACATAATTAAAACCATCAGGATAAAATTCCACAGAGGAGGATCAAGAACACCAGACGCGTTTCAAGGGGAACCCTCTTATTTCTTGGCCAACGACTAAGAGGGTTTATTCGAAACGCGTCTGGTGTATCCGATCCCATCTGTGGAATTTTATCATGATGGTTTTAAATATGTGATTCCACTAATAAAGGACTACATGAATCGAGAAGTGGCACCAGGATTTTCTTCCTTATCTATGTAATTGGGTGGAAGCCAATTACCACACCGGATGCCTGGGAGTATGTGAGTACCGTAATTATGGTCGAAGATGCTGTTCCTCTTCCCATGTTCCCAATGTACTACATTTTTATGTTTTTGAGGTTTTTAGTTTATATGTATTAAAAACCTCTATCCTGAAACCTAACTGCAAAATGTGAAAAAGGATTTTCATCAATATTTGATTAGTCGCAGTCCAATTCCTTGGTCCCTGTCTGTCAGCAGAATGCCCCATATTATAGTGGTGCAGCAGAGCACTTCAATGAGTGTGAGCATTGTTTTCCCTTTAAACTTTACATTATCACAGGACCATAGAAAAACACTTTGCTTGTTACTGTTGCTCAATGCTATTTCTCTCCTCGCTTAGTGACTAGGTTATTTTGGTCTTCTATAAGCAAGCCATTTTTATTATTTTTATACTAGTACAACAGCCATACCCAGGGGCATAACAATCGCATTTGCAGAGTTTGTAGCAGTGATGATGCCTATGTTGGAGGGGGAGGGCCGCCGACTGAAATGCCTACTGCAGCTGAATGTGAATCTAAGGATGTGCATTCAGCTATGGTGTATTGTG
This sequence comes from Allobates femoralis, assembly GCA_033576535.1. Taxonomy (NCBI): domain Eukaryota; kingdom Metazoa; phylum Chordata; class Amphibia; order Anura; family Aromobatidae; genus Allobates; species Allobates femoralis. The sequence continues at coordinate 116,172,626 of JARQOC010000001.1, forward strand.
GCGCTGAGATTCATTACAATACATGCTGCCGACTAATGAGAAGCAACATATGATGTCAACTTGTCAGGCATTGGCGTCACATGGCTGTGACATCATGTGTCACCATAACAGGCCCTTTAATGTCAGCTAGTGGGCTCATCACCAGCTACAGAAGAGGATGCCGCTCGTCATGTGTGGAGCAAGATAAATAGAATGGGGATTTGTTTTCTTATTTGTTAGAGAACAGGAGCAGGATGGATGACATATATACCAGGATGGGAGACATATATGCCAGGAAGGAGCCCAGGATGACTGAATTATATAGGAAGGGGCCCAAGATAGGGGACTAATTTATACCAGATTTTTGGACATATACAACAGGATGGGGACACATATACCAAGACAGGGCTCTTGATGGGCAATATATTTAAGGATGTTGAACATATATACTGTGAAGGGGCCCTGGATGGGGGACATATATACCCGAATGAGTCACATATACCTGGAAGGATCCCAGAATGGCGGACATATATACAGTACCTAGAAAGGTGTCAGGATGGGAGACATTAATACAGGGTGGGGGACATTACTACAAAATGAAGTAGGTGTGGGGGACCTCATGTATGATTTAATAGGATATAGAATGCTACAAATGGACCATACATCTGATCAACATACATTAGGCAGGGGGCAGATCACAATTTTGCATTGGACTTCAGTGATGCCACTGGCCATAACTACAATAACATATTATAGTGGTAAAATCATATAAAGGCTATTGTTTTTTGCATTGCAACTTGTAATGTTAATTACGTTATTTTAAGTCGAATAATTGCAGCAATACATGTTTATATTACAGAATAAATATAGCGTACAATTAAGGTACAGTTACATAAAGCATTTTGTTCATCTGAGAGGTGGTTGGCAGCCTGTTACACTGCTAAATTATTGGAAAAGGATCTTTCCCGGTAATATGTATCTACTATATAATTGCCTAATCGTGTCTGTCTGAGGCCGAAATCATGCTCCAGCGCTCATTGGTCACCGCCAGCCGTGGCAACCAATGAGCGCAGCGTATGAAAAATAGCCGTGCACATTGAAAACCTGGTGACAGCGATGCATTAGCGACGCGGGATTGTCGTGACAGCGCTACACTTACATAGCGGGCAGGAAAGCTGACTTCACTGTCGGCTTTCCCGCCCCGCTATTAGAAATGAACAGCTGATGCTTCGGCATCAGCTGTTCATTCAGAGTAGCTGCCCGATACCTCCCCGCTCTGCCCACCTCCACCTGCTTTCCTCTTCTGCTGCCCCGCTCCATTCTCCCACTCCATGCTCCCCCTCCCCCGCTCCATGCTCCCGCTGCCCCACTCCATGCTCACGCTGCCCCGCTCCATGCTCCCGCTCCCCCGCCGCTCACCCCGCCATTCCTCCTCTTTTCTTACTTGGTGCATTGATGTGAGGTAATTAAAGGCTATGGGGGCGGGGTTAACAGAGGGAGCATCATAATAGGTGTGACCGAGAACACGCCCACCACATTAGGGCAGTGTTCTCAGACACACCCATTGCTACACCCCCTCGTTTAACCCCGCCCACCACGGCCTTTCATTACCGAATATCAATGCAGCAAGAAAGAAAAGAGGAGGAAGAGGAATAATGTTGAGGTGAGTGGAGCCTCCTCCATCCTGCTATTCACTCCCAACTACCCCTGCTCACCCCTCTCACCCCACACTGCCCTCACAGAACCCACACTACCCCCACACTACCCCCACTGCCCCCTCTCATCCCACACTGCGCACTGAACCCACACTGCCCCCACTGAACCCCACTCTCACCCGCTCAGCACCAAGTCACCTCCGTTCAGCACCAAGTCACCTGTCACAACATCCACTCACCTATCTCAGCATCCACTCACCCATCTCAGAACCCAGTCGCCCCCGCTCAGCACCCACTCGCCCCCGCTCAGCACCCACTCGCCCCCACTCAGCACCCACTCACCCCCACTCAGCACCCACTCACCCCTGCTCAGCACCCAGTCACCCGTCTCAGCACCCAGTCACCCATCTCAGCACCCACTCACCCTGTCTCAGCACCTACTCACCCGCTCAGCACCCTCTCACTCTGGCTCAGCACCCACTCACCCTGGTCAGCACCCACTCACCCCCGCTCATCACCCACTCATCCCCACTCAGCACCCACTCACTCGCTCAGCACCCAGTCACCCCTGTCTCAGCACCCAGTCACCTGTTTCAGCACCCACTCACCCCTGCTCAGCACCCACTCACCCGCTCAGCACCCAGCCAACACTGGTCAGCACCCACTCACCCATCTCAGCACCCAGTCACCTGTCTGAGCACCCAGTCACCCATCTCAGCACACACTCACCCCATCTCAGCACCCACTCACCCTGGCTCAGCACCCACTCACCCGGCTTAGCACCCACTCATCCCTACTCAGCACCCACTCACCCCCACTCAGCACCCACTCACCCCCACTCAGCAACCAGTCACCCCTGCTCAGCACCCACTCACCCGTCTCAGCACCCAGTCACCTGTCTGAGCACCCAGTGACCCATCGCAGCACCCACTCACCCCATCTCAGCACCCACTCACTCAGCACCCAGTCACCCTGGCTCAGCACCCATTCACCCCCACTCAGCACCCACTCACCCCCACTCAGCAACCAGTCAACCCTGCTCAGCAACCAGTGACCCTCCCTCAGCACACACTCACCCCCGCTCAGCACCCACTCACCCATCTCAGCACCCAGTCACCCCCACTCAGCATGCAGTCAGCCCCGCTCAACACCCACTCTCCCCCGCTCAGCACCCACTCTCCCCTGATCAACACTGCTGTACACCAACACCGCTGTACACCAACATCACTGAACACCAACACTGCTGTACACCGACACTGATGCACACCGACACCGCTGCACACCGACACTGGTGTACACCAACACCGCTGTACACCGACACTGCTGTACACCGGCACTGCTGCATACCGACACTGCTACACACCGGCACTGCTGCACAACGACACTACTGCACAACGACACCGCCGCACAACGATACCACTGCACACCAACAATGCTGCACACAGACACCGCTGCACACAGACACCACTGCCAACCAACACTGCTGCACACCGACACCGCTGCAAACCAACACCACTGCAGCCGCGACCAATCAGCAATATAGGCGTGGGATTTATACCCAGCTTCGCATTGCATTATTCTTACATCTTCATAAATAAACTACGGTACATACATATTCTAGAATACCCAGTGCGTTAGAATTGGGCCACCATCTAGTTCCTAATATTCATGCAGTATAAGTGCACCATTTTCCAATGAAGTTGAGCTCTCCTCAGCAGAACTAATGGCATGGCATCATAGAGCAAGTGATGATTGGGTTGCAGAAATTCATATTCATAGATAGCCATCAACATACAGGGAACAGTAGGGGTACAAAAGTGAAATCTTTACCCTCATTTAATGTTAAATTGTATTTCTACATGTATGGCATTACTTTATATAGTTGACTGTGCTACATCTACTTTCTTAATACGGCAGCACATTGCTTTTGACATTGTTGGCTTTCTTTGTTTCTCCACTGCCTGTTAGAGATAGTAGCAAGGAGACCAGGGAGCTTACACACCCAATCATTGTAAAAAAGAGAGAGGGCAGTCTGTATGGTGAGATAGTTGAATTACAATGAGTACAATTTTGTTTAAAGTGTAAATGTCATTTTATTAAAAAAAAAAAAATCACTGTACTGCACTGGTTAATGATGGGTAACATAGCAGCAAAGATAATGATTGTTTTGTGCCATATGACTTATTTTTGTGCTCTTTAAAAACTGCATTTTATGACTGTGTGGGCATAGTCAGCAGCTGATAGGTAGTAGTGCAATGTGACAGCAGACAACGGGTTAACAGGGATCATGATGAACTGTGCGGAGCCAGATGACAGATCAGAAGCTTTTGCCAAGGAAAGAGGAGTTT
>JARQOC010000001.1:116176707-116246552 GCA_033576535.1 Allobates femoralis
ATTCATGGTGCTCATGTCTAATATTGGCGTGCCCCCATGAATTAGGGGTTAGGGTAGCTGATAATACAAAGTGGCCCAAAACCCCTTTTTTCCCCAAAGTGAGTCACTGCACCGGGCCCCTGGATGAGCTGGATCCCAGCGCCGGAAGATGGCACTTTTTGTACGCACCATTTTCTGGGGTGGCTGTGGGCGGGCAATTCCCCCGTGGGGGGGCCCAAAAAAACTTGGGCCTCCCTGTGCTGCAGATTCCACCCCCCCTGTTTGCCTAGTTGTACCTGGCTGGACTTTGAAGTAACGCAAAACCCCCCCACACTTTTTTTTTTATTATTTAAGGGAAATTTATGAAATAATATAAAAAAGGGTTTCCCATTAGTCAAAAAGTTTTAGGGAAAAAATCCATAACACAACCCAAAAAAAAAAGGGATGCATCTTTACTAACCCCTCGACCATTTCTCTGCCACAGAGGGTCCCCGTCCCCGGTTTCCCCCCCATCACTTTGCCCACCGCCTCCCTGCCTGATCCTAAGTTAAAGGGTTGGGCAGGGGGGCCAGCTCCCGGAGCGGGGAGGGGGCATCAGGGAGTGGGGAGCGAGCACGGAGCAGGAAAACCCGGCGGTGAAGGGCTTCCCCACTGCCGCCGGGCTTCCCCCCCCTAGTCCCCTTTGCTCCCCCCACCCCCCCTTCCACTGCACCTGATCCCAATTAGGTTGGCAGGAAAGCAGCTCCAGGGAGTGGGTAGGGGGCATCAGGGGAGTGGGGAGCGCAGGGACGAAACAGGGAAAGCCGGTGGTGAAGTCTTCTCACCCCCCGGGGTTCCCCCCCTGGGGCTTTGGGGGTCTCCATCCCTGGTGCTGCACACCCCGCTACCTGGAAACTGCTCCCCCCACCCGGGCCTTTAAAGGGGGAAAAAGAAGCCCGTTTTATATGTGTTCGTTTAACATTGAGAACACCGATTCAAAAGAATCGAATTCGAACCCGGGTTGTGGTTCATCTCTAGAGAGGACTTACTCTTCTTGTGAGGAGGGGCCTGGGAAGTAATTTTTAGTTTTGTGGACTGCCACTGGTCTTTTACTGGGTTTGACACCAAGGACAGTGAGGCATGACAGAGTGAAATCAAAGCTGGGGTCATTTCTAATTTTTGCCTGCTGAGTGACAAAATCTATAAACAAAGTAAAGGGAGGAAACAGTACATTATGAGTTTGTTTATAATGTGAACCATGTGTAATCCACTTTTTTTTGTAGCTTATAAGGTAGCTTTTCAACAATCCCTGGCACTGTCCAGGAATGCCAATCCAGGCAAATCTCCTTCTGCCTGACCAACCTGTACCTCTGCTAACAAGTCACTTATTTCTCTATGCTTTTGGTAACCCTTAGCCATTATTTTGGGAAAATCATCAATCCTCTTACATAAGGCATTTTTTATAGCTTCTATTGACCCATAGCACTGATCTAAACTTTCCCCCACCTTACGCATACCAGTGTGTGGATACTTTATGTTAATGTCTCTGATTCTTTTTCAGCTGACTCGCTTCCAAGCCACTTTAACAGGAGATCTAAAGCCTCACTACAAGAAAGGTCCAAACCTCTTATGGCATTCTGGAAGGAGATGATCTATCGCTCTCAGCATGATTAGTGAACTTTACAAATCCCTTGGTGACCAGCTCTCAACTGTAACGTGCTTGTGACCTGCCCCAGGGCCATAGGGTACTCAGTTCTGAGCGATGTTTCACAGGAAAATATCACTGGGGTCTTTGCCCGATCCCGTGGCCATGGTGGTCACTGAAAAGAGTCAGTAGGGGCTGACTGCTCTATCAGCTGATCACCTTCTGTAACCTCAGGCTCACCCTGGGGCTGGTTTCTTGCCTTTGGCTCCAGGACGGGCGTCCCTGCTAGCCCGGGTCATCGGGCTCTCGCCGCTCAGTTCGCTGGACAAAGGCATAGTACTAGTGATGGGCGAATCCTAAATTAGTCTGAATCGCTAGACTCTAACGAGTCCGAGTCCAGGACTCACTACTCGTTGCGAGTCTAGCGAGTCCAATATAAATGAATGGGGAGCAAGTATTGCAGCGATTCCTCTGCTGCCGGACCCTATAAGGGGTCTGGCAGCAGAGGAAAAACCTGCAATTCCCCATTTTATTCTTTAAAGCCAGTGGCAAAAAGCTGCTGGCTTTTAAAGAATAGTATAAAAAAAAATACGGATTGAACCGGGGGAGCAGGAGCAGGGACTCAGGACCCAGGCGGGGAAGCTGGTGGTGAAATTTGCTCACTGCCACTTCCTCTTCTGAGTCCTGACCAGTGGTGGGCTTTGGGGGGGGAATTTGAGCACCAGACCGGCCGGCTACTTACCGCTGCCTACGGTGCCGCCAGTCACAGACTCGCTCCCCGCCTCTCTGCTTCTGCCTCCGGAGATTCTCGAGCGGTGGCAGAGCAGTGAATAAATTAACTTCTGTCACCGCTCGGGAATCTCCGGCAGCATAGAGAGTCGGGCTGACAGCAGGGTTCTGCTCAGGTCATAATGACCTGAGCTGAACCCTGACTGTTTAGTCAGTTCTCAGCCTGCTCTCCCTGTGTGTCTAAGCACAAACAGGGATGTAGCAGAGCTGAGATTGCGTTTTGGACTACATCGGACGGAAGAGGATTTTTAAAATAAAGTGGAGTCCCTAATTGTGTTCTGTTTTATTTCTAATAAAATTATTTTTTCTCGGTGTTGCGCTTTTTTTTTCTATTGATTACTGGAAGCCCGTCGCTGCCTGCTGGATCCGGCTGGTTACAGAAATACGGCGAAGCCCACGTCAAATTGTTTTCTGAAAAATCCATAAAACAATATAAATAAAAGGGACTGCATCTTTATTAACCCCTGGACCATGGTCGAGGGGTTAATAAAGATGCAGTCCCTTTTTTAGGATTGTTTTATTGATTTAAAAAAAAAAAAAATGACATGGGCTTCGCCGTATTTCTGTAACCAGCCGGAACCAGCAGGCAGCGACGGGCTGCCCCCAACCCCCTGGTGCCTATTTGTACCTGGCCGGACACAAGAATATAGTTTCTGCTGCCATTTATAGCTTCCGGGAGGAGTAGTCCAGTCTCAGGCTCGCGCCCTTGGTTTTTCCTTGGCAACTGGGGCGGACCTGGGGGTTCGCGCCTCTTGCAGGGCCCTCCCATGACAGGGGGCTGATGCACACCCCCGAGTCTGCACATGGCATCATGTCTCTGACTCCACCATCTTGGAGTCCATCAATTAAGTTCTCTTTTAAACAGAGTTCAAGGCGCACAGTACTCGTCAGTAACAGGCACGGGATCCTGTTCATGATGCCAGAAGCTGACCTACCCCAGGGCCTTGGGGTACTCGGTTCCGGGCGTTGTTTCACGGGAAAATGTCACTGGGGCCTGTGCCCGGTCCCATGGCCCTGGTGGTCGCCGAAAAGAGTCAGTAAAAATAATAAAAATAAAAGTAGTTGGTGATGTCACCTACGGTTCCATTATGGTTACCGAAGCTGTGGGTCAGACCTCCGGGGTGATGGTAGGGCAGCCAAATGATTACACTCCTGTAGGTGGAGTGAGATCCCCGTTGTAGTTGTAGAAGTTTTTACACAGGGAGACAGCTTACCACACAGCTCAGTCATTTGTCCTTTCAATGCAGCAAGTGTGCGGCTCTTCAGGTGAGGGAAATAAAGTATGTCACACAGTCTTTAACTCTGAATGGGTTTACTTGCAGTACTTCAGGCAAATTAACAGGTGGTGCAGTCACTCGGGCCTTTCTGGCCTGGGTAGTCACCAGAGAACCGGGATGATTCACTCAGGACTCTCGGTGGTGTACCTGGCATTCTCTGCCGGTCCCTTCACTGCACTACTTTCTCCTCACAACTGTGCAGCGCCTCTGCGCGCAGAGCCTCAATCCAGCTCCCATGGATTTTCAGTGGCGGACTCACCTTTAGGTCCCCTTGACAACCTAGTTTGGTAAGCCTTTTTAAGGGATGCGCTGTGTCTTTGGCCGCAACTTTCTGAAAAGCTTGGCACCTCCGGTTTAACGGCTCAGGGTTGAACTCCCGCACCATGTCTAGAACCAGTCTTCTGCCTGGTACCAGAGTCCTCTGGTGGGCATTACCCAGGTCCAGATTTGGGCGCACCACAACGCCAGGGTCACCCTCTGTCTTAACGACCTTCCTGCTGCATTGTCCTCCACTCCTCACTCCCCAACTCGACTAACTTTCAACCCACCTATACACTGGGTCTACCCTCGCGACTCCTCCCAAGGGACTGGGTCTTCCCTGCAGCGGGTTCACCCGTCGGTCCCCCTCTCTAGGGTGTGTATGAATGATGTTGTGAGAGTCCTTTTTTCACCATCCCAGTTCTCTTGGTCACAGAAATACCACACACTCTTATTTGGGTGCAGTACCCCTACGTGGCTTCCCGACCAGTGGGGCACCACACCTAGATGGCACTGACTTTTCTGGATGCTGCTGTATGTGTTGTGTCTGCATTTCTTCAAGAGCTGCATGAGGTACAGTTGTGAAGGTCCTGACTTACCTCCTGTATAATACTCCAGAGCTGCACTCAATATTATGCTCAGCTGCTGGTTGAGGGGTTAATGTGAGGTTTGGGTGTGACTCACTTGGAATCCCCTCACCCTGGCTTTAAATAGCTTTCCCCCTCCTCTATCAGACGCCGGTGATAGAGTTATTTAGTCTTCGTCTTTGTGCTGTGCTAATGCTTTGTTGCTGTGCTAAAGTCCTTTCTTTGGGAGTAGCTGTGATTCCGGATGCGTGGGTGGAGGTAGGGGTTCTCATCCTAGGGCTAAGCAGGAGCTCAGGAAAACAGGGTGGAGACTCAGACCTCCTCACCATCAGAGGTACCTCCGAGAGCAGGGTGAGCCAGGGACTCCCAGTGTAAGGGTCAGATAAGCTCCCTTGAATCACCTCTCACCATTCAATTACCTGATTCCCTCACCTCCCAAGTGTGACATTGATGAGCAAAGAAAATTGCAAAATCCATGGTGGCCTGGTTAGCACTGATACACGCTGGTGTGCTGTTATTATACTGAATGTGTGATGTATCATCATACCTGTAAGATGTTTCTTGTTGAGGATAGTCTGTATGATATTGTTCTAATGCGAAATGTGTCCCTTGAAGGTGGGATGGAGGCTGTACCTTTTATTCTGTAGAATGGTAGCCATTCAAACATCTTCTTGCTGTATACTTTTTTGTTTGCAGTAATGAAGTTCAATATTTGATTGCTGGCAATCTGCATAGGATGGTTGATGTAGTGCATCAGGGTTGTAATCTATTCCAGGATGCTGATGGACATACTCTGAAATGCACTGTGCTGGATTGTCTTGGTCTAGATTTGGTCCAAGAATGTTGTTGCATTTCTCATAATCATCGGTACGCCATAGGCTTCTAAGTATTCTATCTTGGTTATTGCGGCTGCTGTCTCTTTCTGTGATGAGTCTTTCTGGAGACACTTGCAGATGCGCACTCTCTGCTTGTTGCTCTACTTGTCTCACCTTTAGTTGAAACTCTTGTGCAGCGACGGAGGACCTCACTTTTGCCACCTCAGCTTCGGCATGAGCAACAGCAGCAAGCTTTTTATTGAAGGCTTGTTAGAGCCTGCTCGTGACCTCGTCTTGAGTGAAGATGCTTGGCTTGCAGACATTTTGTACTTGGCTGCAGACTGCCAGGCACTACGGTGTGGCTCTAAGTCTACGTATAAATGGACTTCAGTGTGGTGAGAATAGTGTTGTGCTTGTTGGAGGGCTAAGCTTTTGTTACTTGTGACTGTATTGCAGCTGCTGTATTACCCCTATGCGGTGCAGTGCAGGTGTAGCTGCTCTGTACAGTGAAATTCATTATCGCTTGCAACTAGCTTCTGTTTTACTGTTCTGCCTTCATTCGCGTTATGTGATGCAAGTCCTAGCATACAGCTAAACCTTCTTTGTATCCCAAATAAAGAGATTGTTGGTTCTGTAGTCAATTGTTTATTGTTTAACAGAGAGAAATTATGAGATGATTCAATGTGTGAGATTCATCAATCAATCATGTGAGTGAGTGGTAAAACTATAAGAATATAGATAATAAAAATCAGTGCTAAATATGTTACATAAACAACAATTGTGATAATACAAAGCAGAGATAATACTAGAATAATGGATACACATATCACAAAAGCTATGACAGTCTACAGTATAGAAAGCATAAATAAATGCTGGGTACACATCTACACAGCCCTCACAATATACAGTACCGAGAATTATTACTGTAAGATGGAGGTTTGTGATCTAAATAAACTATTTTACTATTCTAACAGGCTCTAAAGAATTAACATACAGACAGGAGTATGGCTCTCACCAGGATAACTTGACAAGGAAGTTGGGAGTTCACAAGAAGGAAAGCCTGCAGTAGAAAGAGAACACGTGGCTGCATGAATCCTGTCTGGTACTGAACTGAAATAGCTGCTGGTCTCCCAGAGAAGGAGAGGGTGGGCTTACAAAACACTGTGCTCTTAAAGAAAAATATATGCAGGAATATTGCCAGATTGTGATAAATCTATTCAAACACTATAATAAGATAACTTGTAATATGTCACAGGTTGTAACAAGTGTCAATCTAGAGCTGCTTTCTCTTACTGAACCTGAAAGGGCAGAACAGTGCTGTCAATTCTTTTTTTGTTTAATTGGTTACATGAAAAAAGGATTAACATACATAAAATACAATAAACAAAAAAAAATTCATAGAATAGTACACAGGGAGAGGAGTTTGCTCCCATTGATTTACAGCCCATATGGCATTGGTGATAGAGGAAGAAGCTCAAGTAACTCGGGATGTGAAATCGAAAGTCAAACATCTGGTTCTGACTCCTCATTTCCTTGAATCTGACTTCGGCTCTGACTCCAATTCACCAAAATGGACACAGAATCGATTCCACGACTCCGACTCCACAACCATGGATGTGAAGACAGTAAAGGTACCTTCACACGCACAATATCGGCTGGCGATATGAGGCGATTTAACATGCTCGTGCATGTTTTTCATGGTCGCCTCAGATTGCTGATGGCAGAATTACACACCGCAATCTCGCCCTGAAATAAAGGCGATGTGTCGCTCCAGAAATCGCCTCACCCACAGTGGAAGCGATCCGGTCGAATTCCCTCGCCGCTTTACACGCCGCAATCACAAAGGCAATGTGGGCGTACATGTTCAGCGTGGCGAGGAGATAGGCATGCCACAGTGGTTTACACTGCGCCCCATACATGCTCATTAGACAACGCAACAGCGTTACGATTGGTCAGCCTGCTCTGGAAGGCTGGCTAATACATGACGCCATTGTCTATCGGAGTTTGTCACTAATACATGCTCGTGTCGTCAATTGTGGCTCCTGCAACACACTTTCGAGGCGCAAAAGCATCTCACAGGAGCGGTCTTGTGCAGGACAGTGAATTACACTAAAGAATGGCTATGTGTGCATCTGTAGGTGATGACGGTAAGATACAAACCACACTATGCACATATGTGCCTGCATTGGTCCACGCCATGGCAGAGCTGCTATGGCTGAACTGAACTATGTGTGTGCACACATCTTTGCGTGTGTGTACTGGAGTGTACCTACACAAACACCATTGCATTCTCCATGTGTATGGACACGTTCCCATGTGGCCAAACACATCATAATGGCATTGGACACACAGTCACGGCATACAGTGTGGCCCAAAGGGCTGGACTTGTGTACTGGACATTACCACACAATGCTGCACGGACCCATCAATCCCATTTAATGGATCACATACCTCTGTGCACAGCATAAAGCTATTTGCAACTGCCCTGTATTGAAATGTAACAACAGACACAGGTAGTTTGTGTTTTATTTCTTTAGTTGGACTTTTTGTGCAAAAAAAATTATTTTGAACCACACACGCAAAACATTAAAAACAGAAGTGTCAAAATCACACAAATAAATACAACATGACGAGAAATAATGGCCATACCCAAACATTTGAGAGTGCAGAACCAAAAAAAAACCTAACTAAATAACACCAAACACAAGCAGAATCCTCCTGGTGCAGCCACCCTGGTGAGTCCTCCCTCCTCCTCATGTTGATGCTTCACAACACCAGCCACCCTACTCCTGCTGGTGCTGCCAGGCCACTGCCCCAGGGCCATTAAAGTAGGAGCAGTATGCGTCTCTGCTGCTCCTGGCATCCTGCTGACTCAGACCATGGCCCAGCGGTTGGACTGGCGCCATACCATGGTCGGCAGCACGCCAATCCCGGGACGGACCTTCCCTGTTGTGGGGTCCACAGAATCCACATAACTTGCCGACGTGTATGATGACCGATCTCTACGACGCAGGAAGTTATGCAGCACACAGCAGGCCAACACTACCACATCAATAGATTTCACTTTCATATGCAAAGGCATATGAAACACGCGGAATTTATTGGCCATGATCCTGAACGCATTTTAAACCACACGGCGGGCCGGGATAGCCGGTAATTGAAAATGCGCTGCTCAGAAGTAATGTACTCTGCGGATATGGCAGTAGTAGGTGAGCCTGAAGTGGGAATACTTCATCCCCCACAAACGCTAAGTTGAGCTGATGGGTTGTCTCATCATTTGAGGGCAAGTTCAGAGCACCTCTCCTTAGGTCTTGGGCCAAGGAGCAGTGTGCAAACACACCCCCATCTGATACACGCCCGTTCATTCCAACGTCCACGTAGAGGAACTCATAATGAGCATCTACCAGGGCCATGAGGACCACTCTACAATATCCCTTGCAATTATAATACAAGGACCCTGAGTTGGGGGTTTTTTGTGATCCTCACATGCTTGCCATTCAAAGCACCGCCGCAGTTAGGAAATTGCCAGCGGTCCTCAAACCCTCTGGCAACATCCATCCATTCAGCAGGGCTTGTTGGGAACTGCATGTAGGATGGCAGCAGCTACTCCAGATGGCCTCACACGTCTCGGGAATCAGGTGGCTCAGCAGGGACAGTGACACATGTGAAGTGTATTGCAGGTCTGTCCTTGAATGACCTGTTGCCAGGAACCGCAAAGTTACAGTCAAACGCTCCTCAGGTGGCACAGCTCGACGCATCAAAGTGTCCTGTCGGGCTATCAATGGCCTTATGCGTTCCAAGAAGAATGTGAAAGAGTCCTTGGACATACGGAGATAGTTCCTGAAATCATGCGGACTCTGATCCTACAGCTCACGGATCAGCCGCATGTGGCTCCGGTTGTCCCATTGCAGAAGCGAATCACGAGCCCACACACACCGTGGTCTGCGAGCCCGCACCTCTCAACTCTATCCTCCAATTCCACTTCCACCAAGGCAAGAGCCACGATAGCATCTCCATCAGGGTCCATGATGGTTGCACCTACCATCCCCTGCAAATTTGAGGGAAAAAACACATCACAACAAGAACGCTTCATCACACATCCCCAATACCCACCACCTCCTTCCCTATACCTCTCCTAGGCACTTAACAACATCCTACCCAACTCTGCTGATATGGCCACCCACATACACATATATAGCACCATTGAAGGGGCAAACACAAAATTACACTGCCTGACAACCAAATCTGGTCACACTATACCCATGGCCCTCCTCAACAAGTACATCTCCATCGTCCAAATGGACACATCATAACCATACCCCCATATACCTGCCCATAATGTTCAGGTATGAGCACAAGGCGTCCCAAAAGAGTTAGCTCACAATTAGCAAATCATGGTTATTACCAACTCAATACAATTACATTATACACGTGCCCCAGCATTGTGTGTTACGGACAAAATATCAGGCCATGCAGCAGACTATTGCATACTCATCATGTCCAAGAGACATCCCTAAGGTGTTGATAACGCCGGATCTTCACACGCAGACATTTGCAGAAGCCACATGGCCCACTCCACATCTCAGTATGGGCAGAATTGTTCCATTGTGTGTGCTAAATGACAGTACTATGTGGCCACAATTCAGATGCTCAACGCAACTAACCACAGACGCATCCTTCAAACATGATACCATATGGCAAAGGCAAAATGGCTTGTCAATGAGGAGGGTGTTTAGGGGGAAAAAGCACTCATGCATCCATTTGTCAGAACACAATTGAGCTAGCAAACACACCATCAGTACAAACTACATACCCCACCACTTGGGCGTCTGCTACACTACACAATAATGATCCGTAATGCAAAGCTGCTTCAAACGCTACACAGCCATATCACAGTTCATGTGTGAACATCAGTACTTACTTAATGACTCTGGGCAGCAAGTGTGCCGTACCTCGGGCGTAAGCGCTTTTTATATGGCAACCAACCAATCACACAGCATCTGCGTCATGTAATCGACGTAGCCGCCTGGGCGTACGCAGGTGCGACCAATGATTATGCGCCAGTGCTGCTTTTTGATTGGTCATGTTGTGTTTAAATAGGGACGTGCTGGGGCGCCACCCATGCTCCTACTTCAATGTGCATTGTGCTAGTAGCATCTCATCACAAGAACTCTGTTGGACAGATGGTAAGTCGGGGGACATGCTATTGTGCTTATCATGTAAGTTAGTTTCTGTGTGGTGCAGACCCATATGTTGCTACATGTTTGGGCGCCTTATGTACACCTTCATGTTGCGTCCTGTAGATGTGTATGTTGCGACGGCTACGCATCGTAACAACCCTCCGTGTCCTGTTGCACACATAATAATCCTGGAGATCAGTGCCAGGACAATGTTATCTACAGCACTATCATTATACATAAATATGTGTGGTGGTCATTATTGTGTGTTTTATTTGGTTGTAATGCCATGTGTGCCATTTCACAATTACAGAGCTTGGTATCTCTCCCTGCACAGCCCCAAAATACATATAGCCCCTAGCATGTCTACTATGTCCCATCTATGTCCAGCATGGGTTGGCCACACAGAGTAGGGTGTGTCCTGATATGTCCATGTATGTTTTTGACTCACAAAATTTTATTTATTATTTGCAGATGTCTGGGGGCCATGATTTTGTCCACAACCTCTTCACCATGTACCAGGAACACGAATGCCTGTGGTGGGTGTCGCTGCCTGAATACCAAAACAAGGCAGTGAGGGCTGTGGCCTACGGGCACCTGGTCGAGCTGACCATCTGGCTCGACCCAAGTAAGATCTGGACGGTGCCCCTGGTTGCAGAGAAAATCAAGCGCCTACGGACCATGTTCACAAAGGCCCATAAGAAATGGATGGATGCCTGGTCCAGGGCTGGAGCTGAGGAGGTCCCTAAGCCACGTCTGTGGTATTATGACCTCGTCATCTTCACCCTGGGCAAGGAGGGGCCTTGGGGAACATGGTGCAGTAGGCGCCTAGCGCAACCAGCTTTGACCACAGCCCAAGACCCTGCCCCGTCACAGGTAGTGATGGGCGAATCCTAAATTACTCGGAATCGCTTGACTCTAGCGAATCCGAGCACAGGACTCGCTACTCGTTTCGAGTCTAGCGAGTCCAATGTTAATGAATGGGGAAGCGAGTAATAGCGAGTAGTGTGAGATTTACAAATCGCAGATGTGTCTCGGAAGCTTCAGCCTGAAGCAATCCTAGTTTTGTCATTTATTTGCATTGGACTCGTTTACTTTGCAACTGCAATCGCTGGGAAACTCGCACAGATAAGAGTCCTGTCTTCTCTGTGTGCTGGCTGCCGCAGCTCCAGGGTCCTAGAGCCTGCCTGCTGCCTGATGTAGCAGTGCTGAGATTGTTCTCAGTCTGCTCATTCCCTGTGTACAGACATGAATGCCTGTGCACAGAGATGATGTAGCAGAGCTGAGATTGTTCTCAGTCTGCTCATTATCTGTGCATATACATCTATATCTATGCACAGGGATGAGCAGAGAGGACATCGCGTTTTGGACTGCGTCGGACGGAAGAGGATTTTTTTAATTAAAGATGGAGTCTCTAATGGCTTTTTTTTTTATTTCTAATAAAAAAATTTCTCTGTGTTGTGTTTTTTTTAAAACAATTTAATAGAAATTCATGGCGGTCATGTCTAATATTGGCGTGACCGCCATAAATTTCGGGCTTAGGGCCAGCTGATAATACAAAGCTGGAAGAGCGGGGTTCAGCGCCAGAGGATGGCGCTTCAATGAACGCGCCATCTTCTGGGGCGGCTGCGGGCTGCAATTTGCAGCGGGGGGTGCCCAGAAAGCTTGGGCATCCCTGCACTGCGGATTCCAGCCCCCAGCTGCTTAGCTGTACCGGGTTAGACATAGAAATTGCGCGGAGCCCCACGCATTTTTTTGACTCCGACTCCGAGACGACTCCGACTCCGAGACGACTCCGACTCCGACTCGACTCCGAGACGACTCTGACTCCGAGACGACTCCGACTCGACTCCGACTCCGAGACGACTCCGACTCCGAGACGACTCCGACTCCGAGACGACTCCGACTCCGACTCGACTCCGAGACGACTCCGACTCCGAGACGACTCCGACTCCGACTCGACTCCGACTCCGAGACGACTCCGACTCCGAGACGACTCCGACTCCGAGACGACTCCGACTCCGACACGACTCCGACTCCGAGACGACTCCGACTCCGAGACGACTCCGACTCTGACTCGACTCCGAGACGACTCCGACTCCGAGACGACTCCGAGACGACTCCGACTCGACTCCGAGACGACTCCGACTCCGAGACGACTCCGACTCCGACTCCGAGACAACTCCGACTCCGAGACGACTCCGACTCCGAGACGACTCCGACTCCGACTCCGAGACGACTCCGACTCCGAGACGACTCCGACTCCGAGACGACTCCGACTCCGAGACGACTCCGACTCCGACTCCGACTCCGAAACGACTCCGACTCCGAGACGACTCCGACTTCGAGACGACTCCGACTCCGAGACGACTCCGACTCCGAGGCGACTACGACTCCGAGACGACTCCGACTCCGAGACGACTCCGACTCCGACTCGACTCCGAGACGACTCTGACTCCGAGACGACTCCGACTCGACTCCGACTCCGAGACGACTCCGACTCCGAGACGACTCCGACTCCGAGACGACTCCGACTCCGACTCGACTCCGAGACGACTCCGACTCCGACTCGACTCTGACTCCGAGACGACTCCGACTCCGAGACGACTCCGACTCCGAGACGACTCCGACTCCGACACGACTCCGACTCCGAGACGACTCCGACTCCGAGACGACTCCGACTCTGACTCGACTCCGAGACGACTCCGACTCCGAGACGACTCCGAGACGACTCCGACTCGACTCCGAGACGACTCCGACTCCGAGACGACTCCGACTCCGACTCCGAGACAACTCCGACTCCGAGACGACTCCGACTCCGAGACGACTCCGACTCCGACTCCGAGACGACTCCGACTCCGAGACGACTCCGACTCCGAGACGACTCCGACTCCGACTCCGAAACTACTCCGACTCCGAGACGACTCCGACTTCGAGACGACTCCGACTCCGAGACGACTCCGACTCCGAGGCGACTACAACTCCGAGGCGACTCCGACTCTGAGGTGACTCCGACTCCGAGGCGACTACGACTCCGAGGCGACTCCGACTCTGAGGCAACTCCGACTCTGAGGCGACTCCGACTCTGAGACTCCGACTCTGAGGAGACTCCGACTCCGAGACGACTCCGACTCCGAGGCGACTCCGACTCTGAGGCGACTCCGACTCTGAGGCAACTCCGACTCCGAGACTCTGACTCTGAGACTCTGACTCTGAAATTCATTAAATAATAAAAAAAATGCGTGGGGCTCCGCGCAATTTCTATGTCTAGCCAGGTACAGCTAAGCAGCTGAGGGCTGGAATCCGCAGCGCAGGGATGCCCAAGCTTTCTGGGCACCCCCCGCTGCAAATTGCAGCCCGCAGCCGCCCCAGAAGATGGCGCGTTCCTTGAAGCGCCATCCTCTGGCGCTGAACCCCGCTCTTCCAGCGGCCCTGGTGGCAGTGGCACGCTGGGTAATAAAGGGGTTAATACCAGCTTTGTTATACAAGCTGGTATTAAGCCCGAGATTCTTAATGTCAGGCCACGTTTGACCCAGCCACTAAGAATCTCCAATAAAGGGTTAAAAAAACACAACACAGAGAAAATTTTTTATTTGAAATAAAAAAAAAAGCCATTAGGGACTCCATCTTTAATTAAAAAAATCCTCTTCCGTCCGACGCAGTCCAAAACGCGATGTCCTCTCTGCTACATCCCCGGTGCATAAATATAGATGTCTATGCACAGGGAATGAGCAGACTGAGAACAATCTCAGCACTGCTACATCATGTCTGTGAGCAGGCAGGTTCTAGGACCCTGGAGCTGCACAGAGAAGACAGCTGGACTCGGCTCGCAAAGAAACAGCAGTTACTTTGCGAGTTTCCCTGCTATCACTGGCACAGTAGCCGAGTCTAATGCAAACAATGGCAATCCGAGTTTTGTCAGCATTTCTGACAAAACTAGGATTGATATTGATTTGCATTGGACTTGTGCGAGTAATCACTGGGAAACTCGCAGAGTACCGAGTCCTGCGAGTCCCTTACTACTCGCCGAGTAACGAGTCCTAGCGAGTAGATTCGCCCATCCCTAGTCACAGGAGGTGCATAATTGTGTTTGTGTGATCTATGTACACAGCTTGTTTTACCAAAAACAGAGTAATGATCGTAAATAAGACCATCACAGAACCACACCAACTGTACAATAATAGCAAATATTATACATTTTATTAATGAGTAAATAACCAAGACATGAAAACGTAGGATGGTACAATATAAACATCCATTTGGAGAGTATACACAGAAAATTAATTTGTGATACAGTTGTTAAACCCCTCAGATAGGGGAGAGAAGACTAATTTGTGTGGGAAACACATACGAACCTTCTTATTACAGACAATTCTGAATTAACTACTACAGAATAATGGACCAACAATTCCTGATCCAGAAAATATTAAGGAGTCAGATAGAAATTAAACCTATTCTGTATAAATAATATTATTGCTATATAGCATACAAAAGAAACAACACATGGAAATCCTGGAAAATCAATTACAGCCCATTAAGGCAGACTAAGACAAATGTCCAGTCTGTCCTATAATGGTAAAATAACTGTGTTAGACATATATAACATTTGATTTACCCTGTGCCATAGTATAGATCCTTTGATATGGAGACCGGTATGGAGCCCACACGACTAAACCTCGACGATCGTTTCGTCAAGAAAATGACTTCGTCAGGAGGTCGGTTGGTTGCACTGATGTGGGGCTTGCTGCACACGTAGAAGGCACAATTGTGGGTTTCTTGCACCAATCTTCTTCTGTGTGTTTTTCTTTGTGTGGCGTCATTGCTGGTGCCACAGATTGTGCTGTGTTATGTGTGGTCACTTGTCATATCAATTTGGAGCATCAGGTTAGTACAGAGCACTGGTATACTTCTTTCTTCATCTCTGTTTCCAACCCAGCTACTGTGCCTTTGGGTGTTAGCCATGGTCAGATAGCCACAATGTTGTGCTGGGTGTTTGGTTGTGGTAATTGATGTTATTACATTGCAAAATGTGGCTGATGTTTTTTTTTCTTCTGTTTCATTTACAGGCCCCTCAGTAGCCTGGCTCCACTGGCGAGGACCCACCCACTGGCGAGGCTCTCCCATCAACATCTTTGGGAGAGCCGGTGCCTGAGACCAGTGGTGGGGGGCCGGGCCCAGGGCACAGCTCTGGCATATGCCGAAGACAAACACCTGCCCAACCGAACATGGAGCTGGGTATCTGGGCAAAACGGGTCCTCTTGGACAGGGAGAGGACCCCCGGCTCTGGAATCGGGCACATCGCCAGCAAGATGGTGGCACGCATGGAGCCAGAGCAACATGACATCGCCGAGAGGGCCATATTCCATGTCCTGGAGGTGGGCGTAAATGGGTCCCTGCGATGGGGTGGTTCTTTGTTCTTGCCCAGGAAAACCACCCCCATGCCCACTGCGCCCCAAAGACGCATGGTGAGGAGTTGGCAAAATCCTGATCCTCCACCTCTCCCACGAAGACAGCCCCGCCGAGCTGGCCCCTCGACCAGTGGGTGGTATTACGAGGATGAGGGGGAGGAGCCATTGTCTGAGCCAGCAGAGGAGGAGGAAGAACAAGGATGCTACTAGCCAATACACGACCTTGTACCAAGGACTATTGCTTTTTTGTTTGTCACACAATAGATAGTGTTTTTATGTTGCTAATTTTTGGTAATAAACCACACTTTTATTTGGCAGAACTACCTCCACATATGTGTCTTGTAGTGCATTATGGTTGTGTGTGTAGTGTTTTTTGGGTGTAATGTTGAAGTTTGTGTGGCAAATGGAGAGGGCTCATGTCCACAATAACATATTTGTGTCATTGTATCACGCACAAGCCTATCCATAGGTGACATGTGTGAGTATAAGGAGAATAGGAGTCTTCTGTTGCCGACATAGGCAATTCTGTGTGTTTGTGTGTGTTTTGTAATGTGTGTGTGATATTGGAGACACTCATGTTAAATACGACTTCATCCCGGATCCAATGGTACAGTATGGTGAGGTTTTTATCATGTCACACTGCACACCTATGCAAAGTCATTGCCCATGTGTAGTGTTTCACATTTTAAGTGGGACAAGGTCTCCCTGTATGTGCACAGACAAGTGATCACACCGTATAATTAGTCTCACAAACATTTATTTTTTGTCTCTAATCGTTGACAAGTTGTTTAGTCCCCTTAGTAGTAGACAAACCATACTACCCTCTTTCCCAATGTGGGATACTATAAGAAAAGAGGCCAATGGGCCTAACAAACAAGGGTGCCAACATGGCAACAGGGAGAACAACAATGGTCCAACATGGACATATACTAGTATGTGACAGTGGCCACATTATTGTGGGGGGTTTGGTTGAGTAGGGGCCCTGCGGGACTGGGCTGCCTGGAGGGTGTTGATCATGGTACCCAAGCGGGCAAGGTGTTGCTGCCCTTCTTGGTGTGCCCTTTCCAGATGCTGCTGTGCCTCCTGGTGGGCCTGCAGCAGCTCCTCATTAGTTGGTACACCTGTGTGAGAAATAAGGACATTACTCAGTGACCTGTGTAGGTGTGGGTGGGTGGTTGCAGGGATTGTTAGGGATTATACATACGCAGCACATCACCATCCCGGGTGCCATCTGTAGGAGATGGGGATGGGCTGACAGCCCAGCCTGCAGCACCAGCTCTTCCTCCTTGAAACAAATATAAATGAGGAACACATCAGGACTCACATACTGCTGTCTGGCACACACACAAAGATGTAGATTAGAAAGCTTGTCGGTGTTTGCAGACACTTGCCACCATACACAGAACTAGCAGGCTCAATTTCAGGGTGTGGGGAGGACACCACAGCAGGGCTCGCCCAGGTGCTGGAGATGCTGGGTGGGGGTGCTCCTTGGCTGGCTGGTGTGAAGGGACTTTCTGGGCCTTCCTGGGCAGCTGAGGGTGGTGTCCCTGTTGTTGAGGGACTGCCTGGGCCCTCCGGAGCAGCTGCGGGTGGTGCCGTAGTGTTGATGAACTGGCTGGGCCCTCCGAGGAAGGGGGTGGGAGTGTCCCGGGTGGGGTAAGAGAGTGTTGGCCCTCCCCAGACACAGTGTCCTCCTCATCTGTAATATCAAACATGACACTAGACCAATTTAAGCAAAGGACAACAACATAGGGAAAACACCTACTGTGTGTGTATGAATGTCATGACGGCGTGAAGGGTACAGTAAAAGGTTAGAGTCGGCCGCCAACCTATGGTGACAGGCCAGTCTGTTTTGGGACATGACAACAACACAAGTGACCACATATTTGGGATGTCAAATACCCTTGGTTTAGGATGGAATGGATTTTTAACATTAACACAAGAGCAGACAGTAAGCATCGCGTGGTGGCACCATGTGGCCAAACACATAGCAGTCAGGTTGTAGTCAGTTTGGCGTATTGTGATCAATGTGTTGACAAATGATATGTGTCACAGTGCACACATATGTGCTGCGAGATGTGATGTGGGTATTCAAAGTAGCATTAATATGTTGTTGTCACCTTTGCTGTCAGTACACAACAAATTTTGGCGTCACACAGGTCAAGGACCACTCTAACGGTCAGCATTGTTCTAACAAAATAGTGTATTGTACACCTTCATGTTGCAGTGTGACCAACATACAGGTGCACATTGGTGACAGATCCACATGGTGGCTCATGTCACACTATGTGGCATGACACAATACAACATGATGGTTGTGTACTGTTTTGATTATTATGGTTGCCATGTGTGTGTTTGTCTTTGCCACATACTCACCACGCAGCCTGGCAATCCGGGCACGAATCTCAGCAATCCTCCCTGGGCACTTGTGCTTGAGGTCCGCAAGCTTTTTCATAATCTGCTTGCGGGTACGCTCAACACCCAGTTTGTGCAGTAGGGCACACTGAATCCTCCCCAGGATGTTCTGCTTGTGCAGCCGTGGGTGGCGGGGATGCTGATGTCCCCAATAATCATGTTGGTCACACAGGTCTATGAGGATTAGCATTTCTGCCATCCCCATGTGGCAGCGCGCTGTGCGACCGCCATGACTGTAGTACTATGTGAAGGGGAGGGGAAGGCACATGGCAGGCAGGGAGGAACGAACAGAAACGTCATGACGTCACCACACACACTGATGCTGCAAAACAAAATATAGGCCGCTAACAAGGTAGACGCCGGCGGACTGGGAGCAGTATAATGTACCCATCAGCATCACAAAAATCACAATGCGTAGGGTAATTGTAGTGCGTGGCACATGGCAGCCATGTACGATCTGTAGGCCAACATCTGAGGTGGCATGTGGCACTATACTCGACACCGCGAAGATGAATACACGCAGATGACAAAGCTTCTAAGTGACTAAATGAACTGTGTTTGCATACGGTTGTGTAGGTGAAGATGTGTGTGGTGCTGAACGAATAGCTCTTCAAATATGGCGCCCAGTGAACTGACAGCCAATGGGAACACAGTAGCCACCACCAATCATCGCAGACGGGGCGCGGACTCCAGCACGCTGTGGCACGCCTACGGGAAATCATAAGCGACGCAGATTCCATCACTATCGCCCTATCACACTCCAAAACCCGGGAATCTCGCCTTCATGATTGCGGCTGATTTTAGAGCAGTGCTCAGGAATCAGGCAACAGGAGAGAGGCGATTTATAGACGTGAAATTCCCCAATCACACGCTGCAACTGTGAGGCAATTTGAAGGGGACTCTTCCGGGGGCGACATATCGTCTGTAGAATTCCCAGCTGATATTGCGGCGTGTGAAGGTACCTTAAGAGAAACATCCGTCTCCGACTCGGACTCCTCAATTTCCCTGAATCCATCTCCACCAAAATGGATATTGACTGCGACTCGGACTCTACGATTCCTACTCCATAGCCTTACTAGTAATCAGAGACCAAGTGCCAGATAAGTGTTCATGTGCGAGAGGCAGAGGATTAGTAAAGTGAATATTACTCTTTTTTGGAATTGTATACATTTTGTAGCTGTTTGGAGCATATAGACCTATGCCTTCGATCTTTAGTATATCTAGTTTAGTCTTGATCACATATGATTATGATAACTATTAAGAATGGTTTTGCAGTTGTACTTTGCAGTACTTTCTTATAGTACAACTCTGTGTTTTTCCGTAAAAAAAACTATAATACCGGTATAAGTAAAAACGTCTCCCCTCCACTTTGAGCACTTGTGTATAAGCCGCCTGCAAACTGTGTCAGGTGTCGCTAATTACGATTTTCTGCTATGTGCATTTATATATTGGCTTTGAACTGTGATTATTCATGTCATGTAAAACACTGACAATCTCTCATAATTTATCTTCTGTTACTATGATAAGCAAATCATTCTTAAGAAATTAGCTATTAGCAAGTAATTATCTTCTCTGAAATTGAGCTTGGTGTGTAATGCCTGCTCGTAGCGCCAGTTCAGTTATAAAATGCAATTCTAATTTTTTATTCCCCCGTTTTAAGTGTAATAGCTTTAATATGTAGACTGTTCGATAAAACTGAACTTGTAAGGTCAACAGTCTTAGCATTAAAATCAATTTGTTTGCTTGAATTGTACATAAATTCAAAGAGCCATGAAGTATAAACAGAATACAAGACTCTTTGGATGCAATCCAATATAATTATAGCTCCTCGCCCTTGTGACTCTCTATGTGTGTAGCTCACAGCTATTTACTTGCCCTCAGATAGCTGTATTTTTGTACAAGACAGAATCTGATTGAAATGCAGAAAAAAAACACCATAAACCTGGAAGGGATTTTTACCAGGCTTAGAAATCATAAGTGCCGAATATAATAACTGAATATGTAGCATTTTGCAGTCTTAGATAGTAACTTGCATGTGTATGGATTTTATAGTGCTGCGTCCCTAAAGGTTTCTTAAAGTTTTTGCCAATATTACAAGCATAAAACAAACCATAGAAAACTATTCATCACACTTAATTCAAGCATTTCATAAACTGCAAAGCATTTATGCAGCTGTGAATTTCATGTCTATATGTGCAGTAATAAGCATGGATTTGCATATAGGAACAGCAGGCAGCAAATAAGTTTGTTTTGGGCATTTTTAGATGTATAAATTCAGCCTTATCTAATATTTCAGCTTAATGTACATGGAAATGATGTAGTTTTCTTTTTTGTAAATATGATCATTAAAGCAAGAGGATGCTTTTATGTATCTTTACGTAGGAATGAATGTTGGCAAACCAGTTCACATTGCTCTGCTGTGAACATAGAATGAGAGATGCTGAACTTCTGCCAAGCTAAAGACAAGTCCTTTCAAAAAGCTTACATTTCTCATCAGAAAACAAATTACGGCACATAGGTGTATTAGAGGAGAATCACTCACCAGAAAACCCATTTATTGGTCAGAGTGGAGCAGCATCTTACACTTTGGCATTCATACGACCTGCATGTATTCCTTAGGCAGCCGTTCATTTGAATTTGTGGCATGTAGAATAATTCTTCACATCCACAGTGGTTGCTATAAAAAGGGCTTGCCTATGATGCCTATGGAGAGACATAGGTATGTATTTTTTGCTTTATAAGATGCACTGGATTATAAGACGCACTCCAAAATTGGTGAAGGAAAAGAGAAAAAAATATATTTTTAATGTTAAATAGGGTCCATCTGATAATGCCAGTGTCCATCTTATCATCAATTTATATGTTCCCATCCAGGTATATCTGTCCCCCATCCTTGTATATGTCCCCCATCCTAGTGTACATGCCCCCCATCCTTGCACATGGCCCCCATCCTAGTATATATGTCCCCCATCCTTGTACATGCACTCTATCCTGTATCCACCATGACTTACCAAGGGGGAGGTTGCAATGGTAGAGCAAGGATGCAGGAGCAAAGTCCACAGAGGATGTGGATAGTGGGGCAAGGCTGTGGGATCAAAGATGTGGGGGTGTCACAGCTGTGTGCAGTGGCAGATGCCATTTTCCAGCTTCCTGCAGGTACAGGCAAGCTGCGACTCTGCCTCTACCGCCCAGAACTTCCAGAAAATGGCTGGGAGGCGGCGCATGTGCAGATCGAGGTCTGCAGCCATTTTATGAAAGTCCTGGGTGGTAAAGGCAGAGTCGCAGCTTACCAATTTAAATCATTTTTATTAACATTAAAGCATTACAAAATAAGATTATAGTATGGTTAGAATTATGCTGCAAAATAAAGTATAACACATAAAGTACAAGCCAATATACAAACATGTGTAAAAATAAATGTCTCAAATTTGGTCCAATTTCCGTTTATTCCAAAAAGAAGAAAATAAAATAAATAATAAAAAAAAAAATATAGACCAGAACAAACCATAAACCGACTTTTTAGGAAGTCAATTTATAATGAACACTGTTAACTTAGTTAATCTTATACACCATCATAACCCATCAGCACAGTCCTTTAAAATCAATATTTCAAGAATACAATAAATGCCTTAATATGAAACAGATTATTCCTAAGAGAATAAGAATATTCACAAGCTTTGTGACCTGTAAGTTTAACTATTATTTCTTGGGCGAGTGGGGGGTATATATCCCTCCTGTGAGCAGCAATAGTAGTATTTGCTGAAAGTAAAATATGGAGTTCAGTTTCTGTGTTGTCTGGGAAAGTCTTCTATATAACCAATTGTGGAGTAAGATGAACAGTCACCCCAGAAATGTCATGAATAATTTCCTGAATTTGTGTTCAAAAAGTCCTAAGAAACTCACATCCGCAAAAGACATGAAGCAAGGTCCCCACGTTCCCGCATTCCCTCCAGCAAGGGAAGAAGTGTGACTTTGGTTCATATGCAGTCTGAGTGCGGTAAAGTACCACCTGGTATACAATTTGTAGTGCATTTCTATCAATGACATACATGGGATAGCCCCATATACACATTCAAAGACGTTTTATATTTGCTCAGCTGGTATTTTGCTATGTAGTTCCCTCCCATGCCTCAATATACAAAGATTTAAGTAATGAGATGTCTTGATTTATATGGCCATAGATAACATTTGTCTTCCAAAAGAGTAAACTCCTAGGGTATTGAAACATTTGAGTTATGTTCTTAGGTGGAAAAAAAATTATGTTGTGCTTTTCAGCCAACTATTGAATGTGTAGCCACGTTTTAAATTATGTGTCCTTAATATTAAATTTCCTCTGTATAGTCTGGAAAGGAAGAAGAACATTATTATCATTATGCTGTCCGAGACATTCCGAATTCCAGTTATCTTATCGACCTTTATTCGATCTGAGAAATGTCTTAGAACATTCAGAGACATCCATGACGGAGGTGATGTAGGGTAACTCTTGTGTGTACTATCAAGAAGCACTCTCCAGGAGCAAATGGCCACTCTGACAGCAACAGCCCTTGGAAGTCTTTTCTTTATGTCACATAGATAAGAAATTAATGCTGAACCAAGCAAGCCACCCTCCCCAGAAGCCTCCTTCAAAGAAACCCAAACTGGTTTTCTTTTAACCTCCCACCAGTCCCAACTAAGTCTAATAATAGCGGAATAATGATAAGCAGTCAGATTAGGAAGCCCCAGGCCACCTCTTCTTCTATCTTTCATAAGTGTATTACCTGTTACTCTAGACCTACCCTTTTTCCATATATACGATACCAGTTGACTTTGTAATTTCTGAAGCCATTTTTTGGGTATCGACAAGGGCATTGTTCTGAAAAAATACAAGATCGTTGGTAATATACACATCTTATATGAACATATCCTTCCAAATCAAGAGGTGTCCAACCTGGTCAAATGTAGAATGTCAGACTGAACTGACTTAAATATATCTTAAATCGGTATCAAGAATAGAAGAAAATGGTTTCGGAAGTTTTGATTCCTAAGTAAGTCAAATTAATTTCATCCCACAAGAGTTCCATTTCCCCTCTTAAAGTATAGAGCAATCCCAGATCTAAGTTAAAATGCAAAAGTTGGGTCTTAGACAAGTTGACCTTGTAATGTGAGACTCGGGAAAACCCCTCCAGAGTCTGAAACAACTGTTGTAAAGATGACGGTGGATCAGTCAGAGTGTAGAGCTAGTGATGGGCGAATCCTAAATTACTCAGAATCGCTTGACTCTAGCGAGTCCGAGCCCAGGACTCGCTACTCGTTGCGAGTCTAGCGAGTCCAATGTTAATGAATGGGGAAGCGAGTAATAGCGAGTAGTGTGAGATTTACAAATCGCAGATGTGTCTCGGAAGCTTCAGCCTGAAGCAATCCTAGTTTTGTCATTTATTTGCATTGGACTCGTTTACTTTGTAAGTAAACGCTGGGAAACTCGCACAGATAAGAGTCCTGTCTGCTCAGTGTGCTGGCTGCCAGCTCCAGGGTCCTAGAGCCCGCCTGCTGCCTGATGTAGCAGTGCTGAGATTGTTCTCAGTCTGCTCATTCCCTGTGTACAGACATGAATGTCTCTGCACAGAGATGATGTAGCAGAGCTGAGATTGTTCTCAGTCTGCTCATTCCCTGTGCATAGACATCTATATCTATGCACAGGGGATGTAGCAGAGAGGACATCGCATTTTGGACTGCGTCGGACGGAAGAGGATTTTTTTAATTAAAGATGGAGTCCCTAAAGGCTTTTTTTTTTATTTCTAATAAAAAATTTTCTTTGTGTTGTGTTTTTTTTAAAACAATTTAATAGAAATTCATGGCGGTCATGTCTAATATTGGCGTTGTGGAGGATGAATTATATATTATCTATTAATCTTAGTTTTTATACTCATATAGCATTAAATGAAACAATAAGTTTTTCCTGTATTCAGGTACGTATCCAACATCTTCTCTTCGTCTTTGAGTCACCCCCCCCTCCTCCATCTCTCGCTCTCTCTCTCTACCTTTCTTCTCTCTCTCCCTCTCCTCTTCATCCTTCTCTTCTCTCTATCTTTCTCTCTCTTCTTTCTCTCTCTCTCTCTTTTCTCTCATCCCTCTTTCCTCTTCGTCTCTCTCTTTCCTCCATGTCACTCTCTCCCTCTTTTCCCTCTTTCCCTTTCTATCTATCTGTCTCTCCTTCTTTCTCTTCTTCTTCTCTTCTCTCTTTGTCTCTCCCCCCCTTCCATCTATTTCTTTCTTTCCTTCTTTCCCACTATGAATCTGTGAACAAGGAGCTGTTTTGTAAACAAAGTGTCTCCTCAGATGTGTATGCTGGAAAGAAGATATGGCTGCACAGAAGCCTTGAGAATGGACAAGCTGATTGGTCCTCGTTGTGCCTGCTCCAGACTGTGCTATGGGAAATCCAAGATAACTGGTATCCCAGCAGCCAAGGGATGATACCATGACGTGATGAAGAACGGACTCTCAGAATACAAAGAACTATTATTATTAACAAACATAGATATTAGCTTAATCCCACCTAACTCCCACCCTGCCATGGACATTTACATGCTTATCTTTTAGACTATAAAATGCCCTGTACCCGGATATTGGGTTCAGTAGTTGTTGCCGTGTACGTTGTCATTATTAAACCTGGACACGCTATAAGCTTAAAACGGACTCTCGGTCTGATTTACTCTTATCTGGTACCACGTGTTCATAGTCTAATCTGGTATGACTGGCGAGGGAGTGGAACAGTAAATTTGAACCCGACAGCGTGACCGCCATAAATTTCGGGCTTAGGGCCAGCTGATAATACAAAGCTGGCCCTAACCTCTTTATTACCCAGCGTGCCACCGCTACCAGAGCCGCTGGAAGAGCGGGGTTCAGCGCCAGAGGATGGCGCTTCAATGAACGCGCTATCTTCTGGGGCGGCTGCGGGCTGCAATTTGAAGCGGGGGGTGCCCAGAAAGCTTGGGCATCCCTGCGCTGCGGATTCCAGCCCCCAGCTGCTTAGCTGTACCTGGCTAGACATAGAAATTGCGCGGAGCCCCACGCATTTTTTTTTAATTATTTCATGAAATTCTGAGATTCTGACTCTGACTCTGAGACTCTGACTCTGAAATTCATGAAATAATAAAAAAAAAAAATGCGTGGGGCTCCGCGCAATTTCTATGTCTAGCCAGGTACAGCTAAGCAGCTGGGGGCTGGAATCCGCAGCGCAGGGATGCCCAAGCTTTCTGGGCACCCCCCGCTGCAAATTGCAGCCCGCAGCCGCCCCAGAAGATGGCGCGTTCATTGAAGCGCCATCCTCGGGCGCTGAACCCCGCTCTTCCAGCGGCCCTGGTGGCGGTAGCACGCTGGGTAATAAAGGGGTTAATACCAGCTTTGTTATACAAGCTGGTATTAAGCCCGACATTCTTAATGTCAGGCCACGTTTGACCCAGCCACTAAGAATCTCCAATAAAGGGTTAAAAAAACACAACACAGAGAAAACATTTTTTTGAAATAAAAAAATAGCCATTAGGGACTCCATCTTTAATTAAAAAAGTCCTCTTCCGTCCGGCGTAGTCCAAAACGCGATGTCCTCTCTGCTACATCCCCTGTGCATAGATATAGATGTCTATGCACAGGGAATGAGCAGACTGAGAACAATCTCAGCACTGCTACATCATGTCTGTGAGCAGGCGGGCTCTAGGACCCTGGAGCTGCACAAAGCAGACAGCTGGACTCGGCTCGCAAAGAAACAGCAGTTACTTTGCGAGTTTCCCTGCTATCACTGGCACAGTAGCCGAGTCTAATGCAAACAATGGCAATCCTAGTTTTGTCAGCGTTTCTGACAAAACTAGGATTGATATTGATTTGCATTGGACTCGTGCGAGTAATCACTGGGAAACTCGCAGAGTGCCGAGTCCTGCGAGTCCCTTACTACTCGCCGAGTAACGAGTCCTAGCGAGTAGATTCGCCCATCCCTATGTAGAGCACATCATCTGCCAACAATACAATTTTAAATTGCTGTGCACATAATGCTACACCATAAATTAGGGAGTTCATCCTTATCTTTTCAGCTTATCTATGCCTACAGGTATTTGGAAAATGGTGGCTGCCAGTATACATATCCGCAACACACCCCCAGCTTTGGGCCTGCAGCCTTGCCCCACTGCCCACATCCTTTGTGGACTCTGCTTCATACACTTTTACTCCACCACTACAACTCCCCTTGGTCAGTTAAAAAAAGAAAAGATTCGGATTGTAAGATGTACCCCTGAAGTCCCCTGACAAAGCTGTCAGGCGGGGGCAGCGTAACACATGGGGAGCGCCCCTCTCCCTCCTTGACCTGATCTTGACTGAGCTCACCGGTAAACCCAGCTTGGCTGGTACTATATTGAGAAACAGTAAACCTCAGCTTGCTATACAATAATTATACATTTCTTCAAATTACTAGGGAGCTGTATGGTCTATGGATAACCTTAGATAGCTCTACCATAGCGGCATAATAATTATTAAACATGGGCCTTCCTTAACCCGTTTAACACCATTAGTGGGATTTGGCTGCTTATATCTAACATAGGGTATGAGCACTACTCTTTAACCCTTTATATACCTAGGTACGTGAATCCGTATAGCAGTGTGATCTGTTATTACACATAACCACAGTTTAATTCAAACACAGGGGGCTGTGCCAAAAAGGAATTGGACTATAGTAGCCATATTATATTAAACCAAACTAATATACTACTATCTTTTGGTCAAATGTCTCCTAATTATTCTGGTTTGTTCAGCACACCTTGAACTATCTAATATATAAAGCTGAATATGTGTGTGTATGTATGTGTGTATGTATGTCCGGGATTGGCATCTACACCGTCGCAACTACAGCCAAAAAATTTTGCACAGTCACACGTCTGGACCCCGAGAGCGTCATAGACTATGTTGTGAGGCGAAATTTTAACCCTGCGCGTTCCAGTTCACCAAACAATTTTGCCCCTATCTACATAATGGGGAAAAAGTGAATGGAAAAGTGTTGGAGGAAAATCGACAGCTGTCAGCTATAGCCACAAAATTTTGCACAATCATACGTCTGGACCCCGGGAGCGTCATAGGCTATGTTGTGAGGCGAAATTTTAACCCCGCGCATTCCAATTCACCAAACAATTTTGCCCCTATCTACATAATGGGGAAAAAGCGACAGTTACCAGTTGACAGTTGTGAATGACAGGGGCTTAATGATAGCGCCAAAGACTAACAGCACATACCAGCATATAGTCACTAAGGTGGGGCCCCAACATGAGATATTCACCACGCACGGGGACATGTATACACACCACATGCACACAAAGAGTAACAGCAAGTGTATAGTCACTAAGGTGCAGCCCCAATATTGGATACTCACCACGCTCCCGAACAAACCCACACACCCAGACACACAACACAGAGACACACCCCCTCGGGGACACACACCCTATGGCGACACACTCACTCACCCCACAGGGACACACACACACAACACAGACACACACACCACACAGACCCCCCCACAGGGACACACACACATAGCCACCCTATAGGGACACATGCACTCACCCCACAGGGACACACACACACACACCACAAAGAGACACACACACACCACACAGACCCCCCCCACAGGGACACACACACATACACACCCTATAGAGACACATGCACTCACCCCACAGGGACACACACACCACAAAGAGACACACACAACACAGAGACACACACACCCCACACAGACACCCCCCACAGGGACACACATACACACCCTATAAGGACACATGCACTCACCCCACAGGGACACACACACACAACCACAAAGAGACACACACAACACAGAGACACACACACCCCACACAGACACTCCCCCACAGGGACACACATACACACCCTATAGGGACATATGCACTCACCCCACAGGGACACACACACCACAAAGAGACACGCAACAACACAGAGACACAGACACCACACAGACCCCCCCCACAGGGACACACATACACACCCTATAGGGACACATGCACTCACCCCACAGGGACACACACACACACCTCAGGGACACACACACCACACAATTAATTATTAGAGAGAGCCAGCTCACAAAAAGGAACATGTGTATGTGCCAGAAATAGAGTATACTATAATCAAGAGAAAATCTGGCACACCATAAAGACAAAAATAGTCCAATAGTTTTTGTTGATGGCTTTTTATTCGTGGAATCAATTCAATATTCTTTTTGTATATATATCTCAGTCATTCGTATAAACGTTTTCGGCTATTGCCTTCCTCAGACACAAATAACTGGTAATGTAAACAGAAATAATCACAATGAATAACATGTTTTCAATTTGAATCAACATTTTTAACAGAAAAAATCCACAAAAAGGCCAAACAATCATTAGGGGGGGAAAAATTCATAAATGAATCAAGGATACAGAAAGAAAAATGGGGGAAACATTTTTTATTTACAATAATGATACATCATAGGATAGAACTCCATCCTCGTGGAAAAAGTAAAAGAATCAGGATTATATATACCTTTATATCTCCTTTCTTTCTTGTATGTATTAAATCTTCACATATACAAAAAATTCTGTGCACAAAAGTGTCTATAATAAAGAGAAACACCACAAAATAATAATAAGAAAAATTAGTGAAAAAATAGTGGAAAAAAAGGAGTGCCACACACTAACACCTCAAGAGAGCCAATCCAAACTAGGATTGTACGTATGTCCAATACTATTCAATGAAAATCATACTACCATAATCAAATAGAACATACCGTATATACTCGCGTATAAGCCGAGTTTTTCAGCCCAAAAATTGGGCTGAAAAGTTACCCCCTCGGCTTATACGCGAGTCACTATACGGGCGCCCCCCCCCCCCATCAGTATACAGGCCCCCCCCATGGTCCGGAAACCTGTAAAGGAAGATGATTATACTTATCGCTGTCCGGCTGCCGTCCCGGCTCTGCATCGCGATCCTCCATCTGCATCGCGCTCCTCCATCTTCCGACTTCCTGTCGGCGCCGACAATGACGTCATTCGGCGCAGAACACAGGAAGTCGGAAGATGGAGGAGCGCGATGCAGATGGAGGATCGCGATGCAGAGCCGGGACGGCAGCCGGACAGCGATAAGTATAATCATCTTCCTTTACAGGTTTCCGGACCATGGGGGGGCCCTGGATACTGATGGGGGGCCTGTATACTGATGGGGGCCTGTATATACCCTGGGGCTGCAGCTGTATGTACCCTGGGGCTGCAGCTGTATGTACCCTGGGGCTGCGGCTGTATGTACCCTGGGGCTGCTGCTGTATATACCATGGGGGGGGGCCTGTATACTGATGGGGGGCCTGTATACTGATGGGGGCCTGTATATACCCTGGGGCTGCTGCTGTATATATTATGGGGCTGCTGCTGTATATACCATGGGGCTGCTGCTGTATATACCATGGGGGGGGGGCCTGTATACTGATGGGGGGCCTGTATACTGATGGGGGCCTGTATATACCCTGGGGCTGCTGCTGTATATATTATGGGGCTGCTGCTGTATATACCATGGGGCTGCTGCTGTATATACCATGGGGCTGCTGCTGTATATACCATGGGGGGGCCTGTATACTGATGGGGGCCTGTATATACCCTGGGGCTGCTGCTGTATATATTATGGGGCTGCTGCTGTATATACCATGGGGCTGCTGCTGTATATACCATGGGGCTGCTGCTGTATATACCATGGGGGGGCCTGTATACTGATGGGGGCCTGTATATACCCTGGGGCTGCTGCTGTATATATTATGGGGCTGCTACTGTATATACCATGGGGCTGCTGCTGTATATACCATGGGGCTGCTGCTGTATATACCATGGGGCTGCTGCTGTATATACCATGGGGGGGCCTGTATACTGATGGGGGCCTGTATATACTGGGGCTGCTGCTGTATATATATGGGGCTGCTGCTGTATATACCATGGGGCTGCTGCTGTATATACCATGGGGCTGCTGCTGTATATACCATGGGGGGGCATGTATACTGATGGGGGCCTGTATACTGATGGGGGCTGTATATACCCTGGGGCTGCTGCTGTATATATATGGGGCTGCTGCTGTATATACCATGGGGCTGGCTGTATATACCATGGGGCTGCTGCTGTATATACATGGGGCTGCTGCTGTATATACCATGGGGGGGCGGGCTCCTGATATACCGATGGGGGCCTGTATATACCTGGGGCTGCTGCTGTATATTATGGGGCTGCTGCTGTATATACCATGGGGCTGCTGCTGTATATACCATGGGGCTGCTGCTGTATATACCATGGGGGGCCTGTATACTGATGGGGGCCTGTATACTGATGGGGCCTGTATATACCCTGGGGCTGCTGCTGTATATATTATGGGGCTGCTGCTGTATATACCATGGGGCTTCTGCTGTATATACCATGGGGGGGCTCTGTATACTGATGGGGGCCTGTATATACCCTGGGGCTGCTGCTGTATATATTATGGGGCTGCTGCTGTATATACCATGGGGCTGCTGCTGTATATACCATGGGGCTGCTGCTGTATATACCCTGGGGCTGCTGCTGTATATACCCTGGGGCTGCTGCTGTATATACCCTGGGGCTGCTGCTGTATATACCTGGGAGGCTGCTGTAACACTGCTGGGTGCCTGTATATACCACTGGGAGGCTGCTGTATACCATACTGCTGGGGGCTGTATACTACCACTGGGGAGGCCTGTATACCATCGGGGGGGCCTGTATACCACACTGCTGGGGGCTGTATACCTGTGCTGGGGTCCACCCTCGGCTTATACACGAGTCAATAGTTTTTCCCAGATTTTGGGGGCAAAAGTAGGGGGGTCGGCTTATACACGGGTCGGCTTATACACGAGTATATACGGTAAGTTCTTCCTACTAAATGGAATAGTACATATAAAGACCATATAGAGCAATAGTTCAATAACAACTACTGAAGATGGCGTGTATGTGCTGGACTCATGCGTTACCTTATATTGATTACCATGCGATGTAATATTGAAAATAACCGTCATATACAGTGGAGACCCGTTGGAAATTCTCTAGATAGAAAGAAATCATTATAATAAACAGAATCCCTGTCATTCATACTAGACACAATATGGTCACAAAGTCAGGTTCATACCTGCTATGTCGATTAACTAAGATTCCACTACCACAACATAAAAAGAATCAATCATGAAGTAAATGCTGAAAAGTGAAAACAACAATGCCATCAGGTCCAAACTGCATGACAGCAACAACTTATTTATTTAGCAAGTTGCATACCTTAAAGTCAAGCCCAAGATACAAAGGATCACCAGAAACCTGGTAAAATAACATAAAGAATGAAAAAAGTACTCAATACAAGTAAAGCCTTAATCAAAACGCTCCTTATTACTCACTGGTGCTGTTCACTGCAGGGCCCTGGCAGAAATGCACAGAGTAACACAAGAAACCGGCTTTTATAATGCCCGGGCGGTCAAATACCTCCTACTTCCGGTATTTGGACCGCAAAACGTGCTGTGGAACGCATACGCGACCGGAAGTGACGTCACCGGTGGTGACGTCACCGGAAGTGACGTCGCGGCACTAGTAAAATGTGCTGAGATGAAAAAAAGAAACAGGAAACACTTGTCATGGTAGTGTTTCCTGTTTAAACACTGTTTGTTGTCAGGGAAACCCTGTTCAAGCCTAAACAAGGGGAAAAGAGGAAATAATAGGAAAATTAAGGTTGTACTTAATGCAGAACATGCCAAATTAATACTTAGACCTATATGTGTCAATATTGTGCAAATATGGTAATTAATGAAAGAATACCGTCAATCTAAGTATATCATATATTTAAAGTGCCATAACCATTGAAACAAACATAAGAAATGAAAAAGTACTAGAGTATTTCCAATGGGCATAAATAATACTCAGTAAATCTTTCATACTATCTATTGTCATATAGAGGTATACAAAATACACCATAAAGTGGGGAGAAATCATGTCATGAAACCTCATACTCTCTATTTAAACCTAAGGGAAAAAGAGTCTGGAGACGGTGTATCCAAAATGATTCACGCTCCTTGAAGCGTTTAACCCTGTCTCCTCCCCGTCTGGCTAGGGGCACCTGTTCCAACACCTGGAAACGAAGTTGAGAAATGCCATGTCCCTTCTCAATAAAGTGGCACGGAACCGGTAATAAAGTGTTACTACACCTGATGGTAGATTTATGTTTACTAATGCGGTCTCGGATACACTGGGTAGTTTCCCCAACGTATCCGAGACCGCACGGACATTTCAGAAGATACACTACATAGGACGAATCACAGGTAAAATACCCGTGGATCGTGAAGATCTTACCCGACCTGGGATGTGTGAATGTTGATCCTTTCACCATATGGGAACATTGAGGGCATCCAAGACAGGGAAAATTTCCTTCTCTTGGAATACCCAAAAACCTTTGTCTGGTTATTTTCTCGGGACCTATATCAGCACGAACCAATCTGTCTTTAAGACTTTGTGATCTTTTATAGCAGAATAATGGTGGAACATTAAACTCTGTGATGCCAGGATAGGACTTCATGAGAATGGGCCAGTGTTCCTTCACGATCTTCTTAATCTTATATGAATAAGGATGAAATGTTGATACAAAAGCCACCCTAGGGGTGGAAACAGATGTTCTAGGTGCAATAACAGTACGAGGCGATGCTAAATGTAGTGGATATCCCCTCTTAACAAATTTTTGAGTCATTTCCTCTTGTCTAGTTGTCAATTTTACGGGGTTCGTGACAATCCTTTTAACCCTCATATGTTGGGAATGGGGCAACGAACTTTTTATGTGACGTGGATGGCAACTATCATAATGAAGGATGCTATTCCTATCCGTAGGTTTAGTATAAATATCAACAGATACTGTGCCATGATCATCCAACACTACTAAAGTATCAAGAAAAGAAATCTCCTGTAAACTAGTATGGATAGAAAAAGTCAAACCAGGAACCAATGTATTTAACCGATTATACATCATATCTAACTCCATTTCTGTCCTGTCCACACTACAAACACGTCATCTATATAACGCTTCCAAATTAATGCCCTAGATTGTAATAAGGGATCAGATGTAACATAATTATATTCAAAATAGACCATAAAAATATTACATACACACCCTATAGGGACATATGCACTCACCCCACAGGGACACACACACCACAAAGAGACACGCAACAACACAGAGACACACACACCACACAGACCCCCCCCCACAAGGACACACACACATACACACCCTATAGGGATACATGCACTCACCCCACAGGGACACACACACACACCCCATGTACACACACACCACACAGACAGACACAGATGTGCACAAATCACCTCACACAACTCGCCTCATACGTGTTTCTTTTTTTAATTTCCAAACATAAACATGTGATTAAAAACAGCCAATGTGCAACACATGTGTCATATAGGGAATTAAGGCAGATGTCAGTCACATGAGCTGTCTATTATGTGTATGTGTGAGGTAACATATACTGCCCGGCCGGGGGGAGGGTTTACTGTTGGCTGGAGATTTATTAGGCTGCCTATAGCAACCAATCACAGCTCAGCTTCTATTTTCTTACAGGTTATTAATATGACATATTCAAATTCTATTTTGTTATAGTTAACAAAAGTTATTTATTAACCCGGGCGTAGCCGGGTAGTACAGCTAGTTTTATATATATGTGTTACCATACTATTGATTGATGTTTAGTCCCAGTATGGCTATTGAAGAGGCATTTTCCTTTCTATCATGTAGGCCTCTCAGTAGGCTCCTATATTTAGCCTTTGGTAGCCAGTTCATACAAATATATCTGTATTGTACCAATATTAAGCCATTTGCTCTCTGAGTTGAAAAAGTTGGAACAATTTATTTATGTTTGCCTCTACCATATTGTACATCTAGATTTTGCTTCTATTACCAACTGCTCAAATGGTCAGGAGGGGGTTACTTCTCAATATATTGTTATTAGAAGTTGCATTTGGCGAATTGTTGCTAATTTTCATTGTTTTTAATCTTTGTGTGATTTTTCATGTGGATTTTTCTGTTTTTCTGTTTAAATAAAAGATGCTTTGTTTTGGAAACTTTACAAGGTTGTATCGCTCTCTATGACTTCCTCTGTTTCTCTCTTTTCTGCTCGTATGGTAATACCTAATCATGGATAAAAAAGGAGTCGCTTTAGCCATGATGTCACATATTGTGATTGGTGCATACGGAGTTGTCAGCTGCATATTGAGATGATACCAGTCTTTGTAATCCTGCAACTGATAATAATCAACCTGCTGAAAGCTATTCTTGGAAGGATTGGACGTATGATTCTCAAATGCCTCCAGTGGTCAGTTTGAAAATTGCAAGATTGATCATTTTGTGTTTATAAAAACTATGATATAAAAAACTGACATATTATAAAAAAATACACATAACAAAAAAACATGATTTAAACAATAGGTCACTATCTAATATCAGCTTCTATTTAAAGTAGTAGCATTTTTGAAGCAGTTGAAAAAACAACAAGAATAATAGAAAAGTAAACGCTTTAGAAATAAAAAAGGGGAACTTCGGGGAGATAAAAAACGTTGTGCTGTCCCTGTCCTCATTCACTATGAAGCTGAGCTGGACACTGCAGTTCTAGGATCTTTAGATCATTTAGAAATCAATAAAATAGTATCTGTTCCTCAGCTCTTACCCTTTTTGTATGGGACGGCCATGCCACAGCGCAATATAAGCTCCATACTGCAGCCGAGGAAAGGGGTGTGTGGCGGGGGTGTGGTTGTCAGCTCCATGCTCACCCTACATGACATCCCCCTGATATGCTTTCTTCTATCTAGTGTACAAACAGGGGGTGTGGTGGGGGCATGGCCACCAGGGCTCCATGCTCTTACTACATGCCAGCCCCCTAATACTCTATCCAGTGTATGAACAGGGGGCATGGTGGTGGTGTGCTGACATATTCCCTTAAAGGAGATGGTTGGTCTGAAATAGTAATATAGGGGATCCTAGTTTGGGTTATTCAGTCTAATAATCTTTTCACACTTAAGACTGGAACAATGATATTAGGAAATCCTCTATGTGTAGAAAAGAGACGTTTTCATCATCATAACATAAGAAGGATATTCTTTACTGTAGGAACAGTGAGTGCAATTGCTGATTCACTAAACAAGTACAGGGAGGATCTGAATGACTTTCTTGAAAATTATTATTTCACAGATGATGAATACTAGATTCTGTGATGGGAGACTGTTCAAGGAAACTACTACCATAGTAGTTTGACTGCTGTGTGTGGAGCCAGGAAAGAATATTTCCTCCAAAATAAGACAATTAGCATCCATCTCTGGGGGTTCTTCACCTCGACCAACATGTCAGTTTATAGTTTGAACTTACTGGATATGTATCTACCTTCATCCTTAAATATGATGAAACTAGAAGGCAAAGGAACTAATTAAATTATCTAAATTCCTTTGACTCTTGTTGCACCAGCTTTAGTATTTTGGATTATTTAAAGCAATGACAAAGAAATTAAAATGTGTTTAGAATTTAGAAAATATCCAAAGAAAGTTCTAATGAACTGACCATTTGGTCAGTATTTGAGAATAAATTTAATGTATTATATTAAAGTAGCAACTTTTTATATCCAAACACAATTGAGAGTGATTCATCAAATCTTTTATGCCAGAATACTGGTGTAAAATGCATTGAAATGTTGCCAAATTTTTGCATATGTCAACTTTTGCCTTTTTCACACCAGTTTGAAAAAACTTCATCAAAATGAGCAGAGCATTGGAAGAGTTGGGGTGCAGAAATGTCATGGTTTTGCCCACCTGTTAAACCTAGCAAATTACATGTTTTCTGCACCAGAAATGTAACTTCAGTCTCTGATTGCCTGATTAGAGTAGCATTCCAGGCCAGGAACAATTCATTAACTTACATGCCCCTCTTAAAGAGGAACTCCGGAGAAATAAACATTTTTTGTACAGTCCCTTCACTCCTATGCTATCATGCCAAGCTGCATGTTACACTTTTATAATATTTAGAACTCCTACAAATTACTTATTCATTAACTGCTCCTTATCAGTCACCACTCCCATAAGGGACAATGCATCATGCCTAATAGAGCAGCTCTTCCCCTCCCTCTCAGAAAGCTGCAGTGTGTCAAACACTTCCTCATTCCTCATTCAATCACATGGGCGTTACATTATAATAGGTCCTAGACAAAGGCTAGGGTCACACTTGCCCAATTCTAAGTCCCCTGCGTGTTGTGCAGAGAACTTAAAAAATTTTTCTCCCTCCGCAGGCTGCAGAGCGGAGAACTCAGCCCCTAGTAACCCGCTGTGTGTCATGGATACCAGCTACAGCGGGTTTCGGGGAGTGCAATTTTCACCATGCACAGGGAAACGCATCATGCTGTGTTTCCTTATGCGTGGTGAAAATCACACTCTCCGCAGCCCGCTGTGTGGCTGGTATCCATGATACACAGCGGGTTACTAGGGGCCGCGTTCTCCGCTATGCAGCCTGTGTGAAGGCTGCGGAGGGAGAAAAAAATTCTAAGTCCCCTGCAAAACACGCAGGGAACTTAGAATTGGGCAAGTGTGACCCTAGCGTAAGCTGGAATTTGGAGATGTGTTGTTGTACAGAGAGCAGGGGGTGTGACAAATTTGTCAATAGGACCT
Organism: Allobates femoralis; assembly: GCA_033576535.1. Classification (NCBI taxonomy): domain Eukaryota; kingdom Metazoa; phylum Chordata; class Amphibia; order Anura; family Aromobatidae; genus Allobates; species Allobates femoralis. Next base: position 116,213,774 of record JARQOC010000001.1, read on the forward strand.
TATGTGACATCATGTCTATGTGATTGAATGATAAGGTATTTGTTCTCAGATGCACAGATGCTTACTTCGGAGGGAGGGGGAAGAGCTACTCAATCATGCATGACACATTGTCCCCTATGGGGTGGAGGGGTGAATGATAAGGAGCAGTTAGTGAATAACTGCTTTATAGGAGTTCTAAAGATTATACAAGAGTGGTAGACAATTTAGCATTATAGTCTATGAGTTTAGGGGCCATACAAAAAATTGTTACCTCCCCGGAGTTCTACTTTAACATCGTTTTCTAACTAGTCCTTTATTAGTACTGACGTATTAATTGCAGGCCTTACTGAAACAGAACCAATAGCTATATTTCATATAAATATGAATATATTCATATAAGTCTACATATAGTTAGGTCCAGAAATATTTGGAGACTGACTGAATATTCATGATTTGGGCTGGCCACTATTTTTTATTTTAAATGAAACAGCTGAGATGCATTTGAAGTGTAGAGTTTTAGATGTACCGTATATACTCGCGTATAAGCCGAGTTTTTCAGCCCAAAAATTGGGCTGAAAAGTCCCCCCTCAGCTTATACGCGAGTCATACAACGGCAGGCCGCCCGCCCGCCACCCCCATCAGTATCCAGGGCCCCCCATCAGTATCCAGGGCCCCCCATCAGTATCCAGGGCCTCCCCATCAGTATCCAGGGCCCCCCCCTTGCTCCGCAAACCTGTAAAGTAAAATCATTATACTTATCACTGTCCTGTCCCCGCCGTCCCCGCCGCTGCCGACATCGCGCTCCTCCGGCTTCATCCGGCTTCTTCCGGCTTCCTCTGGTCGGCGCAGGCAATGACGTCATTGTCTGCGCCGACCAGAGGAAGCCGGAAGACGCTGGATGAAGACGGAGGAGAGCGATGTCGGCAGCGGCGGGGAGCAAGGGGGGGGGCCCTGGATACTGATGGGGGGGCCCTGGATACTGATGGGGTGCCTATATACTGATGGGGGTGGCGGGCGGGCTGCTGCTGTATATACCTCTGGGGCTGCTGTATACTACTACTGGGGCTGCTGTATATACCTCTGGGGCTTCTGTATACTACCACTGGGGCTGCTGTATATACCACTGGGGCTGCTGTATACTACTACTGGGGCTGCTGTATATACCTCTGGGGCTTCTGTATACTACCACTGGGGCTGCTGTATATACCTCTGGAGCTGCTGTATACTACCACTGGGGCTGCTGTATATACCTCTGGGGCTTCTGTATACTACCACTGGGGCTGCTGTATATACCTCTGGGGCTGCTGTATACTACTACTGGGGCTGCTGTATATACCTCTGGGGCTTCTGTATACTACCACTGGGGCTGCTGTATATACCTCTGGGGCTGCTGTATACTACCACTGGGGCAGCTGTATACTACCACTGGGGCTGCTGTATACTACCACTGGGGCTGCTGCTGTATATACCACTGGGAAGGCTGCTGTAACACTGCTGGGGCCTGTATATACCACTGGGGAGGCTGTTGTATACCACACTGCTGGGGGCTGTATACTACCACTGGGGAGGCCTGTATACCACTGGGGGGGCCTGTATACCACACTGCTGGGGGCTGTATACCTGTGCTGGGGTCCACCCTCGACTTATACACGAGTCAATATGTTTTCTCAGATTTTGGGGGCAAAAGTAGGGGGGTCGGCTTATACACGGGTCGGCTTATACATGAGTATATATGGTAATTAAAATTGTTAAACAAAAGCATCCTGTGATTCGTATAGGAATGTCAAGCATTTTTCGACAAATCCTCGTCGTTTCAGGGGCTCAAAAGTAATTGGACAAATTAACTTATCATAAATAAAATCTTTATCTTTAACAATTTGCAGAAAAGCCATTTCAGGCAATGACTACCTGAAGTCTGGAATTCATGGACATCACCAAACACTGGGTTTCCTCCTTTGTGATGCTTTCCAGCCCTTTACTGCAGGTAACTTGAGTTGTTGCTTGTTTGTGCGTTTTTCTTCTTTAAATCTGCCGTTTAAATTTATATTTAATAATAATATAGAGCAAGTGATTTTATTAAACTTTTTAACATACTTCATTAGAAAAGTTTGGCTGTAAACCATTCATAAACCTTCCACAAAGTGTCCCAACTGCACTGTGTGCGAAGCAGACACATGTTTATTATCACTCAAAGTCATCTTCAGTGAATACGGACATGTTACAATGTATCAGAATAGGCTGAGTATACACACAGTTGCTAAGCAATGTCAGAGTTAAGGATCAGGTCAAACTAGTTTGTGCCAGAAAAATCTGTCATAATCTATGTTAACCCCTTGTCTGCTGGCACCACACAGCTCAAGATTTATCTTGTTCCTTTCTTTGCTATCACATCACATTGCACTAATTCCTATGAGTTGCTGACCACACCCACAGAGCAATAAAATGCAGTTTTTAAAATAGCACAGAAATTTGTGAGAAAATCAGCTATATGACAAAAAACATCATCAAGCTGCCCATCATTAACAACATGTTCAGTATTGTTTGTTTTTTTTTTAAATGAAATTACTTTTACACTTTAAGTTTTGTTTTGCGTGCCCATGCCATCCCATCTTGTTTTATAGAGGATGTGATGTGCTGGTTTGGATCATGAGCCATTCCAAGCCTCCTCCATACTTTATTTTTCCCATTATTCCGGTATAGGTTAACCTTAGTTTCATCTGTTCAAAGACTGCTATTCTAAAACTGGGCTGGCTTCTATAGATGTTTATTGGCAATGTCTAACCTGGCTTTTCCAATGCTTCCTCTAAGGCTGATTAAGAGTTTGTATCTTTTGGTGAACCCTGTGTATTGCCTTCATGACATCTTCACTTTATGCTGACACTATATCCTAGAGAGCATCTTCACTTGGGTGGCTGTTATGAACGGGTTTCTCTTCACCATAGAAAAGATTCTGTGACTATTCACCACTGTGGCCTTCTGTGGACGTCCTGGCCTTTTTAATTTTACAAGATCACCAGTGTTTTTTTGTAGAATCTAGCAGACTTGATTTTGCCACTCTCCATATTTCTGCAGTCTCTCTAATGGTTTTCTTTTTTTTTTGACAGTCTAAATATAGCTTGTTTTTATTGCATTCAGAGCTCCTCCTGTATGCAGTGAGTTTACAGCAACAGCTTCTAAATGCAAATACTACACCCAGAATCAGCTCTAGATCTTTTAACTGCTTAATTATTGAAGGATTAATGATGGAATAGCCCATACAACCAATTAAAGAGATTTTAAGATAATTGTCCAATTACTTTTGGTCCCTTGAAAAAGAAGCAGCTACATATTTAAGAGCTGTAATTCCTTAACCGTTATTCCAAATTAAAGCTAGGAGTCTGCACTTTAACTCTTTACCCATGGGCGACTTTCCGTTTTTCCGTTTGTCCTTACTCTTCTTCTAAGAGCCATAAATGTTTTATTTTTTAGTCAATATAGACATGTGAGGGCTTCTTTTTAGCGGGACGAGTTGTAATTTTAAATGAAATAATTTATTTTACCATACAGTGTACAGAAAGTTAGAAAGAAATTCCAATTGCAGTGAAATTGCAAAAAAAAGTGCAATTACACGTCTGTTTTTTTTGGGGGGGTATTCACTGTTCTCACTATATGGTAAAACGGATGTGTTGGTATGATGCCTTGGGTCGATATCAGTTCGTAGATTTCAAACATTTATACTTTTACTGTTATCTAATTAGTGAAAAAAATTCAGAAGCTTTTAAAGAAAGAGAATTGCACTTTTGGGACCATTTTCCACGACCCGTAGCTTTCTCATTTTTCGGCATCAGGGGCTGTGTAATGGCTTATTTTTTGTTGCTTGAGCTGATGTTTCTAATGATACCATTTTTGAATAGATGTGATGTTTTGATTGCCTGTTATTGCATTTTATTGAAATGTTGCGCTGACCAAAAAAAATTAATTTTGGCATTTTTATTTGTTTTCCGTTACGCAGTTTACATATCTCATTGATTTTATATTTTGATATATCGGGCATTTGTGAATGCGGTGGTACCAAACATGTATATATTTTTTAATAGTTTTATTTTCAATGGGGTAAAAGGGGGTAATTTTAACTTTTATGGAGCTTCTTTCATATTTTTTAAAACTTTTTTTATAATTTTTTTCTTTGTTTTACACTGCCCACTAGGGTGCCTCAGCACTACATACTCTGATTGCTTCTCCTATTCACAGACATGCTGATGCTTGTCTGTGAACAGAAGAAAAATATCACTTTCTGTGGATGACAGCGCTCATCAGGCATCCACAGGAAGTGATTCATGACAGTATCCGGGGTCCTCACAGGAGCTCAGGCTGTCATACCAATGCATTGAAGTCCTGTGATCGAATCGCCGGACTTCCGATGCCACAGGGAACAGCGCGATTCTTGCCGCGGTGCTTTGGATTGCGCTATCAGTGATTAACTGCACAATCCAAAGGGTTGGCTACACGTCAGCTGATCAGACAAGCTCAGCTGATATCTCATCAGAGAGAGGGACACAGCCAAGGACATACTATTACACCCTTGGCCATTAAGAGTTTAAGTCTGTATAAATTATATAACTGTACTTTGAATCTATTTTGGAAAAAACTGTCTAAATGTTTCAGGACCTCACAGTATATTCATTTATTATTCTATTGATCTATTGTTGCAAAGCTTTAAAGTCATATTGAGGTGTAAATTATTTTAAATGATCTATTAATATATGGAAATCACTTTAATTACATACCGTATATAGTAGAAAAGATAGTCTATACCTTAGGACTTGCAAAAGTACCAAGGAATAAATCCACTATTCACATGTCCCATTCAACTTATATTTAATGTCAACTTGTATTAGATAGTTTGAATAATATTTCTTTGAAATCAATAATTGCATGTATCTAATTTTTTAATGAAATACATGTTAGCAGGGAATTTAACGCTCCTACATAAAAGATATATTTTCTCACAGATTGTCTATACTACATGTGTGTTAGGTACAATATATAGAAAAAACCCTTTATCTTTCATATTGGTATACTGCTGCCACAAAAAAGAAAATCACTTCAAATCTTCACTTACAAACATTGACTCCAAAGTTTAGTGACTTAGGAGCTTCATCAGCAATGATTGTCGCTGTCTGCTATCTCCAGCTCTCAGTGCTTTTCCACTTTGTTAGCTGAACATACTGTCTGTGATAGAATTTGCAATTACAGTGCTTCGGTAGGGGAAGAGAACAACAAATAGGGCTGAGTGAATCTGTCCCAACTAATTTAGAACAGGTGGCCACCCCATGTGCCAACCAGTTCATTTGAAGTTGGAGTTTTATGGTACATTAAAGGAACCATTTTGGATAGATGACAGGTGCCTTTTGGACTAAAGGAAGAAGAAATGTATTGTGTGTATTTGTATTTATGCTGGTGAGTCAACAAAGGATGGATAGCAATAGTGGATGTAGAGTATATGATGTTTCTGCTTTACCCATAAAATATTCAACTTCATAGTAAGCTACCAGTCAGAAAATTGATAAGGACAGAGCTGGAATGATCAGATTATGGTTACTATGAAAAGAAGATAGAACTTGTTGTCAAACTTTAGCTTAGTTCACCCTAATAATGTTTATTTTAATGTATGACTGCTAAGAGATAAAAAACATATCGGCAAGTGTCATGTATCGCTTCCCCCGTAAAGCAAGTAAACATGGCTCCAATAGTAAGGTCCAGCTGTGAGATACGTCATCATCTACAGTAACATTGCTGGAAGCCATGACTTATGTGGCACTCTTCACTTCACTACAACCTATAGGAATAATTCTTAAAACAAGGGTGTATTAAGCTGACATTAAAATACCTCTTGTGTGCGCCCTTCTTCTGCTATGTGATAAACCTGCCACCCAGAGGAGGAAACACAGAGCAGCAGGTGTATTGTCTAATCCCTGTCAGCTTTCTCAAAGACACACATGAAAGCCGATTAACATGAAACCAGACTGTGGTGGTCACGTATAATCAGGCGCTGTATGCCTTCTTACCTCAAACCTCTCCCCTGTAAAGGCCAGACATGGGGCGGCATTACTAAAGTAACTCGAAGATTTATACCTAAAAAATTCTGTTTACAAAGTTATGATAACAAATATCAACGTCTTCAAGGATCTTTGATAGCTTGACATTCTTTGATGTATTGATGATATCTATGTTGCACAATTTTTATTCAATTTCAGATCTTGTAGTATTAAAGCCTGAGCCAGATAATGTGATATATAGCAGTGTATAATATATACAGTAAGTACCTAGTTAATTTGGAGAAAAAACACTCCATGTGGAAGACAGGACACAGAATTTGTTTAGCTGATTATTTGGAATCTTCTATCATTACCCCGTGATCAACTGAAAGACAGTCACATATAGAGATGAGTGGATCTGTTGAATTCTCCAACTTTGCATGGTTTCCACCAAATATTGATTTGCAGTTAATATATTTGCTTGAAATTGATAGGAAAATACATTTGGGGGTCAAAAACGTAGAGAGGGGAAACCCCACTGAGCATCAGAGCTTACACCCTGTAGGAGATAGAATGAGGGTTCTGCTGAGCATCAAAGCCTACATCGTCTAGGAGAGAAAAGACCCTGCTGTCCATCAGAGCATACACCCTATAGGAGAGGACCTTGCTGACCATCAGAACTTGCAACTGACGCACTACAGATGAGAGAGAGACTTAGGCTGGAGTCACACTGTCGTATCACTCATGTGAGGGTCACATCGCACTGATGGGATGGCTATTGACTCTTCTGACCTGAGCATGACAGTTACATAGAAATACATGAGCTGACAAGCTCAGGTCAAGGAGATCCGTCGGCTGGTCCAGGTGGTGCAATTCTATCACAACCACATAAGGTGAAGCCTCTGATACCTGTTTAGGTAATATTTTATCTCTCGAACCCTTCATCCTACCTACTTTAATTTTCTATGATAATGACCTTTGGGTTTTCATTGGCTGTAAGCAATAATCATCAACATTAACATAAATAAACACTTCAAATCACTCTGTTTGTAATGTGTTTCACTTTATGTATTGAATTACTAAAAAAATTTACTTTTTGAAGATATTCTAATTTATTGAGATGCACTAGTATGTATATGTGTGTATGTATGTCCACATATAGTCCTGCCCCTTCATAGCTATGCTCCTCCAGATAACCCAGCCCCTTCATAGCTATGCCTCTCCCATATATCCCTGCCCCCTTTATAGCACCATCCCTCCATATAATCCTGCCCTAAAGGGGTCAGAGTTAGCCGGAGGGGCACTGTGTGGAGGGGCACGGCTATGAAAAGGCAAAGCTATGTGTGGACATGCATACATATACATACATCAACAGTTATTAAGATTGTAAGATGCCATGAACAAATGTAAGCATAACATCCAGTATATAGAATAAAACAGGAATTCTCAGGAAATATATTTATTGAAATTAAATAAATTGAACATTATCAATTAATGTTCAGACAATTAGAAATATTTTTGCAAGACTGCAATTTATGCACAGTAATTCTATGATACGCATTCAGTTTATTAAACCCTGCCTTAAAGGGAATCCGTCAGTAGGTTTTTGCTTTGTCGGTTGAAGACAGCATGCTGTATGGGTCAAAAAAACAAAAAAAACAACTGTGCTTCTCTTATGATGATGTGTAATCTGAAGGCTTTATTACATTGCGATTACCATTTAAGGACTACAAAGTCATGTCTCACTACTGTGGATGACACCTCACAGTCAATACACAATCTCTATTGAGAGCCTGGTGTGGGCGGGGGCAGTTATATCAGCTCTGCTGTGTTCCTGAAATGAAATTCTTTAATGGTATTAGAACGGCTACAGCCAGTAATCTGTGTGATACATCATTGGATTAAGAGTTTCTTTGCCTACATTATTATTCTATTAGAAGTGTACCACTTCTGTATTTTTTTGCCCACTCTTGGACTTGGCTTACAATTCTGAGGTAAAATAACTCACCAAATACTCAAAGTGTGCACATGGCCTTCTACTACAGCAGGGGTCAGTGTCCTAAGCAACAAGCTGATAACACTTTTACTTTTTATTGATAACAAATTGTTATCAGGTGCATGGTGCATAATGTTACTAAGAAATAAATTGTTTTCTAATTTGCTGAGGGAACCACTGAATATGAAAACTGATGTGTCAACAGATTTTTGATGAGACTCTTCTACTTTTGAGCGTCCATATGAGATATCATCCCGCCTTTTGAATATACATTTGATACATGAATTGGTATCAGTATATTGGTATATGGTATAGCAGGGGTGGAATTAATGTTTTATTGCACTTCGTTGAACTATTTTTATCTGGTTTTGATGAATGGGTCACTTTCACCTAATTTTTAGGTCTGGTTCCTGCTTATAGTACCGATGAGGATGTTCTATATTTTAATTGAGTAATTAAAAGCTATGTTTCATATCCCCATTTAGTGCTATTTGATCACATTTATATTTTGGAGTTATTTATCAAGATATCTTATATTTTGCTATCTGTATTACTAATAGACTACAGCAGTGGTCAGTGTCCAAGGCAACACGTTATAAACAATAAAAAATAAAAGTGTTATTTTCAGGTGGATGTGCATAAGGTTAATAAGAAATAAATTGTTTAATTAACACTTTCCAACAATACCCATCTTTTAAAATGAGAATAACACTCTAAGTTATTATGAAGTTTCTTTCTGTATCTAAATAATTAATTTGCTAACCCACCAAACATCAATGGAATGGTTGTCTAGTATTTCAAATGCACACATGCTTATACAATGTGCCATTCACTCCATTATGTGAAATGTGACCACTGTTTGGATAACAGCCTATTACCAATGCCGCTGCTATTAGATCAAATGGGCTGCCCATTTCCATATGGCCGCCCCATAGTACAGACACCCCAAAGGACAGACACCCACTTTATCCAGCCTCTACTGAGGGGTTACACCCTGAACAAAAATAAATCCTTTGCAAAAAAATGTATATAATGCATGAGGTATTAGTCAATATTTTGGTCAAAATACACAAACTTTCAACTTGCATTGATGGTACTCATTATCTTGTAAGTCCTTATGCTAAATTAGAAACCATTCATTCTAAAAAGGATAAAAATTGAAAAAACATCATAGAATAGAAAACAACCTACTTACCAATACCATATTGATATGCAAATGCACAAGAGCATGCAGAGGTCCCCACAATTACAGCAAACTTTTACTGAACATGTTCGCCAATTTAATATTAAGCACAATGACAATTTGGTTAGTGATCGGAAATTTGAGCAGTTTTCTAAAAAAGTCGGGAGCACGGCTTTGTTGGGGAAAAAATTTGAAATTTAAAATTGCTCCAAACGTTCCTGAAGTTTGGGCCAAAATGCTTGCGAAGAACTGCTAATGAAGCCAACACCTAACCATATAGTTAGGAATGTTTCCAGCATCGGGTCTACCGTTTTCTTTCAATCCGTAGAATTTGTTGAGCTTTAAATTAATTTTTTTAAGCTTCTTTGAGTTGCAGTTGTTTTGACACCTGCAAGAGTGAACATTTTAGAAGCAGTTCCAGATGTGGCAGCAGCTGTGAAGTCCAGGAACCTTATAATGTCCATTAAATAATCAAAAAAAAGTCCGTTCACTGGGCACTGCTAAGTTAGGAGAAGTGCTTATTTTTTCATATGGGTATATGCGAGGTGGGGCATTGCTGGCCGCTCTGGGTGCCCGCTATATATCACATCAATAGTAGCATAAAAGAAAAAAAGAATAGCGGCATCACCGGCGTGTTTCAAAGGTGCTTATTTGGGTACCTCATTCCAGGGTCCCACTCAGGAGGGAGGGGGTGCAGAGACAGCAGAGATGATGGATCTCCGTTTCGGGGCTCCTACCCCTTCCACGGACCTCAATGTCTGAGACGGAGATCCATCATCTCTGCTGTCTCTGCACCCTCCTCCTGAGTGGGACCCTGGAATGAGGGTACCAAATAAAGACCTTTGAAACACGCCCGGTGAGTGCCGCTATCTTTTTTCTTTTTATGCTACTATTGATGTCCATTAAATATCCATTTAATAGAGCTTAATATTTTTGTTTTTGTAATATTTATTTTTTATTATTTTTTTTTGGAGAGCAAACCTTTATTCCCCTTTGTCCACAGCAGCACAATATGGGGTTACCATGCCCTGTGCACCAACAGAACAAAGTGAAACTTTTAATAAGTTTTGCAGGTCCCTCCCCATGCCTCCTGCAACATAAAGGAGGGGAGACTCCCTGAAATTACCAGTTTTTACTTTGTCCCTTGCCAATGCGTGATCTTTTTTTTTTTTCCTCCACCCACCCCATCCTTACCTGCTGTGGTGTTTTCTTGGCTGCTTTGCATGATTTGCTGGCAGCGCTGTGAGCTGTTTTCGGCTTGGGCGGGTGCCGTGTGTGCGGCCCCATAGTTCCATTGTGATGCACACACTTACTGTTAGTGCCATGTGCGCACCATTGTTGATGGCATCAGGCAGCTCCCAGTATCGTCCGAACACCCATCCCACCAGGTAAGGAGGAGACAGTCGCAGGTCTGCTGTAGTTTGGCCATTGTAAACTGAATCAGCCACAGCACAAATGGGATTATCCATATCAGGCCCGTTTCACACATCCGTGCAACACATGGACGTTTGAGACACATTCTTGTGCAGTCTGTGTGCTATCCATGTATAGCACATAGACAGACTGTCATTGCATACTCAACTTCCTCCAGCACTGCCTGTTCCTCTCACTTCTGGTCCACTGCTGGGCTCATTGAAGTGAATATTAGATGATTCTAATGAGCGCCCCGGAAGTGAGAGGAGCAGGCAGTGCTGGAGGCAAGTGAGTATGAAATTCTTTATTTTTAAGTTTTAAACTTTTGACCCTGGTCTGTGCACACGGATGTCACACTGTGAACATCCATGGACAGGAGATTTTGGGTTAATAGCAGTCTGTGGTGCCGATATAAAATGGACATGTCGCTGTGTGGAGCATACAGACATGCACCTGCTCCACACAGAGACACAGTCTGTGCAGTACCACGGACATGTGAAGGGGGGACTGTAAAGTAACATCGCTGTCCACATGTTCGTGCCTTCATCATGTGCATACATGCACAGATGTGTGAAACACGCCTCAGATGTAGCAGTGAGGCCTGGAATGGGTGGGGAGAGGGAATTCTATGTGGAGTATTCAGTTCCTGAGTCTCTTTGCAGAACCTGTATCAGGCTATTTAATCAGCTGAGATGTGCTGCCTGCGAACTCTGAAGTCAGGAGAAATTGTGATGTTTTCACAAAGCATTGCTTGAGATAGAAAAAAAGTGTCAGATTGCAAGTGTTTCAGTTTGCAAACATATTCTATGGGGAGTACGGGCAAAGAGGCCTTACCTCTTGGAGCTTTCCTGACTCTACCAGCAGCAGAAGCCAAGGCATTCTGTACTAGATAGTAACTCTGTTATTAATATCTGTTCAGATATTGCGGTTTGGAAGCATTTTTTATTGCCATCTCTGTTAGATCTGTCTCCACATGGTATAAAATCTGAACTCTGCTGGCCATGGCTCTAAAGAGGATCTCAGTTCATGCTCAGTTTGGGGCCTGGCAAATTGTTGTCAGGACCAGGGCTTTAAAGAGGACCTGTCACCAAACCAGGCATGGTGATCTAATTACAGCACTGGATGCAGCATGTCTGCAGCATGCAGGCAAGGGGTCACCCAGCACTTGAGCACCCCTGTACCCCGAGATAATACACTTAGAAAACTTACATGCTCCACTCCAGCCAAATAGGAGGTGGCTAGGGGCTGCAGCCAAGGGCAGATTCACAACCCCTGCATGTGTAATCTGCCCACCGCTGCCAATCATTCTCTCCCTCTTCAGCAGCATTTAAACAGGTTTTGTTTTCCTCTCCCAGAAAGTCTGTTTAGCCCCGCCCCCTGAGGGGCGGGTCCAATTGGCAGGTTCTAGAGAGAAAACAAGCTTCTGTTTAAATGCTGCTGAAGAGGGAGAGAATGATTGGCAGCGGTGGGCAGATTAAACATGCAGGGGGTGTGAATCTGCCCTTGGCTGCAGCCCCTAGCCACCCCTATTTGGCTGGAGCATGTAAGTTTTCTAAGTGTATTATCTCAGGGTACAGGGCTGCTCAAGTGCTGGGTGACCCCTTGCCTGGATGCTGCAGACATGCTGCATCCAGTGCTGTAATTAGATCACCATGCCTGGTTTGGTGACAGGTCCTCTTTAAGGACCTGTCTACTCCGCGCACAATGGCGCACTACACGTAGTGGTCTGATGAGCAGGATATCCTGGGACACACTGGGAGTTCCTCAACTTTCCTGTGTTAAAATCAGTTCCAATGGCTGTGGCCAAATTGTCCTTTGGAGTTTGAAAAATTTTCTTCTCTGGTCAAGTGCATGTATGCAGAGTTCCCTACTCTGCAGAGATATTCCTTAAGCTTTATAAAGCCCTAAAGAGTGAACTATGGCTGACCTGCATAAAGGTTTAGTGTCTGAGGGTACCGTTACACATCGCAACATTACATGCAATTTCACTTGCAATTTGCTGGTTGCAGTGAAATCATGGACACAAACTAACAATGACAGACTGCTCCAGAGGGGAGAGAGGACCCTGCCCTTGCGGGCTCACATTCTACAGGGCAATGGGGAGGGAGACAGTAAGTTGGATCTGCTCTGGTGGTGTTGGAGCGCTAGATCCAGTGGTGATGAGGTGGCACTGTGGTCATTGCAGGTTGTTCTGAAGAGTTGTTTTTTAAAGTTCCGCATGTAGGAGATAGTCGGATGTTTTGAGGTGCAGAATTCCAGAGCATGGGGGATGCTTGGGCAAAGTCTTGCAGGATGAGGATGAGGAATGTACAAGTGTGGAGGAAAGAAGGAGGTCTTGAGAGGATCGAAGATTACGAGTTGGATGATATCGGGAGATTAGTTAAGAGATATATGGGGGAGGCAGATTATAGATGGCTTTGTAAGTCAGTGCTAGTAGTTTGAATTAATACGCTTGTGAATTGGGAGCCAATGAAGGGATTTGCAGAGGGGAGAAGTGGAGGAGTAGTGAGGAGAGAAGTGGATTAGTCAGGTAGCAGAGTTAAGGACAAATTTGAGAGGTGCAAGAGTGTTAGCAGGGTTGCAACAGAGAAGGATGTTGCAGTAGTATAGACAGGAAATGATGGCATGCACTAGTATTTTAGTAGATTAAGGGTTGAGGAAGGGACGGATTCTAGAAATATTTTTGAGTTGGAGGCGACAGGAGGTGGTGAGAGCTTGGATGTGTGGTTTGAAGGTTAAGGCAAAGTCAAGGGTTATTCTGAGGCAGCGGACTTCAGGTACAGGGCAAAGTGTGATATCATATATTTTTAGTAGATAGATCAGCTAAGAGAGGTGTGCGAGATGGGGGAAAGATGATAACTTCAGTTTTACATTTAGTTAAAGGAAGTGAGAAGAGAAGGAGGATATGCCTGATAGACACTCTGGGATTCTGCACAGCAGACAGGTGACATCTGGGCCAGAGAGGTAGATCTGAGAGTCGTCAGCGTACAGGAGATACTGGAATCCATGGGACTTTTTGAGTTGTCCTAGGCCAAGGGTATAGATTAGAAAAAAAAAAAGGGGGGTCCCAGGACAGAGCCTTGAGGGACCCCAACAGAGAGCGGATTGGGCAAGGAGGTAGTGAGGGAGTGGGAGACACTAAATGTGCACTTGGAAAGGTAGGAGGAGATCCAGGAGAGGGCAAGGACGGCGATACCAATGGAAGAGAGGATCTGGAATAGGAGGCAGTGGTCGACTATGTCGAATGCAGAGGACAGTGTTGTGAATTCATTGGAGCTCCCTCCGGTGGTTGTTGCTGGTGATGCAGCTGACTGTGTGGGCTTCACAGGTAAAGGTGATAATTGGCAATCTGGTTCTTGGAGCATATAATGGTTTGAAGTGGATCAATCCTTGCCAGTTGTCTTTGGCTCCTGGAGAAATTCACAACTCTCTGGTTTCTTCTGCTTTGTGGAATTCTTTGCAAGCTAAGTGGATGGTGTTTTGATATTTTGTGGCACACTTTTGTGTGCTTATGGTTCTGCTTATGTTTTGTCTTATTCTGAGCTGTGGGTTTGCAATTTAGTCTGTATATTTGTTTATCTGCTCTCAGTTAGGAAGTTTTCTTCCTAGGATTTTTACCATTCACTATTATCTGTTATTTCCAGTTCTGCTGGCATTTGATTTATAGAAGTCTGCAGATATAGAGGGAGCCGAGTCTTAGTGACTTAGGGTAATTTTTGTACTATCTGCTGTTGTTTTTTTTTTTATAGTGTTTTATACTGACCACAATAGTGTTCTATCCTGTCTTTACTATATAGCTAGTTTGGCCTCTTTTGTTAAACGTTTTTCTCTGCCTGTGTTTGTTTTTCATTCTCTTGTTTCCCAGTTAATATCTGTGGGGGCTTGCTATTCTTTTGGGGTTCTACTCTGAGGCAAGGTAGCTTTTTCTACATCCATCTTTAGGAGCAGTTAGTTCTCCGGCTGTGCAGAGGTGCCTAGGTCTGGTTAGTTACATCCCACGGCTACTTCTAGTTGCGGTGTGTAGTCAGGGATTGCTGTCAGTATAGTTATCAACGACCTCTTTGGAATCTAAATGTTACTTCTGATTCATCAGTTCATAACAGGACAGGTCAAGAAGGATGAGGATAGAGAAGTGTCCATTAACTTTGGCGGTAAGTATGTTGTTAGTAATTTCATTTCATTGGTACATTTAGAATACAGATTTTGGGCATGTACACAAGTGTATTATATGTATCATTAATATTGGACGTGTACGTGCCACCAGACTTATTCAGCATTCCAGGTGCATTGGTGATGAATATTTTTGGTAAATTATTTTCTTTTCTTATTTCTCCTCCAAATATGTCAGGTTTCAATAATCACTCCACCCAACCACAAGCTGAGGTGTTACCTGTGGCATGGGAAATGGATTTGTAAGTGAGGTGGCTTCTGCAGCCCACCTCATGGAAGGGTTAATGAGGAGCTAGGTAACAAAGTTGCACAAATAATAATATCATGTAAGTGATTGTGTCCTTGCCCTGGAAGAGGCAGACTCCTAGGTATAGCAAAGAAGCATCACCGCGGAGCCCGCATCACCTTGGCAGTACAGTACAATGCAGCTACAATATGCTACAATATGTTTGCAGTATGCAGTTTGGCTATGTGATTGATCCAATGCAAGACATGCCAGCACTGGAAAATGGCCTCTTCCTCACCAGCCTAGGGGCAAAGGTTTCTTCAGCACCAGAACTGGAGCAGCTAGCACACGAGATAGAGAGATACATTACCTAGAGCTCCATTGCACTCCCCGCATTGGGCCACTTATGCAGCAAGGTCAGGATCCATCACTAGTAGTATACCTGGCGTAATTACTCCTGCAGCTGGTGCCACAGCCGGTGGATCGGCAAATCCAGGAGAATGATGAGGAAGACAAGGAGGATAAGGATGAGGAGGAGGTAGTATGGACAGAAAGCCCTTTGTCCAAGCCTTGTGTAGTACCCCTGCCAGAGGTCTTTGATTGGGGAAATTCCATCACCCAAGAGTGGTTGTGTGGGCCTAAGGTTAATGAATTTCATGACCAAACTACCCGAGTCATGGTGGTGGCACTCAGGATTGGAGGTTTGACTTTATAGTCAAAGAAGCTACGGATTATTGGTGGTACATCAACGGGTCCACCCTGCTGCATGACCATCTTACCAAAAGACTCTGCACACTCTGTTAAGGCGGAGGTCACCTTCATGAAGTTGAAGAGTAGGAAGAGGTGGTTTGCAGTCGGCAGAAGACTGGTTGCTACCACCAACGATTTTGAAAACTGGCATCAGTAGGTCGACCTGGAGAGAGTGGTCCATCGGGTGGAGGCCAGGCCTTTCTCAGTTAGCTAGACAGTTTAACCCAAACCCACAGGGCCATTAATCCTTAAGGGTATGTCGTTGTTGTCCAAGTTGCTCCCATCTCTTCTACCGGGGGTTGTTGTCACCTAATTCCTCTATCCTTTCTCCAGCAGTGACTATTATGGGGTGTGCTGGGGTGGAAGGTCTTGTTGGAGAATGCACCAGGAGGTGTAGCCCCTGCGACTTCCCCCCCGACATTGTCCTTCAGTGAACTACACTGAAAAACCACATCCATCCAGGACAGCGATGAGAAAGCTGCTAGACAGTTTTTACTCAAATTAAAGAGGACGTCCCTAAATAAGATATGTTCTTAGTTCACCGATTTATCCTTTAGTTGGCATTTTGTCCGGAGAATGACTCTTTACTATTGCTTTGAGTTTTTCAAAGAGTGAGGCCTGTTTTTTTGTCATTCTATTTTACCCCTTCAAAAGATTGTGTTTACCCCTCCGGGATTAGTAGGACTGCATCCTTTGATCTACACCTCAAAGCCCTTAATGGACTGTGCCCTAAACGAACTTTGCACTACTATAATGCTGATCCCTGTGGGACTTTACTATAGATACTGCATATATTGATGGGTGTCTTTGAGACTTATTATCTTCTGTGCTTATTGCCTATGCTACAATTATTATTGTTTGGGTCTAATAAATGTTACAAATTACTTAATGTACCACCATTGTCTTTTTTCAAATGTTGCTACAGAAAAGTTTTTTTTACTTCACTCCTTGTGTACTGGACTCTTTCTGAAAATACATGTAAGTATTTTGATACTGCACTACAGAGACCGGCGAACATGCCACAGGCCTGTCGGCTTACAGTCTGAGGTATGGAAATGCAAGACTCTACACACAGTCCTGTAGAACAAGGCTGGCAAGCTGTAGTCCTCAAGGGTCGCAAAAGAGTGCATGTTTTCTGGATTTAAACTTAGCATTGCACAAGGTGCTGGAATCATCACCTCAGCAGGTGATGAAATTAGCACCTGTGCAAAGCCAAGGAAATCTTGAAAACTTGCACTGTTTTCAAACCTTGAGGACTGTAGTTGATGACCCTTGCCCTAGAAGTCTCTTTGGAGTTAGCCAGGGGGCAAAAGTAATTCACAAGCGCTTTTACTACAACTGCTCTTCCTCAACTCTCTTAGGCACTGTGACCATGGTGCATTGTTTGATGGGTTTTTTTTAACACAGATTTTAAGAATATGCATCAAAATCTGCATGTATATCCTGAGGCCAGCAAAGTCTTTGACAGGTTAGAAGTGCTGTTCGTACTTTGCTTTGTTTTCCTTGATCATGTGATTCAGATTTCATTTTTCTTCCCCAAAATCTGCACCATATCTGCAAGGAAAGCTGCGCTTCCCAACTCTAATAGACTTTGCTGCCTGCAGGATAGACATGTAGATTTTGATACATTTTCTCAAAATGTGCTTTAAAAGAAGCATCAAACAGTGTACCAAGGGCACAAGGCATTACAACAATATGGTGCGGTGAAGTTCATAGAAAGTATCCCCCATATGCCGTGAGATCAGGCACGCAGGCACTGGTGAGCGTGTGACAAGAGGTGCCATCAGAATTATTACTGCAGTTCAGACTCAAGGGGTCACGCAAGAGCTATCCCACAATTTTGACCTGGACTGCACTCCCTGACATCACCGCTCATCAGACACGCGCTGTCTCATGTTACAGTTGAAATATATCTGCTACATCTGCAGCTCTCTCAAGGCAGTTACTGTTATGAGTGCAGATGGTTCTCTCAGGTTACACAGCGGTATTCCCTGTTGCATGATACCTGCTTTGTAAACTGAGACAACCTCAGGGAAGTCACTGCAGATTGACCCAGCATATGGGGAATGCAATTACTTATCTTGTCCTCATATGCTGTGACTACTTCAACATTTATTTGAGTTTCATTACTTTTTGAGTGGGGGGGGTTCAATTTTTTTTACATCCTTTTTTCTGGTCAGGTTTGTTGGAATGGGAGACTTCAACAAATGGATTTTAATAAAACAAATTCAAATTTAATTGCTAGACTCAGAGCACTGGAAAATGATGGTGGTTCCAGGAGGTCACGACAATGTCCATGAATTATAAACTAGAGGACAAAAGAACTTACTCTCAAGCGATTTAAATTATTTACCGATAAATCAACCAATATAATAATTATTTTGAATAAGAAAATGTTGTCCCTGGCCTTTGACAAATATATTTTCTGGGCAGGAAAGCAAAAGTGTTAAATCAGCAAAATTACACCAAAATGTATTATAGTTTATAATATGTATAACTGAAGTGGCTGATATGGCTATACTACAGTATTTGTTTCAGTAGTAGCTTTAATCAGATAACACAATACAAACATAGCAGGAGACCTATGGACTGGTCTCATCAAACGCTCCTCCGTTAGCAGCCATTTTATAGACTGCACAATTGTGTAGACTGCAAGGACAGCTGCTGTAGTAAATGCAGGGAAATAACCTAAAATACTAATATCATAATAAATGTACACAAAATCATGTCCCTAGTACATTAGTTAGAATAAAGTAGCCAACCCCTTCAACAATTGATGACTTTGACATAAGATTGGTAGATGTCAGACTTATCTGATACTGATAACCTATGAACTGCTCTTCATCTCTGATTATTTGTCAATTATGAGTAGAGATGAGTGAACCTGTTTGGGGCCTGTTTGGAGCTGAAGTCCAGGGTAATTCCGTCTTCTAAGTGCTGGGGCCTGGATCTCTCTGCTTCGGTATGACAAATGGTCAGGCAGTGTGAGTTGCTGGCAGTATGTGATCATCTCACACTGGGGTTAAATCCAGTGTTATCATCTGTAGTGTAGATGGAAAATTAAAAAAAAGTTAAAAAAAAACTGTCCTCTCCCAGCCCCGGAAGTCTTTTGCTTATGGCTAGCTGTATGCGGGTGGAAAGCCGAAAAGCCAATCAGTGACTTCCTAGCATGCGCCAGTCCTGAAAAGCAGCACCCAAACATCCAGACAGTCGCTCATCTTAACTTAAGAACTCTAACCCCTCTATATATTTGATTGACCAAATTCTGTCTACACTGTTCATAAGCATAAATCTGCCAATCAGGGATGGGAGGTGGGGAAATCTTATTAAAATAGTTGCCTAAATAGCTGAAGCTTATCTCTGAAGGGAGTAAAGGAGTATGAGCAGATAAAATAGTGTTTCATTAAAATTAAAGCAAACCTGTCACCCCCCTTGGACATCAAAAGCTAAAATAGCCACCTTATGCAGCACTAAGGCTGCATTCAGAGAAGGTGGCTATAGGCTTTTGATGCCCTATGTTCATTCAAATATGAACTTATATAACTGCTTACACTTAAGACGACCTAAGACCGGGAGGCGGGGTTTCGCGCTCCTCCGACCCGCCCCCTCTTGTCAATCAGCCTGGTCGCCTGCTGCTGCCTCTCCTCACAGTCTAGCATGAACGCGCGCCTCCGTTCTCCTATATGGCGCAGCGCATGTGCTGTGCGCCGGGTGTCCAGGAAGTCGTCGGGCTGCACGCACAGCGCATGCACGGCGCCATAGAGGAGAACGGAGGTGCGCGTTCATGCTAGACTGTGAGCAGAGGCAGCAGCAGGTGACCAGGCTGATTGACAAGAGGGGGCGGGTCAGAGGAGCGCGAAACCCCGCCTCCCGGTCTTAGGTTGTCTTAAGTGTAAGCAGTTATATAAGTTCATATTTGAGTGAATATAGGGCATCAAAAGCCTATAGCCACCTTCTCTGAATGCAGCCTTAGTGCTGCAGAAGGTGGCTATTTTAGCTTTTGATGTC
Organism: Allobates femoralis; assembly: GCA_033576535.1. NCBI lineage: Eukaryota > Metazoa > Chordata > Amphibia > Anura > Aromobatidae > Allobates > Allobates femoralis. Next base: position 116,233,516 of record JARQOC010000001.1, read on the forward strand.
CAGGGGGTGTGACAGGTTCGCTTTAAGTAAAAGGTTTTTACAGTGGGTTTTTAGTTTTAACACATTTTTTTGAGTTCTTACTCTACATGTCTTCCAGGGTTTATTCATTTAATTCTTTTTCATTTCTATTATCCCTTAAACATGTGCATGGGCTTTACTATTGTTGGATTCCCACTCTTTTAACAATGGAAAAATACATTTTTCTGAGATCTTGCAAGGTGTCTTCCAAGGTGTATTGGTGTTCCTTGTTGTAATTTTTGTCAGCCATTGCACAAAGAGAATAGACTTTACTAGTGTAGGAAAAAAAATTCTAAAGCATTCCTCTGTGTTTTTCAGGGTGTAGTGGAGATTCTCCATCTAATTTTTGGCAGTGCTTACATATTGTGCAGCCTTTAACAGTCTTGGGGCCCACCTCTTAAAAATGGTAAATGTTTTCTGCGGCCCTCCTCTGTATCTTCCAGGTTGGATTGCAGTACCTCCCAATTTTTGGCAGCCTCTGCACTCAGTGCATAGATTTCAGGGGTCTAGCAGCCCCACAACCTAACAGTTTTAGAAGAATGTGTATGAAGCCTTCCTTTGTTTAATTAGGGCTTATAGGAGTCCCTCTTCCTTCAAATTTTTGGAAGTTTTTGCATTGTCTGCAACGGCTGTGTAATTTTCACAGTCCCTCCTTCATAAATTAAACCATGTCACACACATCACATGCCTAGATAAGGAGGTATAAAGTTAATATTACATTTACCTGTGACTGGAGATGAGCGAACCTTTTGACGTTCCAGATTGGCTCTGTTCGCTAAACGGGCATATGTTTGCCAAATAGAATGGTGAGCTGTTAGCTGAAATTCGAACCCCATTCAAGTCAATAGAAGGCAAAATCAAGGGCCTAGAAAACATCTTCAAAGGGGCCCAAAAGCTGCCAATCTTAGCTCAAAACATGTTAGAGTGGAGCCACACTGTTTTGGCACAGACATTATTTTCTACACTATTATTTAGCGCCGCTGTCACAATGCTTTCATGCCTGCTCATGAACCTCAGACATATTCTCTGCTCCCTCTCCCGTGATTGGTTAAAGACAGACTTGGGGGGCGTGTCCAGCAGCCGATGGCGCATTCTGAGGAGGCTCCACTGCACAGACCGGAGAAACGGCAATTTAATGGCCCACCCGAGCCCCCTAACCGCTCAGGTGTCTTCCCAACATCCCGCCCTCACCCTGGTCATGCCTCGGATGGGGTCTCGCCGCCGGGAAGCGGAGAGTAAACTCACAGACTTCTTCACCCCAGAGCTCCACAGAGATCTCAAGATGGCGCCTGCCAGGAAAGACTCAGCGTCTCCTTCCAGCGCTTCCACACATGCACCACGATCTCCTCGCCGCTCTGAAGAACGCAGCACTGTGAGTAGAGATGAATCCCCTTTAACCAAACGCTGCCTAAGAGACATGCTGGGCTCCATGAAGGACGCTAGGCTGGGGGAGATGCGTAACATGATGGGAGAAATGAGGGCTGAGATGGCGGCACTAGGGGAGAGAACCTCACAAGTGGAGTCTAAGATGGCTGAATATGCATCAGCACACAATAATCTAGCTGACAGCTATGACGTGTTGGACAGGGAAATGGGATCAGTACAAGCAACTCTGTGCCACCTGGAAGATGGGTTGCGTAAAAATAATGTGAAATTAAGAGGGGTGGCAGAGACGCAAGATGGAGAAGATCTCCCAGCAGTTGTTTCAGCTTTCCTGTCTGCAGCACTCCCGGACGCTCCACCTGAGACGCTGGAGTTAGTGAAAACATATGGGCGGCCAAAACCTATCAAATTACCCAAAGATGTACCTAGAGACATTTTAATTTCATTCCTGCGTCCGAAAAAGAGAGACATTCTTATACAAGCAATGAGAGCAAACCCTTCTCTCCCGACACAGTTTGAAAACTCTGCGGTATATCCGGACCTTTCACCGGGCACACTAGCCAGGAGGCGCGAATTTGCTCCCAGCTGTCAACTTTTGAGGGAAAAGGGGATCCAATATGCTTGGGGTACCCCTGTGGCTGTAAATTTCCGGTATAAAGGATCTAGACATTCTTTCTCATCTCCCACCCAGCTTTACGTTCTTGGAACTTAGCGACCTCTGGCGCAAACTCTCCTCGCTCTCCGGAGGCGGGAGCCCACAGACCACATCTCCGAGGTCAGGACTGAGGAAGAGGAGGCTTGGGAAGATTTGACTTTTGGATAAACTTCTAAAACCTCTACGCCAGACTCCACCTGTAGTGATTACAATTAGGGTCTTGGACGAATGTGGGTCTCCCTTCCTACTGTGCTAGTGACTAATACGGGTTTTGGTCACGCTGAAGGGTGGCCCTGGTGAGGTTTTGTGACCCCCCCGATAGTCTAGACACTTGGTGTCTGACTACGTTTTGGTTTACATAAGTGTTCTCCACTCCCCCCTCTCCCCCCTCCCTCCGTCCTTTCATCCCTTCCCCCTCCCCCCCCTCCCAGTTCCCCCTTCTAAGTAGTCTCTCCATCTCCCTCCCTTCCTCCTTTCTTCCTCTCTTCCTTCCCATCCCCCCTCACCTCTTTCGTATCGTCTATTCTCTTAAACTCTATCTCCTGCCTCTTTCACTGGTAGCCTCTCCGCTTGGAAACTAAGGGCAGGTAGCTATGATCAAGGAGCTTTCAGCCCAGCCTGATACCTCTTCGTCATTATGTGTGGCGTCGCTCAATGTGAAAGGCCTGAACTCTCCGGTAAAGCACTCCTTCCTATGGAGGGAGACCAGGAGACTTCGAGCGGATGTGGTTTGCATCCAAGAAACACACCTTTTGGCTGAAGACAATTACCGTGTGAGGAATCCCTCCTTCCCCCACATTTACTTTGCCAATCATAACGTGAAGAAAGCAGGGGTATGCGTGATGGTAAGCAATAGAGTCCAGTTTCAGCTGAACTCAGTGGAGGCGGATCCACTGGGGAGGTACCTCATTTTAAAGTGCCGCATTTCAGGGGAGCTGTTCACCATAGTGACGGTTTATGCCCCGAACGTTGGACAACTGAGGTTCCTGAGATCTCTGTTTAAAAAGCTGAGTCAATCAAACGAGGGGTCCTTGGTGATCTGCGGAGATTTTAATCAGGTCATGGAGGCTAGACTGGACTCCTCGGCCCCACACGCAAGGAGAGGAAGAGAATTGGCAGGCTTGTGCCGGGAATTCAGACTCCACGATGTGTGGCGGTACCTTCACGCAGAGGAAAGAGATTACACCTTCTTTTCCAACTGCCATAGATCCTACTCCAGGATTGACTTTTTCTTGGTGGGTGAGGAAGCTTTGCCCCGCTGTAAATCAGCCTCGATTGGTCTGATCTCGTGGTCAGATCACGCACCTGTCACACTGGGGATCAGACAGGGGCAAAGAGGAGGTGCGCCACGTCGTTGGAGGATGAATGTGGGCCTCCTGTCGGATCAACAGATACTCGACTCTCTGGGTGGGAGTCTGGCGGAATTCTTCCAATTCAATGACAACGGCGAAACCTCGGATGGTACCCTATGGGCTTCACATAAGGCGGTCCTGCGTGGACTCCTTATTCAGAAGGCCTCTCAACAAAAGAGAGCTAGAGAGAAACTTTGGAGGGAATGGACTGAACAAATAGGGGTCTTGGAGAAATCAAATAAGGCTAATCATTCCCCCCAACTGGCCTCTCAGATTCTGGACTTGCGAACGAAACTTAGAGCCCAGCTGCTTTACCAACACGAATTAGGCTTACGGAAACTTAACACTCAGTTTTACGCAGCAGGAGATAGAGCAGGCAAACTTTTGGCCAGGAGACTTAGGAAGAGGGTATCTCAGTCGATGGTGACGTCCATGACATCTACTGACGGCAAGAGAGTTAGAGATCCGAATGGAATAGTGGAAGTAATGGCAGACTTTACAACTTGGCAGATGACCCCCTGACTCAACAACCCTCGTTAGACATTATTCGAGCTTACTTAGCAAGGGTAGACCTTCCGACTGTCTCACCGGATGTGTTCTTTACCCTGAACCAGCCTTTCACCCTCACAGAGGTCTCAAAAATTATTAAGACGCTTAAATCAAACTCTGCCCCAGGTCCAGATGGCTTCGCCAACGAATACTATAGAGTGTTCTCCCGACACTTAGCACCCTACCTCCTCCGACTGTTCCAACACTGGCAGACTGAAGGGGAGCTCCCGGCTGAGGCCTTAGAGGCCACGATCACCACCATCTTGAAACCTGGGAAGCCCTCAGATAGGCCAGGCAACTATCGTCCCATCTCGTTACTAAACACGGATGTGAAGATTTTTGCCAGATTGATGGCCTCCCGGCTCTCGAAGGTGATTGCCCTGTTGGTGGACTCGGACCAGGTGGGCTTTGTGGAGGGACGGCAAGCCAGAGACGGCACCAGACGCATGTTAGACCTGGTGGAGATAGTGGAGGGGCGGGGGACCCCCAGTGTATTCCTGTCACTTGACGCTGAGAAAGCGTTCGACAAGGTACACTGGGGCTACCTACGCAAGGTCCTCGAGAGGTTCGGTTTCTCCGGACCAATCCTGTCGGCTATTTTAAGTCTCTACTCTGCTCCGGGAGCTCGGGTCTCAACGTCAGGATATATATCTCGACACTTTGACATCACCAACGGTACAAGACAGGGGTGCCCTTTGTCACCACTGATCTTTGCCCTTGTCATGGAGCCCCTTGCGGCCTCAATTAGATCCAACCCTGAGATTGTTGGCATTCATGTGGCAACAAAACACCATGTTATAGGGCTATACGCTGATGATGTCATTATTACATGCATTGACCCTGACAGCTCCATCCCAGCTATACTTAAGGAATTAGACGACTTTTCGAGAATATCCTATTATAAACTGAATATGGGAAAGACCATGGCCCTCCCCATTAATTTGACGGAGTTGGACCTGAAAGCCCTCTCCTCAAAATTCACCCTTGCTTGGGCCCCAGAGGGCATACCCTACCTGGGAATAACTTTGTGTGTTTCTAACCAAGTGGCCCGTGTAAATTTAAACAAGCTGATGGCAACGCTGAGGGGGGCCATGGACTCCAGTCCCCTTCCTCTTTTATCCTGGATGGCGCGAATTCAGGCTTTCAGGATGCTTTGGCTGCCAAAACTATTATACCTCTTTCGCTGTGTCCCGATGGGGTACCCAAGCAAACTTCTAACTCAGCTACAAAGACAAATTAACACATTCATCTGGGCGGGAGGTAGGCCAAGAGTCCAGAGACGGACGATGTATCTGAAATTGAAGGGAGGTGGCATGGGGGTGCCAGATGTAATCACTTACCATAAAGCAACGATTTTAGAAGCCTCTAGAATCCTGTGGAGACAACAGCCGATACTGGGCTGGACTCAGTTGGAGACAGAGTTGGCTCTGGGGATTGCGCCTGGCAGACTTCTAGTTGGGGCTGCTCTGGGACCAGTCAGGGAGACTCACCCTCTGTCCACGATTCGAGCACTACAATCAGCGTGGGGAAAAATGCCAGATTACTGGTCTAAACTGCCCCTGGAGAGGATCCCGCTGGAGGCCCTTCAGGTGCACATCCCTACGCTAAATCTCGTACCCTGGCAGGCGTCGGGAATTCATACCCTAGGTGACCTGACGAAAGATGGTAAATTACTTTCATTTGACAGCTTTAGTAACAACTGTCAGGTCTTGGGACGTACCTATTTGCAATACTCACAGGTACGCCATTTTCTTGATTCATCAGAATGCTTACATGACCTGAAACAGCCCACTCCCTCACCATTTCAGCGTTTTCTTTTCGCAGAAGCCACGATCCCAAAGGGTCTATCCTCTATATACGAAGGACTGCTAATTCAAAACTCCCCCACTAAGCTACCTTCTATGGTGGCGTGGGAGAAAGACCTTAATTTCCATGCAGACTTGGATGATTGGGAGGGGGCAATCAGGTGTGTTTCTCAGGCCACGAAGTGCATTAATCATCTAGAATCCCTGAAAAAGGTGCACTGACGTTGGTACACCCCCCCCCACCAGGCTGGCCAAATTTGGCACGGGAGCTTCATCCTTGTGCTGGAGACAGTGTGGTCAGAGAGGGGATTTGGTACACACGTAGTGGAGGTGTCCCAAGATCTCCCAGTTTTGGGAGCTGGTGGCCAGTCTGATGGGGACGGTAACGGATACGAATATTCCCCTGTCCCCTCAACTAGCAGTGTTACATTTAGGAGCGGAGACCTACACCCCTGTCACAAGTCATGCAATCTCTTACATTCTAATTGCAGCAAGACTATGTGTTGCGGCATCATGGAAAAATGTGGCCCCCCCGTCTATAGGTGACCTCATCAAAAAGCTAAACATAATATTCTGTCACGAATACCACCTGGCAATGGATGCACCGAGGCGGCGATACGTCTCCGAAGCGTGGACCCTATGGGCAACACATCCGTCAGCCATAAAACCACCACCCTGAAAGCCAGCTGGGAGATGTGGCTACTCCCTCTAGCACTTTTTCTTCCTCTTCTCTTATCTCTTTCTTCTCCTTTAATCCATCACCCTCTCAGTCTTCTTTGTTCGGATATGTCCCTACTCCTCTCCCTTTATAATCCCCATTATCCTCCTCTCTCTCCCTGCCTTCCCCCTTTTTCCAGCTTCCCCTTCCTTAATGTTGAATAGCCTTAATTTTCTTACCCCTCCCTCCACCCCCACCACCCCCTTCCCCGCTTTCCTGTACCCCGTCCCTGAGCAGTTCATGGATTTAACGCCTGGAGATTTATAGATGTTGATACCTTTTACATCCTACAGCCGAAGTCTAACAGGGTTTCTGGACCTATTTAAAACAGTTACACTCAGACCCACACATGGAGGGTCTACGATCAAAAAAGACTCATCTCTTCACAAGGTGGTGTCCTAGAACCTATAATCTAACTTCTTCACTCTGGAAAAGTTGATATTGTTTTTGAATCCATTTATGCCTACCCCTCCCCCCCTTTTTCTCTCCCCTCTCCTAGGTTATACCCAACCTAACTCCTTCCCCCCCCCCCTCCTCCCCCTCGAAATAAGCTCTATTATACTCACTCAACTCATGGTTGTATGTCTATGTATGTGTTATTACATAAAGTGTTAATTCTCCTGTTGATAATAAAATATATATTGAAGACTAAAGACAGAGTTGGCCCTGCCCAGCCCCTCTGCTGTTGTCTGTGATTGGCTGTCAGTATGGCATCCAAACTGATGTCAGATTGCTGCAAAAATAAATAAATAATTAAAAAATAATCATGGGGTCCACCCCCAATTTTGATAACAGCCAATATAAAGCCACAAGCTGTGGTCTGCAGGTTGCAGCTGTCTGCTGTACCCTAGCTGGCGAAGAAAAATAGGGGGTACCGCACAACTTTTTTTTTCTTTTTTAATGAATTAGCTTTTTAAAGCTAAATAGTAGGCTAAAACACTCTTTATATCTATCTATCTATTCATCCACCCACCCACTTGAACAGCTAAATAGTTGAGTTATCTTAAAAATCTTAAAAGATTTAAAAAATTTTGAAATAAATTAGCAGGCCGCAGCCACCCCAGGAGTGGCACCCCCAATAAATGTGCCACTCCTGGAACTTCGCCCCAGCTCTCTTGCTGCCCAGGTGCGTTGGCAAACAGGTTAATGGTATTTGGAGTTGATGCCAGCTGGGTAATGTCAGGACACACATAACCACATCAATTAATTTTTTTTTTGAAAAATAAACCCAAAACATTCCTGTCATCTTTTTAAAAGTAACATCAATTTGTTGAAACACTCCCATTCCACCCAACCCCCTACGAAAAAGATGTAAAAAATAATTAGAACTCCACAAAATATAATGCAACCCAAATAAATGCTGAAGTAGACCCACATTTGGTGGGAAAGCAGGCACTGCACGGCTCCTGACAGTGTGACAAACTTTGCTTCTTTGAGGTTGTCTGACATTAAACAGCAGGGAATCCCGCTGTGTGATCTGAGATAACCTAGTGGTATCAGCACTCGTAACACTAAGTGTCTTGTGAGAGTTGCAATATTGCATGAGAGGTAGTGGATATATCTCGCTGGTATTGTGAGACAGTGCATGAGAACAGCAGTGATGTCAGGAAGTGCACTGCAGTTTAGAGTTCAGTAAAGACTCTGTGTGACCCCCTCAAGTCTGAATTGCAGTAATGTTTGTGATATCACCACTTGCCACACTCTCACTTGTGCCTGCTCTAACAGCATATGGGGGATGCTTTCTGCGAATGTGACCCCATCACATTGTTGTAAGGACCCATGCCCACAGTATGTTGGTTGATGCTTATTTTGAAAAAAATTATGAGGATCTGCATCAAAATCTGCATGTCTATCCTGAAGGCAGCAAAGTCTGAGAGTGCTGTGACAACACATTTTTTTTCTTTGCAGATTATAGGGCAGAAAAAAGAAATCTGAACCACTTATACAAGGAAGCAAGGAAAAAAAAGCAAAGTGGGCACAGCACTTCTGACCTGTCACAGAGTTTTCTGACCTTAGTACGGACATGCAGATTTTGATGCAGATGTTTAAAATCTGCTTTAAAAAAATCATCAAACATTGCACTGTGGTCATAGGGCCTAAGAAGGTCCAGAGAGAGCCGAAGGTGTGGTGAAAGTGCTCAAGGATTCCTCTTGCCACCTAGCTACCTCCACAGAAACTTCTAGGACAGGGGTCCTCAAGGTCTGAAAATAGTGCAAGTTTTCAGGATTTCCTTAGCATTGCACAGGTTCTAATTTCATCATCTGCAGAGGTGATGATTTAAGCACCTTGTGCAATAAGTAATTCCGTAAAATATGCACTGTTTGCAGCCCTTGAGGACTGCACTTGGCCAGCCCTGTTCTGCAGGAGTGTTTGTAGTGTCTTATATTCCCATACCTCAGATAGTCAGCCAGAGGCCTGCAGCTTGTTCGCCAGTCTCTCTGTAGGACAGTTTAAAAGCATTTCTTTACAGCACATAAGAAGTGAACTAAAAAAAAGCTTTACTGTAGCACAGACTATAAGTCTCAAAAACACAAATATCAATATACACAATATATATCCCGCGGGAATCAGCAGACTCCATTGCAATAGTGCAAAGCCCATTAAGGGCAGAGTCCATTAGGGGATTGAGGTGTAGCTCAAAGGCTGCAGTCAGGCAAATCCGGCAGAAAGAAGTGCAATTGGTGTTAATTTTATTTTTCCCCTTCCCAAGTTTAACAAAAAAACAGGCCTTGCTCTTCGAAGAACTGAAAACAACTGAAAATAGTTCTTCTCTGGACAAAATGCCAATTAAAGGATTGGTCAGTGACCCAACACAAAATGCCTTTTTTAAGAAAGTCCTCTGTAACTGGACTATAACTGCTAGAAGCTTTGTCATCACTGCCCAGGAATGAGGTTGCCATTACTCATGGATCTCCACAGTATTGGGGGTTGCAGGGACTATTCCTCCAGGGATATTCCGCTCCCAGACGGTATCAGTGGTCGCAGAGTCTACTGTTCCATGGGAATTCTCTGCCACCACCTGCATCCCAGAACACTCTATGGTCACCACCGGAGAAATTAGAGAACGCCCACATCTTCTATCAGAGACGGGAGCAGCTTGGACAACACCAACAGGCCCTTCATGATCAATGGCCCCTGACGGTTTGGGTTCAGCTGGCTGGCTAACCAAGAGAAGCCTGGCCTCCATCCGACACAACCATTCTCTCCAGGTCGGCCTCCTGCTGCCAGTTTTCAACGTTGTCAGCAGTGGTGTGGCGCCCCGCATATGCAGGCATCACAGAGGGGTATTGCACCCGTAAAAGAGGTGTAATTTCCCCAGCTGCAGGTGGACCCTAGGATGGTGTGTGGGACCCATTCCAGCACTCCCACATTAGATGAGTGGTAGGAGGTTACCCAGGAGGGGATATATTCACCTCAAGGTGATCAAGGAGGTCTTTGGATTTTGGTCATTGGCCCCTGGTCTTCGGGCTAGCAAGGGGATCAAGGAGGTCTTTGGATTTTGGTCATTGGACCCTGGTCTTCGGGCTAGATGGAGGAGGCGGAGAGGAGTTAGGAAGGCTCTGACTAATTGGAACAAGGTGGAAGGTCAAACAGGTCGGTTTCAAGCTGAACCGGAGGGAAGAAGGGACCTTGAGGAGGTCCTGAAAGAGGGCGCCCAATGAGAGAAGTCCGGGCCCTAGAGAGAAAGTGAGATCCTCAGAGTGGAGCGTCCATACTCCAGGGGATACTCCAGTCCACCACGGGAACGCCGGGCCCGAGGATCCAGCCAAAGTCCTGCTTTGCAGTCAGCAACTGGCTGCTGTGGCTTGTTTATCAGCTGCAGCACCCTGCCAGTGGAGCGGTCTGCCTGCTTCCTCACCACGAGGGAGAGGACCCCCAGTACTATCTACACAGAGCTACTGGGTATAGGCCCATCCTAGACGGGGAAGAAAGGACACGGATTAGTTAATGAATGTGCATCAAGGGTTCCAACATACCACCTGGGATCCACTTGAAGCCACCCGTTAAGCTACCTGTTCTTGTAACATCTGAATGCTGAACTGTGAACTGTATCTGATGCTGCTACAAGTTGACAGTAAAGTACCCGGGAGAAAGTGACATTGCTTCTGCTTGTATTTTCCTACCTCAACCCTTGCAAGAAAGCTGCCCCGGAGGAACAGCACTGCCTGTAGGGGGCGTAGTCATCCTAGCCGCATTACCAGCTACCTTCGGTGGACTGCGGCGGCGCTGGTGACCTATCACCAGAAACTACAGGTGGCATCACGTGAACTGTATATAGAACCCCCTGTAAATATACCCCCTTTTTGAAATTTCACCTAGGACACGGGATTAGGCGCGGCCACCACTCCCCGTGACACAGCAGCACTGCCCTTGGAGCCTGATACCCGAGAACCCCAGGGCCTGGGGTTCGACAGTGGCAACCGAATTAGGTTGGTGACAAGGGGGATATCCTCTAGTGCAGGCATATCTTGCATTGGATGTATCATTAATATCACTGGCTGTGTACTGCAGGTGCATGGTAGAAACATGTAGCAGAGTGTAGCTGCGTTGTACTGCAGTAACTGCATTGCTCAGATGGGTCTGCAGTGACACCTTTTTGCTTTACCTAGGGGCCCACCTCTTCCAGTGCCAGGACACAATTGTTCACAGAATATTATTGTTTGTGCAATCTTGTTGCCTTGCTCCTCATTACCCCTTCCATGGGGTGGGTGGGCTGCAGAAGGTACCTGACATACATTACAAATCCCATTCCCCATGCCACAGGTAACACCTGAGCTTGCATTTGGGTGGAGTGATTATTGAAGCCCAACATATTTGGAGGAGAAATAAGGTCAACAAAGGTTTTTTCAGCTTACCAATTCATCTGGAATTTTGAATAAGGCTAGTGGGCAGCAATGCACTGACAAGTTCAGTAAAAATCTGTATTTTAAACGTATGGAAGGCAATGAAATAAAGTGATAGCTTCTTGAAAATGTGCAATATCCATAGCACCATGTTCCATGAGTGTGAATAGACCTATAAGACCATGTATGTGCAGCAAATAATGCCCATATGCTATTTTTATATGTATTGCTATCACATAACTGTCTAATAATAAATACATATATATACCGTATATACTCGTGTATAAGCCGAGTTTTTCAGTCCAAAAATTGGGCTGAAAAGTCCCCCCCTCGGCTTATACACGGGTCTATACAGTGTGGGGGCTGTGTCCGGGTGCTGGGGAGGCTGGAGGAGGCGGGGGGAGGCTCCTGACAGAGCGGCCCGTCACATGGGACAGCTCATTAGATATGCACGGCTCCCCCCGCCCATCACAGCGGCAGGGGGAGCCGTGCATACAGCCCCCAGATGTTTACAAGCCCCCAGTGGGGTATACAGCAGGCCCCCAGTGGCACTCGCCCCCCCCCCACACTGTGCAGAGCCCCCCCTCCTGATGCATTATGTTACCATCCAGCTGCGTCTTCATCACCGTCCTCCCGTCCATCTTCGGGCGCTGTGTTCGGCTCTCACGTGACCCGGCGCGATGACGTCTTCCGACTGCGACCGGGTCACATGAGACGGACGGGAGGACCGGCGGTGATGAAGACGCGGCTGGATGGTAAGATAATGCATCGGGAGGGGGGGCTCTGCACAATGTGGAGGGGGGGCGAGTGCCACTGGGGGCCTGCTTATATATACCTCTGGGGCCTGCCTGTATATACCTCTGGGGCTGCTGCATTATATACCTCTGGGTCTGCTGCATTATATACCTCTGGGGGCTGCTGCATTATATACCTCTGGGGCCTGCCTGCATATACCTCTGGGGCTGCTGCATTATATACCTCTGGGGGCTGCTGCATTATATACCTCTGGGGCCTGCCTGTATATACCTCTGGGGCTGCTGCGTTATATACCTCTGGGTCTGCTGCATTATATACCTCTGGGGGCTGCTGCATTATATACCTCTGGGGGCTGCTGCATTATATACCTCTGGGGCCTGCCTGTATATACCTCTGGGGCTGCTGCATTATATACCTCTGGGGGCTGCTGCATTATATACCTCTGGGTCTGCTGCATTATATACCTCTGGATCTGCTGCATTATATACCTCTGTGGGCTGCTGCATTATATACCTCTGGGGGCTGCTGCATTATATACCTCTGGGGCCTGCCTGTATATACCTCTGGGGCTGCTGCATTATATACCTCTGGGGGCTGCTGCATTATATACCTCTGGGGCTGCTGCATTATATACCTCTGGGGCTGCTGCATTATATACCTCTGGGGCTGCTGCATTATATACCTCTGGGGCTGCTGCATTATATACCTCTGGGGCCTGCCTGTATATACCTCTGGGGCCTGCCTGTATATACCTCTGTGGCCTGCCTGTATATACCTCTGGGGCCTGCCTGTATATACCTCTGGGGCCTGCCTGTATATACCTCTGGGGCCTGCCTGTATACCTGTGCTGGGGTCCACCCTCGGCTTATACACGAGTCAATAGGTTTTCCCAGGTTTTGGGGGCAAAAGTAGGGGGGTCGGCTTATACACGGGTCGGCTTATACACGAGTATATACG